>CM029629.1:18118983-18447798 GCA_017311315.1 Dendrocalamus latiflorus | reverse complement strand
GTTTCCATGTGTCCCAGCTGAAGAAGTGTTTGAGAGTGCCAGAGGAGGCTGTACCAGTGTAACAGCCCAGGTTTTTATTAAAATTAAAATGAAGTAATGAATAAATAAATAATATTAAAATAAAATCTGAATTAAAATAAGTATTTTTGTGCCTAAGTTTTAAATTTGGATTTGCCCTGAATTTCTGTTTTTGAAAAAAAACTGGATTTGAAAAGCCTTTTTAGAAAAACCTAAAATTATTATCAAATAATATGATATTTTGATTTTATATAAAAATCCTAGTTCAAATTAAATATTTGGAGTTATTTGGAGTTTATTTGGTTTCCTGGATTTTCTGGAGTTTAAAAATGTATTTTTGAAATTTAAAAAAAAAATATTTTAGAGTATGAAAATATAATACCAACATTAGTTGGAAATATTTTTATTGAGTCCAAAATGCCTCCATGAGGTTCTAGGAATTTTTCTGAAATTTTTGGAGGTCATTTGGTATTTTTCTGAGCTTATTTGGATTTTCTAGCAATTTCTGAAAAAGAAGATCAAAAATCAAAATTAAAATACCCAGCCTCCCTCTCCTGCCGCCACGTGGTTGCCCCCGATCCCCGCCACGTCCCCTCCCCTCGGCCCATCCCGGCCGCCCGCGCCTCCCGCTCGTCTCCCTCTCTCTGCGCCTCCGGTCCCACCCGGCAGCCACTCCCACGCCTCCTCTCTCTGCTAGCCCGGCCCCACACGTCGGGGGCTTCTTCCCCGCGGCCTCCTCCTTCCCCTCGCGCCGCCGCCTCCCGCAACGAACGCCCGCCCTACCCGGCGCCCCTCCCCTCTTCGCCCGCGCGCGCCGCCCGACCCGTTCGTGCGCCGCACGACCCGGCCCCCACGACTTCCCCTAACCGCGCCCCCACCTCCCACTCCCCATCTCCGCAACCGCCGCCATGGACGCGCCACCGCCAGCGAGAAATTGGCGCTGCCCCGTTGCTCTCCGCCCCCTATAAATACCGCCCGTAGCTCCGCCTCCTTCCGCACTACCTCGCCCCCACCTCCGCTCTCCTCCCCGAGCTCCCCCTCGCCCCCGCAGCGTGCGCGTTCGTCTCCGCCGCCGTCGCCTACTTCGGCGAGCGATCGCCGCTGCGCCGCTGCCCGCCGAGCCTCGCCGACGCCTTCCCCGGCCTCCCCGTGCCCGTGCGCAGCTCCCCCGACCCTCCGTCCGGCTCAAGCACCACCGGAGCGCCGCCGCGCCGTGAGACCCGAGCCACCGCCGCCTCTCTTCGCCGCCGACCATCTCCCGGCCGCCCTCGGTAACCGCCGCCCCTACCCCCGGCTTCCCCTCGGTCCCCTCCACCTCCTGCGCCGCTCGCCGCCGGCCACAGCCCGCCGGAGCGCCGGCGAGCTCCCTTCCCCGAGCGCCACCACCGGCCGCCGGTCCACGTCAGCCGACCTGCCCGCGTGGCAGCTGCGTGGCACGCCACGTTGGTGCCGCGTCGGCTCCCCGCTCCCCGTCAGCACCCCGCGCCACCTCGGCCACTCCCCCTCTCCGTGGACGCAGTCCATAGACCGTGGGCCCACATGTCAGCCCCTCTCCCGCATTTTCCTGTACAAAAATAATTCGGCCGAAATCAAAAATCCCGAGCTGACGCAAGGCTGACGTCATAAATTCCTTTTTCAGTAGAAAAATAAATCCAAAAATCAGTCTTTTTCCTTATTCTCTCTTTTCAATCTTCCCGGAGCCCGTTCTTCTTCGTTCTAACTCCGATTTGGCCCATTCAAATTTCTAAATTCATCAAAAATTCCCCTCTATCCATTTCTAGCCTCAATTCAAATATTTGAAGTCAATTTGAATTTAATTTGAATTTATTTGAATTTGGTGGGTTATTTTGACGTGTAGACTTCGACGATTCGGGAAATTTCTTCGACGAAGATTCAAGCCAATTTGAAGACCAAGGCAAGTCACCCTCCTTGATCATGTTGATCCCAGATTTTCAAATAAAATTATGTTGATTTAAATTATATTGCATGCATAATTTTATTCAAGGTATTTCAATTCAGTTTTAACCTTAGTTAATACATGTTTGTTATTACCTCATTTGACTTTGAATTCCTTATACCTTGTCACCCTAGATTCAAACTCTAGTTAATACATTAGTGTTGGCTAGAGAGTTTAATCAAATGCTTAGCCCTGCTTAATCGTATAATTTTGTTTTGGGATATCTTTCTCATAAAATGATGCCCCTTTTTACATAAATTGATATGTACTCTTGACTTTGGTGAGTCAAGGAGGTTTATGAATTATTTTGAAAACAAATATAAAACTGGTTTAGACTTAGGCAATTGGTTAGAGTGGTGGGTGCAGGCATGCCCTGTTGGTTGGAGCCGCAGTGGTTGATTGTCGTGCACGGGGGTATGTGGTTGGGCCTGAGTCAGATTAAGGACCGGTCTGTGAGCTACTGTTGCAAAGCCCTAATCGTACTACCACATGGCTGGTATGGGACAGCCCTGGCTGAATAATTTGCGAAGTCTCAATCTGAGTCGAGTTGTAGGTTGAAAGTGAGCGTGGTTGGTGCCATGTGAAGTCTCACTTGGGCGAGCGTGGTTAAGCCATGAGAAGTCTCGTCTAGGCTCAAGAGGGGGTCCCGGTCTGGTGGATTCCTTACTGGGGTGAAACCTTAGAGTTGGCTCGACCAGGTTGAAGGCTTTGCATTGTAAAGGCCTTGTCACGACTCCCCACCGCACACCTAAGGAAGTGTGTAATCTAGTGGTACAACGGGATGATCGTGTCTTGTGGGTAAAGCTGTACAACCTCTGCAGAGTGTATAATCTATCCTGGATAGCCGTGCCCACGGTCATGGGCATGCTGAGTAAAAGTTTTTCATGGATTAGACTTTATTTTTCAAAATGTTTTTGAAAACCTTGTGGATGGATGGAATCCACGAGAGATGAAAACCTTGCGGATGGATGGAATCCGTGAGAGATTGAAATCTGGTGAATGGATGGAATTCATCAGAGTTGCGCAGTGAAAGCGTGTGGATGGATGGAATCCATACGTGATCTTTTGGAAAAGATGGTCCGGGTGGGATGCCCGTGGTTAGGTTGGTGTATGGTCGGAGCCTGCACTGACGGTATTATTTTCTATCTCAAGTATTGTTTTTACTTACTGTATTAAATTCAGCATTTTCAATCTACTTACTGTATTTCTAAATGCTGTTTTATGCAAACTAACCCTATAAGCCTTCCGTTGAAGCCTTTATCATTATGTTGCATTTTCCCGGGTGACCTGCTGAGTACAAGTTTGTACTCACGTTGCTTTTTCCACACAGAGAAGGAAGACGTCAACTACGGTGAAGATCTGGACGAATAGGCCGCGTCTTACTGTCGTTTGCCTGTGGGCAGGCTTGGGCTTCGCTATTTATCAGTTTGCTTCCGCAGTTATTTCCTTTATTTATTTTGCCAATGAGCATTGATGTAAGACTTGGCCATAAGGCCGTACCCTTTATTTAATATATTGAGTCATTTGTGCTTGATTATTATCTTTGTTGTGACTGTGTGCACTAGCTGATCCTGGACTAGTGCGATTTACACAGAGGATCCAGGAGTCGTTACTCCGGGTTCCGACAAAGGTGGTATCAGAGCCAGGTTGATACTAAGACGCGACCGTAGATAGAATAGAATGGTTTGACCCTAAGGACTTATTTTACTAAACCAGTAATTTCAAAAGTTTTGCTTATTCTTACCCCTTAAACTTTGCTTATCCTTATCTCAATTCTTTCTCGTCTTAATGTCATTTTTGAAAAGCCTATTTCTGCATCTTTCCTTGTTCCAAAACAACTATAGATGGCAACAGCAGGAATTCTTCGATCCTGTCCCACTTCAGTCTTCGTCTCGAAGGATCACGCTTCGTACCTCGAGAGCCACGAAGGATGACACCAAGACAACTCTTACCTCTTTAGTTTAAGTTGTTAAGCTAGATAGTAGACGAGGTTATAAGCTGTCAAGTTTTCTCTTTTGTCGACAGCCATAACTATTACTTATTATGAGGTTAATAAAGGTTTATTTAAAGTTAAAATTCAGTTTTGGGTTGTGCAAAATATCCCCTATTCCTTCCTTTGCCTTGAGTCTCCTCTTTCCTAGTCTTTGGAAGCATCAAGCTGGAGCACCAACTGCCAACGACCTTCGTGACGGGATGTTTAAACCAAATCTCAGCTCAAGCCACACCGGGTAAGATCCAAACCTATTTCTCTGCTAGCCCGTGCGAATCTCGGGGACGAGATTCTGTTTAAGGGGGGTAGATTGTAACAGCCCAGGTTTTTATTAAAATTAAAATGAAGTAATGAATAAATAAATAATATTAAAATAAAATCTGAATTAAAATAAGTATTTTTGTGCCTAAGTTTTAAATTTGGATTTGCCCTGAATTTCTGTTTTTGAAAAAAAACTGGATTTGAAAAGCCTTTTTAGAAAAACCTAAAATTATTATCAAATAATATGATATTTTGATTTTATATAAAAATCCTAGTTCAAATTAAATATTTGGAGTTATTTGGAGTTTATTTGGTTTCCTGGATTTTCTGGAGTTTAAAAATGTATTTTTGAAATTTAAAAAAAAAAATTTTAGAGTATGAAAATATAATACCAACATTAGTTGGAAATATTTTTATTGAGTCCAAAATGCCTCCATGAGGTTCTAGGAATTTTTCTGAAATTTTTGGAGGTCATTTGGTATTTTTCTGAGCTTATTTGGATTTTCTAGCAATTTCTGAAAAAGAAGATCAAAAATCAAAATTAAAATACCCAGCCTCCCTCTCCTGCCGCCACGTGGTTGCCCCCGATCCCCGCCACGTCCCCTCCCCTCGGCCCATCCCGGCCGCCCGCGCCTCCCGCTCGTCTCCCTCTCTCTGCGCCTCCGGTCCCACCCGGCAGCCACTCCCACGCCTCCTCTCTCTGCTAGCCCGGCCCCACACGTCGGGGGCTTCTTCCCCGCGGCCTCCTCCTTCCCCTCGCGCCGCCGCCTCCCGCAACGAACGCCCGCCCTACCCGGCGCCCCTCCCCTCTTCGCCCGCGCGCGCCGCCCGACCCGTTCGTGCGCCGCACGACCCGGCCCCCACGACTTCCCCTAACCGCGCCCCCACCTCCCACTCCCCATCTCCGCAACCGTCGCCATGGACGCGCCACCGCCAGCGAGAAATTGGCGCTGCCCCGTTGCTCTCCGCCCCCTATAAATACCGCCCGTAGCTCCGCCTCCTTCCGCACTACCTCGCCCCCACCTCCGCTCTCCTCCCCGAGCTCCCCCTCGCCCCCGCAGCGTGCGCGTTCGTCTCCGCCGCCGTCGCCTACTTCGGCGAGCGATCGCCGCTGCGCCGCTGCCCGCCGAGCCTCGCCGACGCCTTCCCCGGCCTCCCCGTGCCCGTGCGCAGCTCCCCCGACCCTCCGTCCGGCTCAAGCACCACCGGAGCGCCGCCGCGCCGTGAGACCCGAGCCACCGCCGCCTCTCTTCGCCGCCGACCATCTCCCGGCCGCCCTCGGTAACCGCCGCCCCTACCCCCGGCTTCCCCTCGGTCCCCTCCACCTCCTGCGCCGCTCGCCGCCGGCCACAGCCCGCCGGAGCGCCGGCGAGCTCCCTTCCCCGAGCGCCACCACCGGCCGCCGGTCCACGTCAGCCGACCTGCCCGCGTGGCAGCTGCGTGGCACGCCACGTCGGTGCCGCGTCGGCTCCCCGCTCCCCGTCAGCACCCCGCGCCACCTCGGCCACTCCCCCTCTCCGTGGACGCAGTCCATAGACCGTGGGCCCACATGTCAGCCCCTCTCCCGCATTTTCCTGTACAAAAATAATTCGGCCGAAATCAAAAATCCCGAGCTGACGCAAGGCTGACGTCATAAATTCCTTTTTCAGTAGAAAAATAAATCCAAAAATCAGTCTTTTTCCTTATTCTCTCTTTTCAATCTTCCCGAAGCCCGTTCTTCTTCGTTCTAACTCCGATTTGGCCCATTCAAATTTCTAAATTCATCAAAAATTCCCCTCTATCCATTTCTAGCCTCAATTCAAATATTTGAAGTCAATTTGAATTTAATTTGAATTTATTTGAATTTGGTGGGTTATTTTGACGTGTAGACTTCGACGATTCGGGAAATTTCTTCGACGAAGATTCAAGCCAATTTGAATACCAAGGCAAGTCACCCTCCTTGATCATGTTGATCCCAGATTTTCAAATAAAATTATGTTGATTTAAATTATATTGCATGCATAATTTTATTCAAGGTATTTCAATTCAGTTTTAACCTTAGTTAATACATGTTTGTTATTACCTCATTTGACTTTGAATTCCTTATACCTTGTCACCCTAGATTCAAACTCTAGTTAATACATTAGTGTTGGCTAGAGAGTTTAATCAAATGCTTAGCCCTGCTTAATCGTATAATTTTGTTTTGGGATATCTTTCTCATAAAATGATGCCCCTTTTTACATAAATTGATATGTACTCTTGACTTTGGTGAGTCAAGGAGGTTTATGAATTATTTTGAAAACAAATATAAAACTGGTTTAGACTTAGGCAATTGGTTAGAGTGGTGGGTGCAGGCATGCCCTGTTGGTTGGAGCCGCAGTGGTTGATTGTCGTGCACGGGGGTATGTGGTTGGGCCTGAGTCAGATTAAGGACCGGTCTGTGAGCTACTGTTGCAAAGCCCTAATCGTACTACCACATGGCTGGTATGGGACAGCCCTGGCTGAATAATTTGCGAAGTCTCAATCTGAGTCGAGTTGTAGGTTGAAAGTGAGCGTGGTTGGTGCCATGTGAAGTCTCACTTGGGCGAGCGTGGTTAAGCCATGAGAAGTCTCGTCTAGGCTCAAGAGGGGGTCCCGGTCTGGTGGATTCCTTACTGGGGTGAAACCTTAGAGTTGGCTCGACCAGGTTGAAGGCTTTGCATTGTAAAGGCCTTGTCACGACTCCCCACCGCACACCTAAGGAAGTGTGTAATCTAGTGGTACAACGGGATGATCGTGTCTTGTGGGTAAAGCTGTACAACCTCTGCAGAGTGTATAATCTATCCTGGATAGCCGTGCCCACGGTCATGGGCATGCTGAGTAAAAGTTTTTCATGGATTAGACTTTATTTTTCAAAATGTTTTTGAAAACCTTGTGGATGGATGGAATCCACGAGAGATGAAAACCTTGCGGATGGATGGAATCCGTGAGAGATTGAAATCTGGTGAATGGATGGAATTCATCAGAGTTGCGCAGTGAAAGCGTGTGGATGGATGGAATCCATACGTGATCTTTTGGAAAAGATGGTCCGGGTGGGATGCCCGTGGTTAGGTTGGTGTATGGTCGGAGCCTGCACTGACGGTATTATTTTCTATCTCAAGTATTGTTTTTACTTACTGTATTAAATTCAGCATTTTCAATCTACTTACTGTATTTCTAAATGCTGTTTTATGCAAACTAACCCTATAAGCCTTCCGTTGAAGCCTTTATCATTATGTTGCATTTTCCCGGGTGACCTGCTGAGTACAAGTTTGTACTCACGTTGCTTTTTCCACACAGAGAAGGAAGACGTCAACTACGGTGAAGATCTGGACGAATAGGCCGCGTCTTACTGTCGTTTGCCTGTGGGCAGGCTTGGGCTTCGCTATTTATCAGTTTGCTTCCGCAGTTATTTCCTTTATTTATTTTGCCAATGAGCATTGATGTAAGACTTGGCCATAAGGCCGTACCCTTTATTTAATATATTGAGTCATTTGTGCTTGATTATTATCTTTGTTGTGACTGTGTGCACTAGCTGATCCTGGACTAGTGCGATTTACACAGAGGATCCAGGAGTCGTTACTCCGGGTTCCGACAACCAGTTGAGGCAATTGATCTTCAGGAGGATCTGTCCTACAAAGAGCGTCCTGTCAAAATCTTGGATGTGTTAGAGCGAGTCACCCGGAATAAAGTTGTTCGCTTTTGCAAAGTTCAGTGGAGCAACCACTCCGAGGAGGAAGCCACCTGGGAGCGCGAGGAGGATCTCAAGGCAGAGTTTCCGAACCTATTCTAGTAGTGAGCCCGGATCTCGGGGCCGAGATCCCGTTTAAGGGGGTAAGGTTTGTAACATCCTGATTTTCTGGAGTTTATAAAGCCAATTTTCAAAAAAAATTAATTTGCTGGAATTTTCTGGAATTAATTAAAGCTTAAAAGGAATTTTCAGATTTTTATTTAGATTTAATATGATTAAATTAAACACTAACATTTGCCAAGATCATTTTATTTGAGTTCCCTGAGTCTCAAGGAATTTTCTGGAATTTTTGGTGATTTTTCCGGATTTATTTGCTATTTTCTAGAGCTCAAAATGAATTATTTGAATTTCTGGAAAAAGAAAAGAAAAAGAAAATCCTTGAACCGGTCGGTGGGCCGAAACCCACCGAACCGGCCCGGTCTAGCCAGCCCCGCCCGGCCTGCCCGCGCCCGCCTTCCTCTGTTGCATGGCCGACACGCGTCGCCCATCCTAGCGCCTCCCCGCGCCCGCGCCCCGTATCTCGGCCGTCTGCCGCCCTGAGCCACCGACAGGTGGGGCCCACCTGTCAGCGAGCCGCTTGCCCTAACCCTAGTGGGTCGAGCCCACTCGGCCCGCGCCGCCGCCACCGCCACCCGGGGTATTTAATGGTCCGACCCCCGAGGTTCGCCGCCTCCGCCGCCGCCTTCGCCGCCGTGCGCAGCCGTCGCCTCGTCCGCGCCGCCGCTCGCCGACGTCCGTGTGCCCTCGCCTCCGCTGCCGGTGAGCCCCGCTGCCGTCCCGAGCCGCCGCCAGCCAGACCGCCGCCGTCGCCGGTGAGCCTCGCGCCGTCCGCCGCCGTCGCCGGTGAACCCCGCCGCCGCCGCACTCCGCCGCTCGGCCGACCGTGCGCCGCGCCGCCGCGCCCCGCGCTCCGCGCCGCCAGCGGGACCGCACCCGCGCAACCCCGCCGCTTCGCCTCCCCGTGGACGCCGTCCACCGTGCACCCCGCCGCCGCCATGTGGGCCCCGCATGACAGCGGGACCCCGTAGACCCGTGCGCCTCTGTGCCACGTCAGCCGAGCCCGGTCAGCCGCCGAGTCAGCGCCACCTCTGCCCTACCCGCACGCGTGTCCACCCCGTCAGCGCCACGTCAGCCCTAGCCGCTGGCGCAAGCAGCCCGCCGCCCGCACTGTTCCGTGCGCCGAGCCCACCGTAGACTCAGCTTCCCGTGCGCCTGGTCCACAGCACAGTGCCTTTTCCGATTTCAGCCTTTTTCCTAAAAACCAGATTTTCCAGAGCCCCGTTCTTCCTCGTCCTAGCTCCGATTGACCCGATTCTTTTTCCTAAATTCATATAAAATTGAGCTCTACCTTTTAGTTCAGGTTTGAGAATTTTTGGAGTTCATTTGAGTTTTATTTGAATTTATTTTGTCTTTTCGTTTTGTTTCACTCTCGTTAGATCACGCGTTCGAGGGAGCCGCCGTTGGATTTGAAGATCAAGAACCGTCAACTGAGCAAGGCCAAGGCAAGTCGTGTCCTTTGATCATGTTGAACCCAGTTTGCAATCTATTATTTAAATATTTTGTTTTAAATTACATTGCATCGCTACTTTTATACAAACCTTGTAATTGGTAGTTATCACCTCAATTGAGTAATTCCCTCCTTGTTAAATTTGAATGCCATGATGCCATTGTCACCATAGGTTGGGAAACTTAGTAGTGATGCTATGTTACGATCACATTTGGGATGGCACGATTAGTATGCTTAGTCATGCTTTTAGTATCGTTTGGGTTCATCATCACATGTGACTAATTAATTTGACTTAATGATATACTGAATCGTGGTTGGTGCCACCAATATAAAATTTGTGCCATGGCATTGGTGTGTCGTTGGCGTGGTTATACAAATTTGGTTTTCACTCGGGCGAATGATCGTGCAGTAAAGGGGAGAAGTGTGGTTAACACTTCAGGGATGTGGATGTTTCGCCTGGGTATTATTTAAGGACTTAACTTTGTGCGCCATTGATCTGAGCTGGACCGTGCAAACCACATGTCTAGTATGGGATAGACCTGGCATAATAATTTGTGAAGTCTCAACTTTGGTTTCACTACTGATGTTGTTGTGGCGCAAGAGGGGGCAATTACCGACTAGGGGGTTACCCTACTCGACGGCGAAACCTTAGCGAGTGGGATCGGGTTGAGATAGATCATTGTAAAAGCCTTGTTGTGATTATCTTTAACGTGAGGATTATCACATCGTGTGGGTACAGTTGTGCAACCTCTGCAGAGTGTAAAACTATTCGAATAGCCGTGTCCTCGGTCATGGACAATGCTCGGTGATTTCACACGAGGTATAGTTACTCTTGGAAAATTTGTAGTTGGTCAGTGGATGGTTAATTCACTGTTGGTTTAGCTTGTGGATGGGAGGTCCATAAGTAGTTTACTTCAATTCCTTTGATTATTCATTATTTTTTTATTTACAATTCGCCTTCAATCTATTTATGGTAATTTCAAATGCTGTTTATGCAAATTAACCTTTCAGCCTTCCATTGGTAAGCCTTGCATACTATATTGCATCATTTGTTACAAACGGCTTGCTGAGTACCAATGTACTCACGGCTTTACGCCTATGTTTCTCAGTTGAGGATGAGGAGTGCTACCAGCAGGAGATTCCAGGAGGTGAGTACTTCGACGACTACGCGTTCTAGGCTTCGCTCCCCAGTCGATTGCCCGTGGGCATGTCGATTGGCCACTACGCTTTATTTTGGATGTTCCGCTGCTAAATTTTGTTAAGCCCCTAAGGCTATTGAGATTGTAAGCTTGACCATAAGGTCTTACTTTTGGATATTAATGAACAATTTGAGTTTCCCCTTATTTAATATCGAGATTGTGGTGATGTTTACCTCTATGTTTGACTGTGTGCACTAGCGTGATCCTGGACTAGTGCAGTATACACAGAGAGTCCGGATTTGCATATTCGGGTCTCGACAGCCGCCCGCCTCGGTTCCGCGCCGGGGAATAACGACAAACCACAAAGTCTGCCTCGTTCTCCTTAACAGGCCACCTACAGTGCATCAGCATTTTTTCAAAGCGATGCGGGCGGGCTCCATAAGAAACACCGGCTGTAGGTAGGTCTGCTAAGGAGAACAGGGCAAACCTTGCCATCATGTGCGGAAACGCAGCGCGAAGGCAGCACGCGCGGCTGGCCACCGATCACTGACGCTGACCAAGCTCCCAAAAAAAATGGACCACCATCTGTACATCAACATTCCCCAAGCCGCTCAACGGCGCTAGGGAATGCTGATGCACGGAAGGGGCCCATTTTAGGGGAGCAGTTCCTACCAAAATGCATGCAGGAACAACGCCGCACCAGCGCCATATATATACCCCAGCAGCAAGGAAGCCAACCGGCGGAAGTCCAATCGGCAGAAGTCCAAATGCCGGGAGCCCGCCGTCACATTAATGATCACGACGCCTCAAGGCCCGCACCGCGCCAAGCACGCTTCGCCACGTGGACGGCCGGAAGAGCGAGCGTCACAGCACGTTCCTTATCGCTTAAGGCTCACGCGACGGCTCAGGGGCCCGCCACGCTTACCTGGGCCAGTGCAACGCCCCCGGCGCGCGTCTACTTCGGCTGGGGCCACCTCCGCCACCGCCCGTTCGAAGGGCGAGGGTCGGGGCGTACGCGTCTGCTTCGGCCACAACGCAGCCCCGGGTCAAGTTTGGAAAGGTTCACAGGCCGCGGGGACGGAGGGGGCCAAAGGACTCGGCGACATGGCTTCGGCCCCGTGAAGCCCTTCACCATGAGAGGCTCCTGTCGTAGGGGTGGCCCCCACCTAAACCCAGCAGGCCTGGTAGGAGGTCATAAGGCCTAGGATAGGCCATGTGTAATGACATAAGTGCCCCCAGAGGGGATAACCAGATGTAAGGGTATAACTGTAAAAGCACTCCTCATGTGTGTATATATATGAATACAGGTCATGGGGAGGGGGCAGGCCATTAGACTCATCTTCATCACTCTCCACTACCATCTCTCTCTCTGTTTGGCCTGTAGCCACAACAGTCTGGTTCTTGCTTCCCTGGTTTCGGCCAAAGATCAATCTTTCTGTGCCTTTGATTTAGGTGCTCCTCGTCAATCTGTTCCCTGATGTCATTCTCTTGGTTTTCCAGCCAAACCAAAGAAGATATAGCAGCTTGACTGCTTCCCGTTTGACAGCCTGTCCGGGTGGACGAGCATCTTTCTTTTTTCCTTTCTTTTGATGTTTCTTTGCTGCAGTTTTCTGCTTGGCTTTCAGTTCCTTTTGCAGGTTACTTTTGCTGGCCGACTGCACAAAGAAGAGCAGAAATTTCAGTACTGCAGTCCCTGTCCATTGCTGATTTTCTTGCTGCTTTCAAGTACATCCTTGCAGCCTGTTTTTGGGAGTTAGTTTGGCTGAAATTCTGCTCTTTTACTTGCCTAATTATGTGCCCTTGCTGCTGGTTGTTTTGGCTGAAAGATAGTACTTAAGTTCTTTGTCAATTTGGTTTGTAGTTCCCAGCTAGTTTTGTGTGCAAGTCAAGTTTGTTTTTATTCCTTCGGCAAGACTTTTTGTAGTATCTAGTCTTTGCAAGACTCTTTGAATATTCACTATGATCTTTGGTCCAAGCTCAACTTTTCTTTGGTTGGATTTCCTGTGAGCGAATTTTCTCTTCTTGTGCCAGTAAGCATTTACGTCTTGCTTCATAGCTTTTATAGCTATCGGAGAGTTGAGAATTTTGTGGATGCTTTGGGGGTGATTTTTGTAAGCAACATTCACCCCCCCCCCCCTCTGTTGTCGTTTTCGATCCAACAGTTCCACAGCGAGTTTTGACTACTCTACTGGGTTGCTTTCCCATGCCAATAGAACCACCCCCCCATCTGTGCCTTTCTCTTCAACTCGCCCTCTCGGTCTCTTGTGCACGATCCTTGAGCACTCCACTCTTTGGAATGTCGAGAAAATCGAAGTCGTACATGACACTGGTGAGCACGCCACCATGTGCTAGCAACTCTATAGATCACTTAGTGGATTACTCGAACTAGGCCTTCTTCATCTCTGACCAGGACGCCGCCATAAGACTTTCCCTCTCCGATGAGCTGTACCTCTAATCTTTTCACTCGTACCTCCGCATGCATGCATGCAAGATCATGCTACCCCTTTTGTAGCATCTCTATTGCCAGACATCATTGTCACCGCAGACCTCGTTGTCACCGTGGACCTCTTCGCCACCGGTAGTCTCCGATGCCAACTTCCTTTGCTCCTTCTCAAGTGTCGTCATTGTCTTTAGTGAGCTCCTCCTCCCCCGTAGAGTATGAAGTTGAAAAGAGAACTAAAGTAATCATAGTTCAAAGAAGAACTAAAAGCAATCATAGTCAAGAAAAGAACTAAAGTAGTTGAACTCCAAAGAAAACTGTAGTGATCAGAGTGAGTAAAGAGAACTATACCAGTCGAAGTTGAAAGTTAGCAGCGCTATCAAAATCTTTGACCACAGCTGGTGTCAAAATCTTCGACAACCGTTATGTCAAGATCTTCAGCCGTAGACATGTCGAGCTTTCCGACCATAGCCAGGCGTCAAAATTTTCAATTGTTGATGTGTCGAGATCTTTAACTACAGTCGTATCAGGATCTCCGACCACAGCTGGGCATCAAAACCTTAACCTGCCATTGTGTCGGGATCTTCAACCGCAGCCATGTCGAAATTTCTGACCACAGCCGGGCGTCATGATCTTTGACTGCTGCCGTGTCAAGATCTTCGACTGCTACTGTATCGAAGTATTCAACCGCTAACGTAGTCAAACTCCTCGACCACTATCATTGTCGAAATCTTTGACCATAGCCAGAGTCGAGATCTTCGACCACTATTGTGTCGAAGTCTTCGACTGCTGCCGTATCAAAACCTTTGACCGCAGCCGAAGTCGAGATCTTTGACCACTGCCATGTCAAAACCTTTGACCATAGCCAAAATCAAGATCTTCAACCGCTACCATATTAAGGTCTTCGACCGTAGCCATTGTCGAGAGCTTCGACCGCTGTCGTGTCGAAATCTTCAACCACTGATGATGTCAAAATCTTGGACCACAGCTGGAGTTGGCATCTTTGATCGCTGCCATGTCGAAACCTTCGACTATCCATGTCGAGATTTCTGACCACAGCTACTATCAAAATCTTTTACCACTGTTGTGTCGAGATCTTCGACCACTACCGTGTCGAGATCTTGAACTTCTAGCATTGTTGAGATCTTCGACCGCTGCTATGTTCAAATCTTCGATCGTAGCTAGGGTCGAACCCTTTGACCACTGCTGTGTCAAAATTTTCGACTGCAGCTAGTGTCGAACTCATCGATTGCCGCTGTGTCGAGTCTTCGACCGCTACTGTGTTGAGATCTTTGACCACTGTCATGTCGAGTTTTCGGTCGCTCCGTGTCAAGTCTTCGACCACTGCTTTGTCTAGATCTTCGACCACTGCTGTGCTGAGATCTTTGATCGCTGGCATGGTCGTGGTATCGACTGTTTGCATGGTCAAAGTCTTTGATCACCAAGTAATCAAAATTCTCGACTACAGCCATTGTCGAAGTCATCGACTACTAGCACTGTCAAAATCTTTGACCGTGGTAGGAGTCGTGATCTTTGACCGTTGACGTTTCAAAATCTTGGACCGCTACTATTGTTGAAGTCATCGACCGCTGGCGCTGTCGAAATCTTTGACCGCAGCCAGAGTCGAGATCTTCGACCATTGATGTGTCAAAATCTGCGACCGCTATCATTCTTGAAATTCTCAACAGTTGTTGTTGTTGAAATCATCAACCGCTGTCATTGTCGAAATCCTCGACCACAGCTAGAGTCAAGATCATCGACCATTGTCGTGTCAAACCCTTCGACTGCTGATGTGTCAAAAACTTTGACCGCTGCCGTTGTTGGAATCCTCGACCATAGTTGTAGTCAAAATCTTTGACCATAGACATTGTCGAGACCTTCAACCACAGATGTAGTCAAAATCTTCGACCGCAGACGTAGTTGAAATCCACGACCTCTAGCCATAGTCATAAAACACAGTACCGACTCTGCGCAAGCAGTACAACCGGTGTTGCGATAGGACCGACGTGGTTGAAGACCTTTGTGATCGAAGTGCCATGGTCGGTAGTTGGTAGTTGAAACATACATAAGATTGGTCGTAAGTATAGTAGATCGGTCGTAAGATACATTAGATCGGTTGTAAGTATAGTAGATAGGTCGTAAGATACATTAGATCGGTCGTAAGTACAGTAGATTGGTCATAAGTGTAGTAAATCATCCGTAAGCTGCGGATCCTAGTAGGTAAGTCAGTAGTCAAAACCCATAGAATGTGGTCAGTAGTCGAAACCTACAGAATGTGGACGGTAGCCTTAAGCTACATAACCTAGTCAGTAGTCATACGAAACAGTACTTAGTCGGTAGAAGTAAGTTATGTTACCTAGTTGATAGTCGTAGTTATAGAACCCGGTCGATGCTCGAAAGACCCATGTGGATGAAGATTGGTAGTACCGGCTCTGTGTCAACGGTATGACCAGAGTTGCAGTAGGATCGATGTAGTTGAAGGCCTGTGTGATCAAAGTGCCATGATCGGTAATCGGCAGTTAGAGTGTCCAAGTATTGTATCAGTTGGAACATTCGAAGTATCAAAGTAGCCATTAGTAGTACTCGTAAGATTGGTAACCACAGTGGTTGGTAGCTATAGTAGTCGTAAACCACAGTGGTCGGTAGCTATAATGGTCCTAAGATAAGATAGTTGCTATAGTTATCATAAGCTACAGCGATCGTAGGCTTCAATAGTTGTAGATAGAATTGAGTAGCAGCCGAAGTGTAAGAAGTCGATAGAACACCTTAGCGCCCTAAGAATGTAAGTAGTCGTAGAGAGTACTGTACCAACAGAGAAGAGATAATTCAAACCAATCTGAGGAACTCTATGATCGGCTATTCCTAGCCCTCTTTGAGTTAAGAAGCGGGGTATTCTTGTGAATATTCCTTCACCTTTGATCTGTCCTTGTTTGTCTTCCAAACAAAGCTTCCCCGCCATCCCCTTTCACTCAAACTCCGTTCGACTATGTCTAATATTCCTCGCCCTCTAAACTTACATCACTAAACTCAATCTTAATAAATCTTAATGAAGTTCCCTTTGGATTTATTTGGATCTTTTGCAGTCTTTTGGATTTGTTTGGTCTATTGATCGCTTATCGCATAATTAGAAGTTGAAGTCCTGAAGGAGCACCAATTTGAGCAGGATCGAGACAAAGATGAAGACCAATAGCTTCAGGATCATTGACTGTTAAGGTCATTTGTAAGATCAAGACCACAATAATTTAAGGAAGACAAGCACGATAATTTACACATGGGCATGCTGGTTTCAAAATGTTTGACTAGAGGAGGAACCTATCTTAGTTTGGTATAAAACGAAATGAAAACCTAGTTTTTGGATGCGGGCGAGTTACATTATAATCTATCAAATGTGAGGAGGAATCTTTCATGTAGATAGGGGGAGATTCTCGCCCGTGTCAATTAAGAACCAAACGCTATTGCCATACATCTAAGTCACACTATACAACTACATGTGCTATATGGGCTCTGGTATTTAGCTGATTAAAGTTGTCTAGGTCTAGCCTAGCATTGTGGTAGGCGCGAAGTAGTAAGGGCATTCAAAGTGAAGGTCTAGCTCGTAGGGGCTCCCACAACATGGTGATAAGACCAAAGCTTGCTAATACAGTGGTGAATGCTCACTTAGGGGAAGGAAACGCCTAAGTGAGGGTCTATCGGTCAGCTCACTTGGGGGGAAGGACGTGCTCAAGTGAGGGATTGTCCATTCATCAGGTTGGTGCAAGGTTGGGACTAGATGACCTAAAGGCTATATGATAATCAACTTTCGTCACACGCCAAAGGAAGCGTGCAGTTGCCAACAATAAAATTGATTATCTCATATGGGTAAAGCTGTACAACCTCTACAGAGTGTTAAAAACTATTTAAATAGCTGTGCTCATGGTTATGAGCATGCTTGGATGCAGTCGTAATGGGTGTAGTTTTCCTTTTCAAAACTGTTTCACAGAACATATGGGATGGCATGAATGTCTAATCGTATGACATGCCCATGGCTGGGAATTGTGGGATGTTCACAGTCAAGGAAGGCTGCGAATGATTTTGATCTACTGATATCAAAATTATATAAATGTTATTTTATTACATGTCAAATGCTCTTTACAAATTCTGTTGTAAATTACTTTTTATCGATATTACAAATAAAATTTGCTTCATGATGAAAATAACTTAGTATAGAGCCTCATCCTTTGATAGCCTTGTATGTATGTGTGTGCGTGTGTGTGTGTATATATATATATATAATTTTGTGATACACTACAAGTCTTGCTGGGTACGCAATGTACTCAACCTTGCTTAAATTATTGTTAATCAAAAAATGAAGAAGGATATGTATCAGACGACATGTACTTTGCCCCCCGGCAATGGGGAGTTCGACTATGGGTTTTCTCTCGGGCTTAATCACCGGTAGGTTGCCTATGGGCTATGGTTGCATACCACTAGATACTTCTGCTATTTACTTATCTTCCACTGTAATTTACTCTTAACTCTGGTATTCTCTTGGTCGATCAATCACATGATGTAAAACCTTATTGTATTCACCCTTTGTCATAAAGTAAATATATACGATGTGTATGGATGTGATCTCAATGTTATGAATGTGTGTACTAGCTACTGATCATAAGACTAGTACAAAACACACATGCGGCAACCCTCGCCTAGGGGTCCCCCACAGGTTCTCACATGTTATCACAAATTAGATCATAGCACGAATTCAAGCTAAATAGCCCACAAGCGCAAAACCTAAAATCACCTCTCTCTTGAGGAAAACCGGGCAAACTCGAGAACTTCCCCTAGAAGGTGCATAGATGGATGGGATCTGATCTCCAAGAGATATCTCCACCTCTCACATGTCCATAGCACCAGGAAAGATCAAGAAGTGAGAAATTCAAACAAGAAAACCAAGTAAATCAAAGCACAAGGAGTGATCCATGATGCAACTCACTCGAGCAAACTTTGGATGTTCATTTCACTTAGAGAGAAATATTTTATAGCCACTATCTTATAATAACAGAGCTCTAAGCCTAGAGCTTACACACAAGTCTCCAACATAAGGAAACCCTAACCCTAGACTTAATCGCCTCTCTGAAGTCACACATGCTTTATATAGTGGAAGCTCTCACCTCCCTTTTAACCCTAACAACTAGCCATTACTTAGTGGATCACACCACTTACAAATAGAAAAACTGGTAACCCACACACAAATGGGTTTTACATTCACACATACTTGCATGCTTTTCAAAGCACAACTTACATGGCTCCAGAAACCCAATAACACTCCATCCTAAAAAACGTGACCTAAACCACTTAGTACAACGCCGCGGTTTTGTAAACTACCAATCCACCCATTATTGGACAATTTTCTTAATTGCCATTCACCGGTCTTCATGAAGATGTGATGCCCAAAGCCTTGTTGCCAAAATTGTATACCTGCTCCTAGAACCGTCACAACTTGAAATGCACAGGTCTAATTGGCACACCACATGCACGCACTCGTCTCCTCATGATCCTGGTCTTTTTCTTGTATTTCTCCATTTGAGATGATGCTTCACCCGGACTTACACAACATGCCATGGCTTCAGAATCCCTTCCGTAGCCTTGATCTTCCCGCTGCCCGCAACAATCATCAAGTACCTGTACATCAAAGAACAAGCAATCGATCCAACTACAAATGACATACATTTGACTCTCATTAGTAAAACACATGTATGGACATATCATGACTCACACTTGCATGGACTCCACCATGATTAATAACTAAAACCAACTCAACTTGGCATAGGGGTTGGTCTTACCGCGGCACACATACCGGTCAGACCACTATGGCAAGGCCGGTCAGACTGCTCTAAATTCCTTTGCATAACACAACGTAGACTTTTCTAAAGATTAGACACTGAAAACTACGGGCCAGTACTACTGCACACTGGTCAAACCACCATTCCAAGTCCGGCCAGACCGCCAAGCAAAGACCAGCCAAACCGCCATCACTCTGACAACAAAACTTGATATTCAAAAGCACAAAATCAAACTCAAATAATAACAACACAGTAAAAGTACAATAAAATACTTATAACAAACATAGATGACCTCTACATACCCTTCACGTCCTTAAACTAAATCAGTTTATTTTCGCAGGCTCGATCGATCGATCGTACATGCACGGCGACGTAGCGTCTGGAGACCAGAGATTGGGGGACAGTGCAGGCCACACGGGCGCGTCCTGCCCGACGGTCGCGGGACACGATGCAATCGCGTCGCTTTCTGCACGAAGAGGATCAAGAAGAATAATCCCATTAAGCGATTTGTCTATATTGCTTTCGTTTTGTTTTTATGCCGAGCGTGTATTGTGTGATTAATTAAGCGTGAAGTAGATGGTGTAGTTTGATGTGGAGACAGATATTCCAACCCCCTCTAAAACTATCCGAAACAAATTGTGATGCTGCATCCTGTGCGACTTGATAGTATATGGGTAATTAACGTTAGTTAATTGATCAATCTAGAGTAGGCGCAAGAGAACAAATGATGGAGTCACTTCATGCTGAGTCCCTCGTCCAATGCAAGCAAGAGTTCGTGATAAGGACTCCAGTTTGGTGCCATTAGGCAGCCGTGGCAAACAAGAGAGCGTTTTAAAACTAGAAACTTGAGGTAGGTTGGCCGCTATGGAATATTTGGCCGTATTAGAGGACCATAAGGACTTTACCAGCCTTTTGGACGCATGGATCTACTACTTACCTTGGTGATGCATGAATGAAACCGTCTGAATGAAGTCGTTATTTGCCGTGAAACACTGGCGTTGTTACTTCTTGTGTGTGAGTTAGAAAAAGAAAAACGCTGCCGTGCGGCACCGCGCACTGTGTTTCTTTCATCTCTTCTTGTTACTAATTTTGACGCACTGATCAGTTCATTCAAAAGTTTTAAGCCACTCGCATGCACTCATGGCCGCCCTGGAGACAGGCAAGCATGTGAGCGTCCACGGCCGGCTGGAGAAGTTTTGGGGGGAAACGCGCCTAGCAATGTTGGAGAATAGTCTGGACAGAATGCTACTCGCCTAGGGGTTGACACAATTGCCATTTAGACATGACGCTCTCGGTTTGTCTGATAATGGTGGACTGGCTACTGGACAACAAATGCAGCAACACTGCGAAACCGCGTTCAAAAGTGCAGCAGCATGTGGCGTTTCCTTTATGGTGGACTTTGCTCTCCCGGGGACAATCATGAACAGCCTCTGTGGAACTTCATACTTCCCAAGTAGTAGTATTACGTTTGTTGCTGACTGAGTCTGGGTCCCAGAATGCGCTGCTTATTGGTTTTTTTTCTTTTCTTTTTGAGGCGAGCTTATCTTTTCTTTTCTTTTCTTTTTGAAGCAAGCTTACTTCTGTACGTGTGCCAACTGCCAAGAATGGCAAAGTTTTCACGAATTTTCGGCCAATCTGGCCCTCCCGTCAGCCATAATGCCAAAGGTAGCCCCTTGCACCGCAGAATGCCGTTGTTAGGGCGTCCGCAATGGTAATAGCTAGTACTAACTATATAGTCAGCTGACGTGGAGGTGAGAGACAAAAGCAAAGACTATTTTATACTGTTGGACCCACATGCTTCTCTCTCATGTTCTTGGACTACGTGAAATAGATCAGCTATTTGCTCGTCGCTAGTGACTGCTCTCTCTCCTACTTTTTCCTTGCCACATCAGATCTAGCTAACTAAATAGCCAGCTGTTGGAGACGCCCTTAGCCCCCTCGCGTGCTCGGGGACTGTGCGAAGTGCTTGGCGCGGTCGGCTGGCGCGTCATACGTTGGGCGACCACGTGTGGTGGGCTGGCGAGCCCACGTACAGTGCGAGGTGGGCTGGTGTGCCACCCTGCCGCGCGAGGTGGCTTGGCCACATGGTGCCGTTGATTTTTTCCAGGAAAATAAAATGTAGTGATTTTTTTTAGGAAAACAAATTCAAAAATGCTTTTTGTAAGAAAATGCCTCCTAACACAGTGTACTTACTTGTGTAATTTTTTTAATTTTGAACTTTTAGAATTTTCCTCCATAATTTATTTAGGTGTACTGTCTTAACGAATTTTTTAATATAGAAAAAGGTACAAATATTACGAAATTTATTTTGAAAGCTCCTTACGCAGTCTATTTGGTTATGTTTTTTACAGAATTTTATATACTGTGAAATTATAATTTTATATACTGGCGGGTCTTACGGCGAATGCTTGGTGGGAACGTTGAGGTATGGGTTGGGATTAGAAGTGTGGGGGATTTTGCTTTGGGGAGGTGGTCTCCTAGCATGCTCCGCTTGTTCCTCTCAGGCTGCAGTAGCCCTTGCGAGTTAGGTGATCTTCTTCCATTGCTTCTCTATAGTAGCGATGTAGTGTTACAGCCATGGTGCAAGACCCACTGCGGAAGGGGTAGTACTTGTAGGCTAAGCCGATGCAGCATACGCATTACAAGTCTAATTCGGTTTGGGTAAATTCGCGTCCGTGAGGCAGCGATACGCCGGATGATTTGTGGACCAGCATAGCATCACGTCGTTACACAAAGTTGCTCTGTTTGGTCTTGTCACCACGCAAGGTTGTCTCGTTTGGTCAGGACACCACACAATAGCTGCCCCTCTAGGTTTACCGTACCTTCAACTATCTACAGTCACTTGTGAGGAGATGAATAAATTGCAATTTTGTTCATGCAATTTGTGTTCATGTGGCAGCAGGCCCAAGGAGGTATCTTGTGGCAGCGTTGGGTCATGTCGGTGCGGAAAGCTTATTCGTTGGGTCACGTTGCTGCGAAAAGTTGCGTCATTGGATCTCATCATTGCAAAAAGGTGACTCGTTGGGTCACATCACTGTGCAAAGCTGCCTCACTAAGATAGAGATAGGGCGGTTATTATTTCAGGCAAGATTGCATTTTATCATGGCTCTTTCACCAAAGATGTTATTTACATGAACTAACATCATTTTATGTAGCTTGTAATAATTTTTGGATCTAACAAAAAAGATAGTAGCATACAAATTATTTTTGAGAGACATTCAATTAATGTGCAAGGTATACTTGAATTTAAATTGTATTTTAAGTGACAGAGACATGAAGGTTAACTATTTTTCCTTTAACTTTAATGTTATTTACACCAGGTAGTGTATTGCAATGATGTCTTTTTTATTAGCAAAATAATTTGAGAAGCACATTACAATGAGAATAATGTTATTTACACAAGGTGGCGTGGAATGAATTATACAGACATACATCGTGCAAATTTATATAGGTAACAACGCGGTGCTACTGAAGACAGTATACAAGAACTCATGGTGCATCTGGCCGCCACTTCTTCAGATGGCATAGGTGATCCTCAGAGAAGGTGAACCTGGCATGGGAGTGGCATAAGTCTCGGGGCTCAAAGTGTGAGGCCTGTGTTGGAGACAGGGTTGTGGACAACTCCATATAGGGGTACGGCAGAGGGTCTAGAATGGTACTCACCTAGTCGATCATAGAGGGGTCCACATCCTATGCAGACGGTACTGTTGGGTTAGGGCAGACGTTGCGGCGTTTGTAGTGCATAGTAATGTTGGAAGGCCTATACCTGGGGAGTGCAAATTGCAGACGACGAACCCTGTCCTTGATGGCTGAGTTGCTTTGTCCAGACCTATAGATTTTGTGTGATGCGTTAGTGCGGTGCAGCATGGACATATGTTCTGTTAAGTACGTTATAGTGTACCAATGTATGCGGTTGTGTGGAAGACGATCCTCTAGGGCAATCGCCACTATAGTGCTACATAGTGTATCCTTGTACATCTAGGTGAACTAGGCGTCATGCTGACACAAGTTAGACAGAGCCCCATGTGCGAATGTGGGCAACACGTTGTCGTGATGCAGCAGTGAGTCCGGGTTGCTATCTACACTTGGTCCCCATCGGCCCGGTGAGGAAGTCCATTCGTGTGTCTCCCTCTGTGATGAAGACGGTTGTAGCATAATGTTATCCCCTAGCAAATGCTATAACAACAAACGGTATTAAGAGGTATGTTACAATGAAGTGCACAAACAAAAAAGAGGACAACATCTATGAATTGCCATACCGCTGGCCCGAGGTGCACGGAGGATGAATGACCATAGCTATGATGACTGCCAAAGTGCAATGAACATGCGGATGGAGGTGCGAAGGAAGGTGCAGAGGGAGGCGCAGAGGGTAGTAGGGGTAGAGGTTGTCCTTGGTGTCTGCCTCGTGGAACGGCAGCGTTGCCTCCTTAGTCCCACCCTTACATCATCATAGATGGAAATATATCATACCTACGAGGTATTTGACGGTGGTGTTCCTCCCACAGCGCACAGTGTCAGCAGCCTCACGTTGTACATGGTCGAGGTGGTCGTACGAAGATTGGCTTATCACCTCATCGCGGCATGCCATGTGCTCTTGACTAGACGGTGCGGAGCTAGCCCAGTAAGCCTACTCCTGGTGCGTAGAACGTACCACCTCAAGTACGAAGTGCACGTGTCAACATCGTATGATCATGCCTCCTGCAGAATGTCGATCACCGCCAGCTCGGCCCACTACGTCATGTATGGTAGTTGAGCCTGCGTCCAGCCATCGCTCTTCCACCCTTTTGTTGTTTGCCTGCAAGTCAATACGGACGTTCAAAAAGAGAGATGCAGGAAATAGGGCAACGGATGAAAACAAATGATGACAAACACACCTGTGTGCTTGCTCTCGAAGCAGTCATCCCAGTGGCGATGGCACCTACTAGTACAGCCCAAACCGTCTCAAGACCCACTATGATTGTATGGCTAGACCATGTAGGAGAATACTAGGTGACAGATCGTAAGCTAGTACATGTGGTCCTGGACGCAATGAGAGGACAAGTCGTAGGGGGCCGTGTCCTCAGCAACAAGATTGGACAAGCTGGCAGAAAAGATGGAGATGTCAAGGGCTAGGTCGCGCACCTCCAGTTGGCTGCCTGTGGGTATGTCCTGAAGGTCCCACATGTGTGCTTCGTTCTTCTGCTGCTGCAATTTATTGATTTCGGCCTAATCGGCCCATGAGTAAGTCTAATATTATATTTACGTTTTCGCATGATATTTATTTTGATATTCAGAACTGTAATCTGTAAGCACTATCTACTGATCCAGGGAATAGTGCAGTAAAATCACAGTGGATTTGGATTGAAAAATCCGAGTCTGATAGTCTTCGTTTCTCTCTTCTCTGTCTCTCTCAGTGTCTCGTTCGTGTCTAAAGAAAAATGTTGGCCTTTGCTAACTGATAGGGAACCCGGGGCCATTTTCTAGCCAAGCAGCGTGGGGGAGGTGCCAGCAGCC
The DNA here is from genome assembly GCA_017311315.1 of Dendrocalamus latiflorus. Taxonomy (NCBI): domain Eukaryota; kingdom Viridiplantae; phylum Streptophyta; class Magnoliopsida; order Poales; family Poaceae; genus Dendrocalamus; species Dendrocalamus latiflorus. The sequence goes on along the minus strand of CM029629.1, from coordinate 18,423,423 downwards.
GCGCGAGAGGGAGCCGCCTCGTGCAAGCACCGGCCGTTGTGGGGGGGGGGGGGGGGGGGGGGGGGGGGGGGGGCCACGCGGGAGGCGACGCCTGGCTGAGGCGTGAGCGGGGAGGGGGACCGCACCATGCTGGGGCGAGCGCTTGGCGACCTGACCTCATACGGCCGGAACCGTGGCACCTCCTCCACGCAGTTAGTGAGCGCGTGATGTTCCTCGTGGAAGGCCCGCCACCTCACACGGTCTGGGGGCGCACCATCCCAGCCTCATGCTGTCGCCCAGCGTGTGATGCAGCCGCCGAGCATGCCAAGCACATCGCACGTGAGGAGGCTAAAAACTGCATTCCGCTATGCAAGAGGCTTCTTTGGGCATTACAGCGAACGGGAGAGCCAAATTGGCTGAAAATTCAAGTTTTCACCCCAACAGTCACGGGACTTATCTGTAGCAATTTTTTTACAAATCTAGCATCTATATGCACAAAATTGCAAATCTAGCCTCCTTCGTGATCATGGCAGAAATGACAGACGACACGTGTCACCTGTCGTGCTACCCCACCGTGGCAGAAGGTGACTGGGCTGCCGAGCTAGTAGAGCTTGGCAAGAATCTACTGCACAATACTGGCTCGGCACCTTTCCTACTGAGCTCCACTAGCTCGGCATCCCGGTCACCTCCTGCCGTGGTGTACCGTGGTAGGTGACACGTACCATGTGTCGTTGCTTCTACGACCACGAAGGAAGATAGATTTGTAATTTCATGCACACGGATGCTGGATTTGTAAAAAAAATTCTACAGAGTGCTCGACTTCTCCCCTTATCCATCTTCACCTGTTGGGAACCATTCTTGACGAGTCATCCTCGTCAAGTCTAGGCATTAGACTGTTAGGGCCTTATAATCTGCAACATCGTTGTAGTCATAGCCTTGTAGGCAGATGACGAGCATGAGATTGAGAGCGGATCACATACCCGATGCCTTGCCTTTCAGGGTTTAGGCTCAACGATCACAAAGGGCTCGCATGATGAAGCCTACATGGAACGAGAGCCACTGATGAATTGAATTCCACGCATTCCGGAACGTAAAGAGCCCAATATGGCCTTCACGGACTCTGCACGTCCGCTCAACTTAGAACAGACAGCAAATAGTAATGCCCAAAGGAGCTGAGTCAACACCACAAATGATTAGGGATGAAAACGGAACGGAAATATCCCGTACCGAACCGCATCGTTTTCTACATTTGACCCGATCGAATTCGTATTTTCGGACAAATTCGAATTCGGTTCGAAATACGGAATACCAAATTCGAAAACGGAGCGGAAACGGTTTAGACGTTTTCCGACCGTTTTCTACTTTTCTACATTTTATTCGGAATATACCGTATTGTAAATACGGTTTAAACCGAATTTAGCCCAGCCCAATTCACCAAAATCTCCCCATCTCCTTCTAAAGCCGCCGCCGCCTAGGGGAGATCAGCCCGGCTTCTTCTCCCTTCGCCCCCCCCCCCCCCCCCCCCTTTGCTTCTCCTCGTCCCTTCTCCTCCACGTCCGGCCGCCGGCGAGCGCCGGGCCGCAACTCGCCGGTACGCCTCCGCCGCTCCCCACCGCACCTCCATCGCCACGCCTTCTCACCTCGCTGCTCCAAATCCTTCGGGCCGCCTCCACTCTCCACCGCCGCAGCCCCTTCTTCGCGACGCCGCCGCCCTCAACCGTGCGCCGCCATCTCTTCCACCTCCGGCGGCCACCTCTTCTTTACCCGCGCCACCTCTTCCGCCTTGCGCCACCGCCGGCCGCCGCCTCTCGTCTTCCCTTGCCTTCCCCTTGCTTCTAACCCTAGCCCCCATTTGCTCTCTCCTCTCTTCTCTGGCTCCGGCCACCCCTTCTCCACCTATCTCAGCCCGTCGCTCCTCCATCCTCAGATCCACCGCGCCACCCCTCTTCTCCATCCGCACCGCCACCTCTCCTCCTGCTCTCCCTCCGTCGCGCCTCCCTCTTCGCCGCCTTCTTCCCGTGCGCCGCCGCCCCATCCACCGGTCGTCGCCTCTGCTCCCTCCACCAAGCGCCGGGCCGCTGATCGACATCTCCACCGAGTCCCCTTTAGCGCCGCCGCCGGCCGCCACCACTTCGCCGACAGTCTACTTCACCAACACCCTCCTCTTCTACCACGCCGGCGCCGCTCCTCTGCTGCTCCTCATCTTCACCGACACAGCTACTCCTCATCTTCACCGACACGCTCCTCTGATTTCAAATCTTGCTTCATACATTTATTTAGCTCTCCTTTAGGATGGGAAGCATGTGCTTTCCAACACAGCTACTAAACTTCTAGAACAAATGCTGAGCCTATATGATTTGTCTATGGTTTATGAAGTACACCATGATGGTGGGTAGTGTCTGCTCCAGTCCATATCAATGCTTAGGTTTTTTTTCCCCAGTGTGTTAAGAGGCTTTGTGATTGTTCAGAACTTAGCTTCATTCTGGCTCTCTGTTGCTTCAACTTATATGAATATACATTGATTTGGTCTGGAGTTTGGATAGCAGGAAAATATGTTTCCACCCCAAATGAAGCTTCTAAATTGCTGGTGAAATGCATCTTGGTACTTCAAGTTGTGACATAACATTCACAACCATCTCATATGTTCTGCCCTTAGTCCATGCCCAGTTTGATATATTTCAAGCTTTGTGATGGTTAGCAGTCTTGCTATGCACAATATTTGGGATCCAGTCCACTGGTAAATAGGTAAAATGATCCAACTGGGTTGATCTGTACAGTTGCCGTTAATCTCATCATTCCTTTTATAACTGTACCGTTGCTGTATTATATGAATAATTCCATGATAACGTGAATCTTGATCTGGATGTGTGGCTTAGGAAGGCTTTCTAGAATATAAAGTTACGTACAGAATATGTTCACTGGTGCTAACAGCTCATTGATATTGTTTTAAAGTGACAACAAATTGCTTTATGGAATTACTAGCTTGTACTCGTAGGATTGGAAAACCATGATGATAGAGGAACTAGAAAGCAAATTATGCGTGTCTACTAAAATTCAATCATCGCAGTCGCTAATTAGCTTGTGCACTTTAGGAAATGACTACTTTTTATGTATCTTTTACAGTTTATGTGTTGGATAGGGATTAAGTTCTGGGTTCACAAAAAAAATCATCTTAGGTTTAGTCGAAATGAGGTATTGGATGCTACTTAGTGGCCACACCTGCTTCTACCTACTTACCCTGGTTTTTAGGGGGGGTTATGTTTGTGCTGCCTCAGGATTAATCATGGAGAATTGATATCTCCATTGCAGGTTTTATCTTGCATAATATTTACCATTTTATTTCTATGTCCAGGATGAGCATTCGTTGGAAAATTTTATAATTATTTACCGAATTGGCAAATGGTTTTACCGAATTACATATAAAAATTTTGGTGCGGCATACCCTTTGGTAAAATTCTGGATCCGCCACTACCTCCAGGATCTCCCCCAGGCGGCGGCGGCGATCCTGACCTTATGGATGATGCTGATGAACTGTGGATGACTTGTATTATATTTGTATTTGTGTCGGCTATTGTGTTAATACTTAAGACCAAGGGTCATGCACTTGTTAATTATTATATGCACTTGAACTTGATCATGCACTTGGTAATTGTTATGTACTTGGTCACTAGTTAATTGTTATGCACTTGGTCCTACAGGTCGGTATTCCGTATTGAATTTTCGTATACCGACCGTGTTCGACATAATTCCGCTCGAATTGGTTCGTTTTCGAAATTCTCGATATTCCGTAAGTTCGCGTTCATTTTCGTGTCCGGCTTTACCGCTTTCGTTTTCGTATTCAAATGTAGAAGTAGAAAATAGTTGAGGAGTTTTCCGACCGTTTCCGACCGTTTTCATCCCTACAAATGATGCCCAAGCAGAGAAACCCAAGTAATCTTTTGCATCAGTAATAAAATTGGATGCAAAATAAACAAATGGATAATCTTAACCCTTGGCAGCCTAGTTCAACAAACAAACCGCAAGTACATAATGATACAAACTGGTCACCTAACCCCTCCACTCACACCTCATTAGGGCCCTAACCTTCAAAAAAGGATCCGATACATACAAGGGCAGCACAACGACACTGATACTGTAGCTTGTGTTTCAAAATAGATCGTCTACCCGCACCGCCTGAGGCCGCTGTCGACCGCGGCTATCTAAAACGCCCTAGTTTGTCTTAGACTTGGGGGCCTTCTTCTTAGCCTGCCGCTTGGGAATGGAGTTCTTCATGCCCAGGAAGAAGAGAAGAGCCCCGAAGAGTGCCAGATTCTACAATCACAACGGGTCATGGGTTATTCAGCTAAGACAGAATAAGCTTGTCTGACAGATCTGCAAAAAGGAGAAAATTTGCATTATTACCTGCGTGAACTTGATAAAGAGCTGCACGAATTCAGCCTTGTCCATGTCGTAGTTGTAGAAGTCATAGACAACAGGTGTGATAAAAGCGAGGTAAAGCAACTGCAGAGACAAATAACTTCATTAGATAGTGTGCAAGGAGGTCGCAGAAACAAACCAACACAGCAGATTGGTCCAAATTCACAACGAACAGATTAAGATTAGTGCATATCATAGTGCTTAAGGAGGATGGGAACGACAGTTCGCAAGACCAGAGGCCCAAAAGTTAAATCAACTTATCTACTAATCTATCATATCATAGCACAGTATCCACAGGAGAAAAACTAGGAAATTAGGAACCAATGATGTTCTAACTTAGACAGCATGCAGGGAAATGTGTACAGAAGCATAGAACAAAACACAAGCCACCAGATAAAGTAAAAACCCCTAATTCAGCAGTGATCATATGATTCATAACTCGCAGCCAAATGGGCACATCAATGGAAGGTGAGTGATGAGAATATTACTGCATTTCACTCAAAGATGAAAGTCCATCATTCTATAATTAGTAGGTCAACTATGTAGAGTGGCCAATGGGTGGAACAAGAAGGGCAGAGAGCTCAGGTTAAGTAAAATCGCGCAGTAGGTCATCTTTAACCAAGTAAAGGGTGAAGTTGCTACCACTATAAATATTTTATCCAGCAGAGTTCCAGAAGGCCAAAACACCACAACACTAACAAGATCTGGCCAAAACTTGGGGAAACTATATGTAAGCCCTAACAATACACTATTCAGAGACCAGGAAATCAGATTGTGTTAATTGCATTGAACCTACATCAGATAAACCTCTTATAACCGAAACAAATATCCTCTGCATCAAACAACTAACAACTACTAATGTTTGCATTGAGACAAGAGTAATTGGTAACGGGAATACATGTAGGTCATCAGTCACTGAACAAAATCACTTGATACCGAAGGAACAAACCAGCTATCACATGTGGTGAGATTGCAACTAAAAAAATGCTGTCAAACAACTTATGGGTTAAAATTACTTATCAAATAAACACATGAACTAGCAGTGTACCATACCAAGTTTGACTGTATCAGTATATAACAGTTCTTAGATGAACAGCACCACAACATAAAGAAAACGTAAAGCAAACATCTTGGTGACCAGGTTTGATAAATTTAAAAGTAACCTAAAGAAATATACAATACCTAAATATGTGAATAGTCCAGTCCCAAGTAATTTGCTAGCATTTAAATTCAAATGCAAATAAAAGAACATGGCATGGCCAAATGACAATGCTTTCTGCAGGACAATATTCAGTATATAAATTTTCTGAAACTAATATTCACTAGATAAATGACAATATTCCCATCAAGAGCACCATGAAATAAGGCATTTGTACACGTGGGATCCTATGTTACTATATAACCCAGAACAAGAAAATTGTTTCATGGTTCTAGATATATAGCTCCTTTTTTCAGTGAAGTGCTAAAATAACATCGGAACGAATGAGAATGTGAATGTTAAAGAAAATAAATTCTGATATAGCATGACGACTGCTGAGTATATACCAGGAGATAAGCACCAAACGAACTGCTGAAGATAAAAAGGAGACCTCCCAGACCCTTCAGACCAATGGTAGCAGCAATCACATGCTTCAACTGGATAAATTCAAAAAAGAAAGCAAAACTAATTAATGACTAGAGAAATTCAACTCCAATGGTAGCAGCAATCACATATTTCAACTGCATATCATGAGTAAAGCAAATTCTCACCTCAACATGAGGCACAACTACTCCCAGATGTGCAGAAATATTTTTGGTAAAAATTTTAAACTTAGGCTGAAGGGCCTTTGCAGCTGGCCCACCATCAGCTCCGAATTCATTAAACCTGCATTCAGAACCAAGTATAAATTCAAAATGAGCATACAGGGTATGTTCTTTCTTCAAAACTTAATACAACGAGATGAAAAGGGCAGAATAATACAGAATCATACCAACATACATCTCATCCATCTAGTCAGGTAAATTGTGAACATCCGATAAAAGGGTGAAACATTTATGTTGACCAACTAGCTTTCAAATACATGTTAGATTACCAATCTCATCACTAGCACTTCAATCCGTTGGCTCCTTCATATCATACATGATCAGAGCACCCATTCAATCAAGAGATTGTATGCATGTTTAGTAGACCTCACCAAACATCATTTTGTGAATTGGCGGCAAATGCTTAAGCGGATCAGGATCAACCATCTATTCAGGTTACATTTTATAAATACTGAATGTGTGCCCACCAAATTCAAGCTCTTCTTTTTAGTGGATCTCTGATCACTTAACAGGTTCACTTCCAAGTGAACAAGCTTGTCAGGGACACCTCAATAAGATTGAAGCTTGGTATGTGGGAGCCTCAAATAAGGTTTTGATGATTTTGCAATAAAAATAATGTCGTATAAGACCTGATGACACATCAAAAGATAGCCCAGAACTAGCTGCTTTACCAAATGAAAACCTCGCTAAAAATTCCTGTTAGCCGTGAATTTTTAAATCTTTCCCCATTAAACTTTTTTATAGCAGTAAATTAGGTGGAAATACTACGTGACTATGGGCACTAATTCCAGCAACAACCGCATCAAATCCAGGTGGTGCTGCGACTCACTCTAGAACAAAACTCAATACGACATCTTTGCATGTTAAATCGAATGTCTGCAGAAAATTCACAATGGAATGGTACAAATCATCAGGTATCTAACGAGCCAAAGCCCAGCAATAAAGATGTCAACTTTGACATGCACTAATCTAACAACTCTAGCATGCATCAATTATGCAAATATAATCACCCGATGTCCCATTCGGCTGAAGGACCACACAAGGTGAAACAAAGCCCCACATGAATTTTGGCTATTATGAGATATCTAAGCTGACTGGTCCATGATATTTACAATACCACTAGAGCAATCACACTTACAACAAGCTAACAAGTCCACCGCTCACCAGATCAGACAGTGAAACTGAAAAAAAAAGTCTACGGAAATCTCTACTTCATTTCTCTCTAAATCCACATATCACTGCAGCAATTCAGCAGCCAAAGTCAGATCAAAACGACCAGAAACCAAAATTTGGTCATTTTCATGGACCAAACTGAAACAATTCACCAGATCCAGGCGCTTCACACACTGGGACCCCACAAAAACAAACTAACCACCGCGAGATCCAGACACTTGGGGCGTACCCACCCCCACCCCCCCCCCCCCCCAGTACCTCTCGGATTCCGCGAACGCCGCACCAGATCTAACGATACTGGCCCCGAATTGAGCCCAGAAAGCAAGCACGACGACAATGAGGGTTAACGGAGGAGGAGAAGTTGAGAGGAGGCGCGTACTCCTGGTAGGCGGAGAGGAGGAAGACGGAGGCGAAGAGGACCCTCCCGGCGAAGGACACGAACCCCATCTCGACCCGCGGTGGTGGCGGCGATGAGCAGAGGAGGCGAGGCGGCCGGGCGGGATGGGGCAGGCAGCACGGGCCGGGCGGGTACGGTGGCCGGTGGGGTGCGGTGGAGTCGCGGTGCGATGCGACCTTCGGGGCTCTCGCGATCTGTGATGGGGACGGGCCTTGTCCGAGACCCACTCCGTACATATAGTTGTGCTCATTTTAGCTTTTGTTTTTAGTTTTCAGATTTATTAAATATTATTTAAGATTTTTTATTATAGCTGCTGTAATTTTTTATGTAATTAAATTTAAAATTTTTAAAAATATAAAAAATAGATTTCCTCATCATAAACAATACAAAGGAGTATAGAAAAATAAGACAAAAAAATCTAAAAAAATCAGAAAAAGACAAAATTAATAAACTAAAAGCATAAACCAACTTAGCAGGTCCGACTGATCCCCTTGCTGTGGTTAAGCTTTTCCTGGAATTTGCGCTTGAGTCTTGCGATATGGCCCTGTGCGTGAAGCTCCTGCCTGAGTTTTGTGTATCTGTGGCCTTGTTCTTTTCAGCTTCTAAAAACTGCTTTTCGGTTTTTCTACAGTAACTAGCTTTTAAACGGATTATTTTTTCAATATAGGGTCTACTAGTTAATTGTAGGTGATACTTTACTAACTTCATTTATATCGGCAAAAACCACACATGAGTTTCTGTTACTCTGTAATCTCTCATACAAACAGCTCAAAAGCCATAAGCCGCAGCCACAACCCGCAACCAAAAAGAACAGGCCGACTGTTCGTTGTTTTGAGCTTTTGTGCCGGTACTTTATAGCAGAATTCCGCTAGAAAACTACATTGATGTTTCAGAGAAATTCTCTTAAGAAAGAAGGAAAGAATGTTCGCTAGTGGAAAGATCACGATTGAAACGATAAGGATGCTTCTGTGTTGGATAGAGTTTCGTGGTGTTGAGCTTGGCGGTGCAAGACGCATACAAAATAATAGAATTGTTTTGTTTCTTGAATCCCATAAATTGTGAATATGGTTATGTTTGTTCGTCCGGAAAAAGAAATCATCTGTCCAAATTTGTATTCGAATTTGGCTTTCTGGATCTAAATGTTGTTTTGAATTTTGCATTTGAATTGTAGTTTTCTCTATATGAATTCACGTCCAATTTCGAAATCAGGAAAACTATTTACCAATTCTTGTTGCAATTCCACTAATAACTAAACATTTCTATTCAATTTAGTCTTGACTTCTTTTCTTGAATCTTGTTAACATATTACCTGTCTTTCATGCGAGTGGATAAGGTTGTTGTTGTCTAGTTAATGTACGAATTACGTGGATACCCTAATTTGACCAAAATGAGTTAATATTCGATTCGAAGTTGTATTTGACACAACTCTAATTCGTTGTGTCAACTCTACGAAAAGAAGTTCATTTGAAAGCTTATGTTTCCCTCTTTTTCATTTTCTTTTAGAGGAATGCTTATGTGCTCCAACTAACTTATGACTTAAGCTTCTGATTGTGGTTTTTGACTTATGGCTGAAATTTTATTGCATCGGTTGTTAAATTTTTCTAAGAAAAAATAGAGAAAAAAATTTAAAAACGATATATCATCATGAACAGTACAAACGAATAAGGGGAAAGAAAAGGCAAAAAAGTGGATAAAATCCATAAAATCAAAATAAACTAAAATTAGAAACTGACGTGTTTTAAGTAGTTTTTAGTTTAAATAAACTAAAATAAGCCAGGCTCTGAAATCGTTTAGAGCGGGACAAAGTAACATCACAGTGATTGTGTTGGAGTTGCAAAGCGAGCGATTGGTTGATCTTGTTTATCAAATATTACTTAAGAGAGAGGATGTCCATGACTTACCATTTACTCTACGCAAGACCAATGGATTCATTAATGATGGAATTATTGGACCTAGTTGATATGGTTGTGCCTTATGACTTTTGGCTGAAATTTTTGAATTTTAGCAGTTTGTGACAGAGATTACGGAAAGAGAGATACTCGCTTGTGATTTTGATTAATACAGATGTTAGACTTTTAATGTGTACTACAATTAACTTGTAAACCCATTTCGTTTGAAAGTTAGGTCTGTAGCAAAAACTAAAGCCACTTTTAGAAGCCGTTAAAGAACAGACCCAATATCTTCTAACACAACCTTAGTATAGGCTTGATCATGGTTTGCAAATCATTGCATTGATTATTGCATTTGTCTAATGAATTTAATGGAACCCTAAGGAGAGAATGTGTAGCAACTTGCAACAAAGGAAAATGATGCAAGTTGTATATGTTCATATTGGCTTCTATTTCTAGAGGCCAATATGAACACCTGACTTCTTAAAATGACATTTTTACTCTTCTCGCTCCTGCCTCGCTCTGATAAGTCAGGGGTCACAGGCACATCACGTACCTTATTCCTCTCGCTTCTGTCTCACGCATGCATCTCTCTACCTTTTGCACCACTCATCTTCTCCTTCTAAAAATCACTTCTTTTAGTTGTTACTATTCAACTATTCACTTTGCTTATTCTTTGTTTCTTTGTTTCCCTTTTTCGGCAGGAAGTTGAGGCCCAAAATGACTTTGATGTTGTTTCTGGAGATTTTTGTACTCTCACTGTTTGGGGTAAAAACAAGAACATAAGGGTACATACAACGCGAACACATAATTCTGACAACAAAGTTACACAACATCCCTTCGTCTTGCAGGGTGAGCTTAACTCTGAACATGTACTTTGCAAGCTTGAAGTACACGTCTCCGACATTTGTTACTGCTATGGTGAACACCGTCGCTTCAATCACGTTCGTCATTGCCATCGTCCTCAGGTGAAGATACCCTGTCCTGTCCAACTTTCAACATTCAACGCAGGATCTCATCAAGTTAATTGAGCCTTGACTAACATTCATCGATCTTGATTTCAGGATGGACATTGTAAACATGAAGAACCCGCAAGGACTCGCAACAATTGTAGGAACCGTGGTGTCATTCGCTGGAGTGACCACCATGACTTGCTTAGTTTGGCTACATCTATACAAAGAAACAATGGCATGCTTTTGTCTGGCTACATCTATGTTTACATGAACTAAACACCAGACATCATGTGTAACTGTTCACAGCAAACTGCATAATGTTTAGAAAAAGAAAGGTGTCAATCAATGTTGGTAAAAAGACAAGTAATCTATCTATCTCTATACTAATTAGAGGCTCTCCTAGAAGCCCCTACGTTAATCCTAAAAGGGAAAAACTAGAAATTCCCACGCTAATAAAAAAAGAAGAAAAGTCTAGAAATTCCTACATTAATCAGAGAAAAAGAAAAATCTAATATGCCCAAATTGATACGTCTGTGTCACGTGCTGAAATCACTGCTTATGTGCACTGTTCATGGATGTTAACAGTAACATGGTACTGTAGCAAACGTGTTTGGCGTGATTAGATGAATTAGGATATAGATAAGAATAGTTAGTTTCCTTATTAGATGGATTTACTATCTTATAAATATATTCTATTTATTAGAGATAAGTTTTCTTTGAGATAGAGATTATTTTTTAGAGGTCAAGTTGAGCTATCCCTATAAAGGGGGCTAGCATGTATCTATTATCGATCAAGCAATGAAGATGAACTAATCTACTTTCTTTCTAAAGTTCTATTATCCCAGTCTATAATCAAATCTCTCATCCCACCAAGCCAAGGCACCCGGCCTTCCTCTCGGCGATGTTTACCCCGATGAACTAAGGTTCATCATATTTGGTATTAGAGTAGTCGATCCCTTCCCATGACTTTTGCTACCATGGTTCCTGTTGTCGAGTTATTGGCCACAATAAAGGTTAACACCAACAAGATGGCCAACATCGATAAGAAGATGGCAGACATTTTTGTCAACATGTATGCCATCTTGGAGAAGATGATTACAAATCAGAAGAAAGCACAACAAGAGCCGGCAGCAATGCTACTCCCAGCAGCCACCGTGGCGTCGCCAGAACATGTTGTGGTAGCCGTGGTTCTATCGACGCCTGCCTAATCGTGCCACAACTTTTCTGCGACAACCATGTCACTGCCGCAACCTACTATGGTACTATCGACGCCCGCCATGACTGTGTCATATTTTATCATAGTGTTGTCGAAGGCCGTCGTGACCTTGCTGAAGCCTGTTGTGGTAACTGCATCGTGGAAGCCTACCATAATGTTGCTGTGGTTGCCACCGCACCTACCTTGGCGATTGTAGATGTCATCAATGTTGCTGCATCTGTACATGGAGGCCACGGTCTTCAAGGTCATCGGTAAAATGTCGCAATCTCTTGACAACTTGGGGTCTCCTAGGGCTACAGCCATAACCACCACTACAGCTTGAGGATGAGCTGTCACTAAAGGAGGAGAAGTTGTCACGTGCTGAAATCACGACTTATGTGCACTATTCACGAACGTGAACAGTAACGTGGTACTGTAGCAACACATGTTTGGTGTGATTAAATGGATTAGAATATAGATAAGAATAATTAGTTTTCTTATTAGATGGGTTTATTACCTTATAGATATATTTTATTTATTAGTTCTTAGAGATAAAGATTATTTCTTAGAGATCAAGTTGAGCTATCCCTATAAAAGGGGCTAAAGTTGAGCTATCCCTATAAAAGGGGCTATCATGTATCTATTATCGATTAAGCAATAAAGATGAACTAATCTAGTTTCTTCCTCAAGTTCTATCATCCTAGTCTATAGTCAAATCTCTTGTCTCACCAAGCTAACGCCACCTGGCTGTAGGATCGAGGAGGCCGACTAGAGGGGGTGAATAGATGGTCTAAAAATCTTTTTTAATTAGTATTAATTTAAAGACCTATTTATTTGTCTAAATCAAGTAAATAATGCAAAAGCTTAAATCAATTTGGTTTAGCATAAATAGCGCCAAGATTAAATAAGCTCACCTAGGTGCACCAACAATCTAAGGCTATGTCAAGCAATCAATTTAATTCTATCAAAGTAAATTGCTTGAAGGTAAATAGAGCATAAGAAAGCAAATTACAATAAACACGATTTCTTTTTACCGTGGTGCTCAGAGACTTACCGGTCTCCCTTAGTCTATGTTGAGGTAAGCCCAAACTAATTGGACCGGCTCCACGAATTAAGTCTTCCACCTCAAATCCACTAGTAGTAGCTCTTTCCTCACTCTGGGTAGGTGAGCTCTAACATTCACAACTTTACTGAGTCTTCTCACAACTTTCTTTGAGAAGATCACCGTGCACGACACCTCTAACGCCATCTAGGAATCAGCAAACTCCAAGAGTAACAAGTCAAGCCCCTCGCTTGACTCTCACCACATGCAACGAATGTACACGCTCAATTGGATACTAAGTCCACCTCTAGATGCAACACATGCACTCTAGATTTCTTCTCTTTGCCCACAAAGTGCAACACATACACTATTGAGTGGAGAGCCTCACATTAGCTCAAGACAACATAAAATGGGTCGATCAACAGCAGCTCCAACGGGCCACAAAGAGGTATTTATACCCCACACAAGAAAACTAGCTGTTGGAGCCAGACCCCTGAAAAATTAGGGCAAGCAGAAGTACAATGGCTGGTACTTCTGCACCTGTTCTGACACAACAATAACAACTATTTCAGAGCCTATAAACTAGCCATTCGAAATCTACGCGGAACTACCGCTGTTATAAATTCGGTAGTTTCGATGTTCAGAAGTTCCACTCCACACACGCGGAACTACCGCTCTCACAGGGAAGAGAAAACCACCCCATAGGTGTCTCTCTGAAAAAAGTACCGCAGGAAAATCTGGAGCTTCCGAAGACCAGTAGTACCACGCAACTCACGCTGGTACTTCCGCCTTCTGGTAGTACCGCTCACACAGAGCTGGTACTTCCGACAGTCAGACGAGCCGCTCACACAGAGCTGATCAGACCACTCACATTTAGTAGTACCGTGCAACACATCTAGTACTTCTGATGTTCGGTTGTACCGCTCACACAGAGCTGGTACTTCCGTCCTCCAATAGTAAGGTTACAAACACAACGATAGTTCCTATTTTCCAAACAAGTGCAGTTATCTCAACAGATTTTGCAAAACATATTTGCAAACTATAGTATCATGCACACAAGGATCAAACATGATTTCCAACAAGTTGCAAAACACATTTGCACACTTTTGAAATCACGACACAAAGAATAGGTACATGGACTCCTCACATTTGCAAAACACATTTGTAAACCTGAGTCACATGCTGCAAGGATTATATATAAGTTTCAACTATTTGCAAGACACATTTGCAAATATAAGCCTCATACAGCAAGGAATAAGAAACATGGGCTTCTCACATTTGCAAAACACATTTGCATTGTACAGCCCTAACTAGTCAAACCTCTGCTTTAGATCAACGTCTTGATATGTATCAACTCACGATGCATCCTTTTTCTTCAACTCCATCAACACATGATGGTCTTCACTTGACATAATGATCAACACACGATCATCTCCTCTTGTACATACATCAACTTATGATACATTTTTTTCTTAATGGCTTTTAACATATGAAGCTATCTTCCATCTAGACTTGATGATCTTCAATACATGAAGTTATCCCAAATCATTCTCATTTTGTGACACCTAACATATTTATCCAATTCATGAAAAATGTTAGTCCACAAAACAATTGCGATCAATTACCTAACTTTACCATTAACTCATAATAGAGAGACTGGATTCTACAATCTTTCCTTTTTGGTAATTCATATCAATCTCAACAAACAATGAGATAAAGATCGATTTTTTGGTATACAACATGAACACAACACATACCAAGCGGCGGTGGAGTAGCTTGTGCTGCCTTGAGGAGGCCAACTTGGCCGTCGCCCTTCCCATGGACCTCCCTGCCGGCCTACCTCCATTGTTGCCTTTGTTTGTGGAGCTTCTTGCTAGTCTGTAGCCATTGTAGCCCTGGCCGTAGACCTTCCTATTGAGCCCGCCATTTTCACCCTTGACCACATTGCCTCCTTACTGGCCCGCCGCCATAGTTGCCCTGCCAGCGGACCTCCCCAGCAACCAGGAGCTGTGAACTCGGAGTCCTCCCCACCACCACCGCTGCTACCCCCTATCTACAGACAGTCCCGCCGAGTCACCGTTGTAGTCGTTGCCGTGGTGATGAGGACATCCCTTCCATGGATACAACTCATCCATAACAAGTGTTGCAAGGACCACTTACTCGAGCTCGTGCTTGTTAACTTAATTACCAGGTGAATTCATTTCTAGGTTCATATATTACTGAGAATAGACCGTTACCTAATGCAAGTGATTTAATTGTGCTTAGGAACCTGGGAAAGGATGAAGGAAAGGAACATGGAGTCATGGACATGCATGGAAGGAATAATAGAGGTTACCATGTCACTTTGGGACCAAGTCAAGCACGAATTCGAGTTGGACTCGTTCTAGAATCAGATTCGGACTGCTGCGATGGTACCAAGTTTAAATGGGCATAACTTCCTCATACGAACTCCATTTGGGACGTTCTTATACTTCATGGAAAGCTTAGGAAGTCTAATTTCCAACGGATCGGAAGTCTAATTTCCAACGGATCCAATTTCATCTTCAAATTCTATCCGAGCCGACCGCAATCATCAAAAGAGTCTATATTGGTTTTTGAGTCTGAGTCAAAAGGGTGGTGCGCCACCACCACTTGGGCCCATGGGCCTTGTAACTCTAGGGCATGCACTTTGGACGCTACCCCTGGTCATTCTCCCTATATAGGAGCCGCCGCCTCCCTTGTTAGGACTTGGGTTTCACTGAATTTAGGTTTAGCCATTGTGCAAACTTCTGTTCTTCAGTTGTGTCAGACGACCACCTATCAAGACAGCTTCAGAATCCTAACTTTGTTTTCAATATCATCTATGCTTCAATCGTATTCGCAATATCAGATTACCTACGTCTTATTCTTGCCAGCTTTTCGATTGCTCGCAGGAATTGAACTTCATGTTCAGGTTGATCGTGCTTCCAGCGAGGTCAATAACACCTCGGAGTTGGTTCAGCGATTGCTAAGGCGCAAGCGTCATCGTACGGTTGTAGTCGGATCGTGGGAGTCACCTCCACCAAAATCGATAGTTATCAATCTCATCGAAAGATCGGGCACCGTGTCTCCATCACGTGGCCCATATAGCTCTCCCCGCTGGCCCACCATTATCGCACGTAGAGAGATGGAGAGTGATGGATAACTTGATGAGAACAACCTTAGATGGCCTATGTGTTAGTGAGGTCAAATGTAAATTTTTTGGTGCTAATGTGTTTATGATATTCCTATGTGTGTAGTTTCTGCATTTTGATTCCCTTGTTCCTGCGTTTGAAACACGCTTACAACATTTTTTGTCTCTATTTTTTCAATCATCAATTTTGCCACCATTTTAATATAACTTTTATGTGTTTCATCCTATTTCTCTGTTTTATATTTCCCAGCAGTTTTTTCCTAAGAGTACATCGAAACCAATTACATGTTTGCCCTTAGAAGTGGAGAACTATACAAATACCTCCTTGTTTTTAGTTCATGGTTTATAATTTTCTTTAAATAAACAAATGAGACAACTTATTTATTATTTTTTAAAACGATTTGTCAAAATAATTTTTTAAAAATAATTTATTAATTTATTGATATTTTATTTATTCGTTCCTAGCCTTATACTATGCCATTAGCAGCCGTAAGGCATAAGGCGCCCTAAAAGAACCCACTTTACATCCTCACGTACGCGCGTGCAGGACCACAACAACACGGTCCACACGTCGCTGAAGTTTATTGCTCCTAGGCTGGGGCGGCGGAGGAACCGATGGCAAATTCCGGGGAGCAAACTACTAAAGAATCCGGGTGAGTTTGGGGCTAAGTTTGTGGGGAAAAAGCCAACGTTTCACAAGTCTGAAGAAATGAAATCTACTTTCCCTGTCTCTCTCCTCTGAATTCTCATCCCCAGTTCTTCCTCTTCTCATCCAAATTCTCTCGAAATTATCCATCTGTACTCCGATTTGTGCGTCACCGGTCAATTGGGAATCCATCTGGACCGGGCCGCCACAGAATTCTTGGATTGATTTCTTTTGTTGGTGACGAACCCTACCTATTTGCTTGGATTTCTAGGGGGAGGGCTTCTTGGCTCGGGCGGCAAGATGAGGCTGTTGCGGGTGGCCACGTGCAACCTGAACCAGTGGGCGATGGACTTCGACACCAACGTCCGCAACGTCAAGGAGTCCATCGCCCGGGCCAAGGCCGCGGGCGCCGCCGTCCGCGTCGGCCCCGAGCTCGAGCTCACCGGATACGGCTGCGAGGACCACTTCCTCGAGCAGGACACCGCCGAGCACGCGTGAGTATTTTTCTCGTCCTTTCTGAATCATCACGGTCTTCTGAGTTCTTTTTCTGTCGTGATTGGTGGATTGTGGGTGGAAACTGTCATGGCCTACCGACTGTTGATTTTGAACCTATGAGTTAAGGCAGATATAGCAGTAGCAGTGTGAAGATGGTACTTTGAATAATCTCTTCATGTCGTGGAAAATCTTCTTGCGGCACTTCTACACTTTGGTAGAATCGGTAAGGTGTCCAGGAATTACAATGGAATTTAATTGAATTCGGAACCAGAACCGATAAATTGATGATTGGATAGTACCTGTTATTTTCTTTTTCGGAGCATAGGCATCTTACAATCGGTGAGTGAGATTTCAGTTGTCTTTTTTTTTTCGGAACGGAGATTTTAGTTGTCTAATATGTCTTAGCTTTTACCGTTTCGGTTTGTGTTGGCACATGTATTTCTCTTTTTATATTCTGCAGCACAGGGAGATCTTTCTATTTCTTTTCCCATGAATGCACGGTTAAATCAAGTACCGGAGTATCACAGAACTCTATTAGGAAGTGTTGTTTCTGCACTACTAGTTCACTTCTTTTTGTATGGAAATTCATTGTGTAAATTTCTAATTGAAATGATAGTAATTGCCTAATTGGGTAGTATTTACATCCTTTATTTCTCCCTCTATAATTGCTGCACAGAGTTGTACATGAGTATTTTAAGTAATCGTTTTAGCCAAATTGTTTTTGTGTGCCATTCAAAGCATGCATATGAAGCTTGAATTCATATGTTGACTCTTTGAATACTTATCGCACAAGAGCTGGTAGTTCGAAAGCATGACAGACAACTAACTGATCCCTGATACTGAAATTCTGGTTTTCACATTTTATTTGATAATAGAACAAGTTAACGAGTTGTGTTTAAGTAAATGATGCCATCATTTTAGCTTGGAAAAAGTGCTGGATATGCAGTACTTATTTAGAAGGCATTATATTGTTTTGTTGCAGAGTTATAGCATGCATATCTTTATCCATTGTTTTATATTATACCCACTAGCTGTTCATTACCTTCCTATATCAATTTGCAGATGGGAGTGCCTGAAGGACATTTTGTCTGGTGACTATACAGACAACATCTTGTGCAGCATAGGAATGCCTGTTATTTTCCAGAGTGTACGGTACAACTGCCAGGTTTTCTGCTTAAATCGCAAGATAATTATGATTCGACCAAAGATGTGCCTTGCAAATGATGAAAACTATCGGGAATTTCGTTGGTTTTCTGCTTGGACATTTAAAGAGGAACTTGTTGACTTTCAACTACCCGTTGATGTCTCAGAGGCTATATCCCAAGAAACTGTGCCTTTTGGTTATGGTTATCTTCAATTTCTTGATGTGTAAGTACTAATGCTTAAATTGGTTTTTCCTGATTGTGAACTTGTGATTTCAGCTTGATGCTTTCCTAGTGAGCATACCAATACTATCTGCCGCATAATCACATGGGTATTGCAACTATTAAAGAAGAGTTGGATATTAAAAAAAACAGCTTTCTTAGTGTTTTTCCAAATCACAACTCAACAGGTTTTTCCAAATCACAACTCAACAGGACTAACCATTAGAAGTATTTGGCTTACCGGGGAGACCAATTCTTACACAAGAAATGGATAGCTCAAGTGCTCAACTCCTTATTCTCTACTACAAATTTGATACAACAAGCGACTCACATTTCATTAATTAGTATATTTATATGTTATGTCTGATTGATAATTTATGCATTTGTTGATGATACTGAACTATTTAATTATCTGGTTGCGTGGTTATCATCTGATTCTATTATAGCTTTGATTTTAATTGCTGTTTTCAGATCTTTGGCTGCTGAAACCTGTGAAGAGCTCTTTACTGCAAATGCTCCTCGGATTGACCTAGCATTTAATGGCGTTGAGGTTTTCATGAATGCAAGTGGAAGCCATCATCAGTTAAGGAAGCTCAATCTTCGGATTGATTCCATAAGAAATGCGACCCATTTATGTGGTGGTGTTTACATGTATGCTAATCAACAGGGTTGTGATGGTGGCCGCCTTTATTATGGTATGTCAAAATGCTGTTGTTTTTGCTATAAATATGTTTTAGCATTATCTGATCTATGATGTGCTTCTGTTTTGTCTTCTTTGGACCTAAAAACTGCATACCACCTTGATATTAGTTCCAATGCAACATTTAGGTCTCCTGTTATTCTTTTTGCTTGCCTAAAAAATGGTCCTTGTCAGCTGCGGTAAGCTGGCATGAAATTGTGTGTCGAGCACCCAAGATTGTTGACCAGAATGCCTTCTGCTTCCCATCATTTTTGGAGGCTGCAGCATAACAACTGTGTAGAGAAGGACACACTATGGAGCAGGAGATGCTTGATTACCTGTCAGCGTTCGAACCTCAGAGGTACTTGCGGAGGATGGGGGAAGCTGAGGAACATCTCCAGTTCCAGCGGTTTGGGGCCTGGTGGTTTGCACTTTGCAGCAGATGGCAAGAGGGCTTGTGGTTTTCTTCGAAAGAAGATTGTCTGATTGGAATTTTTGAAATGTTCCTTTTGAAATAACCTTTCTGGTTAGATATACCTAATGGATGTTGATGGCTGTGGTAAAACACTGACAGGTGGTAACTGTGATGGTATTTTACAAAGCACATTGAGTGATATATTAATATTACTGAACTGGTACTATTAAAGTGCTATGATGAATTTTTCCTAATTTTTTTCCCCACAAGACGCAGTGCTGATGTATAATGCTTTTCATTTTAAGGTTTCTGAATGCCATGTATCATTCAATTAAAGTGCTATGATGAATTCTTCCTAATTTTTTTCCCACAAGACACAGTGCTGATGTATAATGATTTTCATTTTAAGGTTTCTGAATGCCATGTATCATTCAATTAAAGTGCTATGATGAATTTTTCCTAATTTTTTTCCCACAAGACGCAGTGCTGATGTATAATGCTTTTCATTTTAAGGTTTCTGAATGCCATGTATCATTCAGCCCTCTGTTTCTCAATCTGGCAATAGTTATATGTTACATTGGTTTTATTTATTGTCTTTACCAGAGAGGTTTACACTTTGTTTCATTTGTTCTAAGTTATTCTGAATGTTCCCACTAGATGGTTGCTGCTGCATTGCGGTGAATGGCGATGTGGTTGCCCAGGGATCACAATTCTCGTTGAAGGATGTTGAAGTGCTGGATGCTCTGGTGGATCTTGATGCTGTAAGTTCTAGCTCCTAGAGATCATACTTATAGTTCTATAATGCTGTTAGTGTTTCCTATTTCTTTTTTATGATGTCTAGATTAAGAAGTATGATTTCTCCTTCACAACTGGTTACTTTTCCCTTCAAGCTATGCTCACACAAACAAACAATTTCTGCTCACTTCTGTGAATTCTTTTATTTCCTTTCTTGCTTTAGTGTGGAAAGAATATTTGCTAACAATTATCACATCATTGTAGATGTGATATTTTGTTCAGTTCCATTCTATGGTTAGTCTTATTCTTGTCTTACTTTAAAACAATTCTTATTGTGTATCTGCCTATTTGCAGTTCTCCAAAGTCATAAAATTTTCTTTCTGCTCCTGTATTTGTTGAACAAACTTTTTTAGCCTGTAAATTGCTAGTTCTTGTAGCTGCTGATTTAACTTCAACGTAAGTAAAAGATTTTATTCTTGCATAATTGGGCATTTGTTTGTGGAAACAGGTATCGAGTTATCGAGCATCTGTTTCTAGTTTTAGAGAGCAAGCAAGTCACGCAACAAATGTACCTTTTGTTAAGGTACCATATAAGCTTTGCCAGAAATTTCGGAATGGAATGGTTCCAACTGTTCCAGTTGAGGTTAGTTCCCATTTCTGGATTTGATCGATCTCTGGTATGCTGCAGTATGGAGTACTATTTGGCTGATATTTTTGGTATGCCTGAAAAAGATGTGATTGTTTTACAACTGTATGTTTGAAAGAGATTTAAGCAGTCTTCCAGTGATCAAGTATTGGGACTTCCAACAATATTAGGCATGACCTAGTTATATAGTATACGATGAAAAAGCTTTGAGAGTTAATGTCATTTGTGTTAACTCATTTTCATAATTAACCGTGCAACATATATATCGGCTAGTGTATTGTTATTTATCAAGCTGCCTATTTTTTTTTATTTCACAGTAAAACTCAACGAGTCAATCTTGAACTGGGCTAAGATATGGGCCAACATTGGAGCCCATTGAACTTTTTATGACCTCCTTAATGCTTAGACATGCTTAAGATTTGGAATTCACATTTTTTCGTTTCGTTTTTCTTTGTATAGTGAACAAAATCCGAAATGCTGATCCCTTGCATTGTCCTGGAAAGTTCTGTGCAAAATTTATAACTATAGTTAACAATTGCCAGTTGAAACTGTTTGAATCCTACTTTTTATCCCAAGAGAATATTACATGAAATCACTGTTATCCTCTCATTATAATGCATCCAAATACACTTTAGCTACTATTTTCTCATTCTATCTCTTTGGTGTTTGCTGTCACTGGCGGGTTGATTTTTGGAAGTATTGGAATGAGTAACTACCAAATAGATGTGACCCTGGACCCCTGTGGCATGGCTGATAAGTTGTGTTGTGGCTACTGCGTGGCAAGGGCAGGGAGAACGAACAGGAGAGGAAGGGTTTGGGGTTTTCTTGTTTCTCATTATCTCAAGCTTGGGCCTGATCTCTTTGTATAGAGATGACCCTAACATGATAACTAGCAAACAATCAATCTACACTATCAAATCTTATCCTTAGCTAACTTGTAGGTAAAGTAAACTAATTAGAAAGCAATAAAAGATATGGTTCATCTCTTAAACCTGATTGCTTGCTGCAGTAGGCACAGCTGGCGTGGTGCTATTGCCAGTGCGGTTCCTGGGCCGCCGTGAGTAGTGTAGGCCCTACATGACATTTGAAGCCTCAGTATAAGGATAATTGATGTGAACACTGTGCAGATGCAAACTAACATTTTTCTATCACATCTATCCTTGGCAGATTATTTATCATTGTCCTGAAGAGGAGATTGCATTCGGACCTAGTTGTTGGCTTTGGGATTATCTGCGGAGAAGTCGAGCATCGGGTTTTTTGCTTCCACTTTCTGGTGGTGCGGATAGTTCATCTGTTGCAGCTATAGTTGGCTGCATGTGCCAGCTTGTCATAAAAGGTCAGTTCAAGTCGTCTTCATTCCTTTTCCTCCTTTATTTGCGAAAGATTTTATGAAATGCCTTTGAAACATGGTTTGCCGGAAAGTGGGCAGATAAATAGGGTGACAGTCATTGAAGGATGCAATATCTATCTGTGCAATGAATTTGCAAACGTACGCGCTCCTTTATGAAATAAAAACTGTTGATCATGACATGACATAGAAAATAAATAAGAGCAATTAAATCTTGTTATAATATCAAAATTGTTACATCACATGGATACTGTACAATGTGAGCCTGATGGAAAGATGCTGAAGCAGTACGTAGGCTGACATGTAGGGTTGGCTGGGTTCCCTGCAATATCTAGATTACTTTTCCTTTTATCGGGAGTAAAGACATTTTGCACAAGTTCATCTGTCACTTAAGCTGCTATAACCTGAGTTCATTAATTGGTCAGGTTGGAATCTTTCCCGGTCATAATCAAATATCCATCCCACTGGGAAACAAAGTTTTCTTGGGAGTTACTTCCTGTTGATAGAGTGGTCCATGCTTGCTGGTTAAACTTTGGACTTATTACTTTGTTCACAAAATTTATAATTTTGTTAAAGAAAGAGATTAATGACCTTTTGGTTCTACCAACATGACAAACCTGCTTAGTCCTTTTGCTCAGGACCAATCTGGGAAATTAGTTGGAAGTAGAAAAACTTGTGAGATTTCCATGATAAATCTTTTAAGTGCAGTAGATATCCAACTGCTTGAGAAATGTTGAACACTAACTTTGGCGGTATGTTGATTGTCTTACAAATAAGATCCCTATATTTTATTAAATATATGTTAGATTTTGTTGTATTTGCTTTTCTATAAAAAGTTGGGTACATGTCCTAGTTGTGTTATCAATTGGTGAAAACTAATAAGTCATGTCGTTATAACAGCCTGCTAAGGCCATGCTATATGACCTTGGGACAAAATTGTGGGCCATAGCAACCTTATTCTGATGTGCCTAATGACCTTGGACCCATGCAGATGGCCTAAATCCCTCTCACATGTGCAACCATGCATATAATTTCTTGGCCTACAAATTTTGTTATGTTTGTATGTCTACAGTCACAATAGGTTCTCCTGTGAAATCCTCAGGTGTAGTAAGTCCGTTGCAAGTTTTTGCACCCTTTTTTAAATTGTGGTTACTTCCACCATTAGATCCTTTTTATACCAGATATTGGTCGGTTATGGTCACACTTCTGTGTCTTTTGTGAAATTCCTTTTCATAATATTATGATTTATGAAGATACCTATTTCTGAGATTAATGATTATTCTGTATGCACAACATGCAGATATAGAGAAAGGAGACGAGCAAGTTAAGGCAGATGCTCTGCGGATTGGCCAGTATAAAGATGGGGAGTTCCCCACAGATAGCAGAGAGTTTGCCAAACGTTTATTTTACACTGTTTACATGGGGACTGAAAACAGGTGGGTTTTGTTTTAAGAAATCAACTTTATTTAAATTTACTTTCTTCCCATTTGACAGCATTAAAATATTCTTTTATGTGAATTGATTATTTTGATAATGATGATATGTAATGTATTTGTTCGTAAACCCTATTCTATCTGATGGAACTGAAACTAACATTTCTGATTTGCATTGCACAATATGTTTTTATTAATGAAGTTTGCATTGCTGATGGCTGTCAGAATTTCAGAAGGCATAAGACTACGAGGAGATATGCCATATATATTATATGCTGCTGATTCATTGTTCTTTAATTTATAGCTTTGCTATTTCTCGATTTCTTTATTAATGAGTGTATGTGTTGTGCTTATCCCCAAAGTAATCCATCTTATGGTAGAAATTTTTCGGTCCATGTAGTATACTGTTGTTTTGTTTTGTTCACAGTGTTTTTTCTCCACAGTTCTGAAGATACCAGATCACGTGCCAAAAGGCTAGCCGAAGAGATTGGTTCATTCCACTTGGATGTACCTATTGATAGTGTAGTATCTGCATTGCTTTCTTTGTTTGAAAGATTTACCGGGAAGAGACCACGCTACAAGGTATTTTTGTGCTCTGCCACTCTTAATTTACTAAAAAAATTGCATGAATGCGTTCTGCTAACATATATTTGACTTGATATTTATCCCCATTTCACAATATTCTATTTCTATGGTTTTGTCTTATATCCCTTAATGGTGGCTATGCAAATTTTTTTAACTGGTTCTATGAAATAATTGTGAGATGCAAAATATCCTCAAGTTCTGAAGTCATCAAGTCAGTGTGAAATTACATGAACAGAGCAGCATTTCTTTGTAATTAGTATTTAGTGACATGAAAACTGAAAGAAATAAAGAAAAAGTTCATGCATTCTTCTTTCATGTAGTTCAGTTATGTTAGACAGGCTGTTACCTGTTAAGGCTGGCTCATGCCCATGTGCCTTTAGTTACTTTCTGTTAGGGTTTCCAGGGTGGTCTCTGTTAGACCAACCCTAAACCCCTTGCCTATTTATACACTCTGTACTGCTGGTAATATAGATCAACAACTCTATTCAATACATCTCAACAGTGCCACACCTTCCTACATGGTATCAGAGCGGGTAGCCGAAAACCGGACTTGCCGCGTGTCGTCATCGGGTGCTGATTGAGCACGGGAGGCACCGGCACTGCACCCGGAGGAAGGGGCGCCGGGGAGTGCATCGGGGCAGAGAGTGGAGGATCCACCTTCGCACGCCGGGTGTAGACATGGCGTATGATGCGTCCGGCGGGGGCCGCACGTGGCAATGCGGGTGGAGGGGCTGCCGCACATGGCAGTGCCGGAGAGGGAGACACCCTGCACACCGCGTCGACCTCCATCGGTGTGCGTGGCAGGGTTGGCGGTGCAGTGTCATCGACGGTCGCGCACGGCAGAGTGGTGGGTGCGGCATCGTCCGGGGCCGCGCGTGGCACGCACGCGGAGACGTCAGCACGCTCGTCGGCCAGGCGCGCGGGAGTCGATGTGGGAAGACCTGCAGGCAAAGAGGTGCACGACGGTCCAATGGGAGTCGGCACAGGATTAGTGTAGTCATCCAGAAACTCAAAGTCCGCCGTGGAAGGGGTGCAAGGAAGATCAGCAAAGGGAAAGGAAGTTTCATCAAAGGTGACATGACGGGAGATGTAGACCCGATTAGAGGCCATGTCAAGACATCGGTATCCCTTATGATGGGCGGAGTAGCCAAGGAAAGTACATAAGGCGGAGCGAGGGGCGAGTTTGTGGGAGGCTGTGGAGGCAAGGTTTGGGTAGCATGTGCATCCAAAGACGCGAAGATGATCATATGAGGGCGAGGACCCAAAGAGCGCATGGTGAGGTGTGGAGAGATTCAGCGTCTTGGTGGGAAGGATGTTGAGGAGGTAGGTTGCCCGGACACACGCAAGTCCACCTCGGGCTATGCCGTGTTTCTCGGAGACAACCTTGTTTCCTGATCCTCCAAGCGTCAGAACACGGTATCACGCTCCAGCGCAGAGGCTGAGTATCGCGGTGTGGCCAATGCTGTTGCCGAGGCCTCCTGGTTACGCCATCTTCTGTTGGAACTGCATACTCCTCTTCGGCAAACTACCTTGGTGTATTGCGACAACATCAGCTCAGTCTATATGTCCTCCAACCCAGTTCAGCATCAGCGCACCAAGCACATTGAGATTGATCTTCACTTCGTCTGTGAGAAAGTAGCTCTTGGTGATATTCGCGTACTGCATGTCCCCACTACTTCCCAGTATGCCGACATCTTCACCAAGGGTCTTCCTTCATCGGTCTTCAGTGAGTTTCGGTCCAGTCTAAACGTCCAAGGTGCGGACGCTCCGACTGCGGGGGGGTGTTAGACAGACTGTTACCTGTTAAGGCTGGCTCATGCCCATGTGCCTTTAGTTACTTTCTGTTAGGGTTGTTAGACTTTCTGTTAGGGTTTCCAGGGTGGTCTCTGTTAGACCAACCCTAAACCCCTTGCCTATTTATACACTCTGTACTGCTGGTAATATAGATCAACAACTCTATTCAATACATCTCAACAGTGCCACACCTTCCTACAAGTTAGACCATAGTTTATATTTTATGGTGTACTAAAGTGGAACATAAATATTTACCACATGACACAAAATTAAGAAATCTGATGTTTTATTTT
The DNA here is from genome assembly GCA_017311315.1 of Dendrocalamus latiflorus. Classification (NCBI taxonomy): domain Eukaryota; kingdom Viridiplantae; phylum Streptophyta; class Magnoliopsida; order Poales; family Poaceae; genus Dendrocalamus; species Dendrocalamus latiflorus. The sequence continues at coordinate 18,396,992 of CM029629.1, read as the reverse complement.
CGGTAACCAAATGTTTTAGGTTGGATAACCAAACAAGGAACAATAATACTAAATCGGGCGCTGTGGTCTGGGTTAAGGGCAGTACACCATTGATGTGTTGGCACTGCTGCATTGCACTGCACCACACTCTGAATCGAATTAGTTATATAGTTTTTACCATACGCCTCATAAAAAATGTCATCAGATAGTTAATATGTCCAAAAACTTCAAGAGCCCACAAAGGCAACAAGTCCATAGGGCCACCTCACTTCCCACCCACACTGTGTGGCCAAAAGTGGGCAGTAGGGCATCATTGCCTCCAGAAGAGGATCGATTTTTTTTTGGGGGGTGGGGGGCACTGGCCACTGCCGCACCTCACCACTCTCTGTCCACCACTGCCGGAGATGGCGATGGCCATAGTGAGCAGCACCAGCAGGGAGCGGCGGTCTGTACCCATATCCAGCAGGGATGGGCCATGACCAGGCGGGAATGGCGAAGAGGTAGCCCTGGCATCAGATCTGCCCTCCCCAATCCTGGATCGACGCTCTGCTGCACTGGCCTCAAGGCAAGCCGACCATCTGTGGCGAGCTCCCCTAGCCACCTGAATGCTGAGGTGTCACCTAGGCGATACATTGATAACAGTGCTCTTTAGAATGTTTATAAAATGTTATTATTATTTTTTTGAACAGGAATATAAAATGTTATTATTCACACATGGAATTCGAATATACTGTTTTAGATGAGTTTGCTGTGGTGAAAAGTTCTAATGAATATTATAGTGGATGCAACAGTTCGTCTGCCATTGTTATGACTGATGTTATCTGAAAATCAAATCGCAAACATGGAAGTGACTAGGAATGCTGTTTTAAGGCTGGTATTTGGTTCCTAGCCAGGCTGGAAGCAGTTGAGGTAAACTTTGATGATCATTATTTATGCTAAAATAATTCAGGTTGACGGGGGATCAGATACTGAGAATCTGGGATTACAAAATATTCAAGCTCGAATCAGGATGGTGCTAGCCTTTATGATGGCTTCTCTTATGCCATGGGTTCATAACAAGTCTGGGTTCTATCTTGTTCTGGGAAGCGCAAATGTGGATGAGGGATTACGTGGCTACTTGACAAAGGTAAGTTGACTTATCTAGTTGTGTTACTAGTGCAACACAGATGTGCTTACTTGTAGATATAATGTCCTGGCCCTATTGTGCTAAATATAGATGAGTTTAGGCAGCATACAACGTTGGATATGGGTCCAAGGACCAAGGGTAGGGCGCTCGCCCTTGAACGGTCGGCTATACTGCCGCCAAAGATCTGAGGCTTAATTGAAGAAGAGGGGGAGAGACTAGAAACTTTGTTTATTTTATTGCTTGCTTCCAATGATTACAATAGGCCTTCTTATATAGAGGGCGCTCCTAATAATTGAGGATAAGATCAAGCTAAACCATAACATTCCTAACTAATAGATAAGATACCAATTAACTAATCTCTGTCCTAGGAAACTAAATAATTATCTAGAGAAATAGATATTCTTATTTAGAAAGGTAATCCCTTCCTAATCCCAATGCTACAATACGCGGGTACTATTCACATGCGTAGTACCAGCGACCATAACATTTCACCATTCTCAGCGAGGCAGCTCGTTCTCGAGCTATGGCGGTGGCCACGGTTAAAGTCCTTCGTAACCCCGTGCCAACAAGAGAGCATGATGATGACGTGTCACACGGAAGAGGGTCAGCGAAGCTTCAGTGGGCGACCAGCACAGGACAGCAACGACACCCTTCATGCCATGGGGCATGCCGACAGTGGACAATATGCGACGACATCGCAACCCCCCACATAGCAGCTGTCGCATTCCGCACCATCGAGAGCATGATCCTAAGTAATAGATAAGATAACACTTAACTAATCCCTGTCCTAGGAAACTAAATAATTATCTATGGAAATAGATATTCTTATTTAGGAAGGTAATTCCTTCCTAATCCTAATGCTACAGTACACAGGTACTGTTCACATGTGCAGTACCAGTGACCAAAACAGACGTCTTATTTGATACTCTGGAAATGATAATAACTGCTCTTTTCTTTTACAAAGTATGACTGCAGTTCGGCCGATATAAACCCCATTGGAAGTATAAGTAAGCAGGACCTCAGGGCTTTCCTACGATGGGCAGCAATTCATCTTCAGTATTCTTCATTGACTGAGGTTGAAGCTGCACCACCTACTGCAGAGCTTGAGCCAATACGTACGAACTATAACCAGGTAACTACATATCCAAAAAATTTGATCTCTAATTTCCAGTTTGAATTCAGCAGAAGTTGTGTTTGATATATGTGCCGCATTGTATAGTGCAAAACTGCAAAAACTGTTAAGGCTAGGAAATATTGTCCTTGAATGTTAGAATGACGTCCTGTTTTTTGTGCTAATATGCTGCATGGCTTCCATAATAAGAGAAATTGCATACTATGAATATATATGCTATTGTCTATGCCAGAAAGATACAGACTACAGTGACAAGTTGCATTGTGTTATGGGTCTACTATTCCTTTTGTCACTTCCAAGGTTATTAAGTGAGTAAATCGAGTCGAGTCACCAAAGGACGGACTTGCCGACTAGTCAGTCAAGACTAGTAGTCGACTTGCATTCAGGACTGTATTCAGGACATGCACTAGTCGCCAAGGACCTTTGGGTGGTACAGAACTACAGATATTTGCTACAAGTTGTTCCATTAGAAAACAGACCAAGCATCAAAAAGAGCATCAAATACCTGATTTATACTCTCCAATAAAGAGGAAAAATAAATGCAATTCATCGTTTCATCACAACAAAAGAAACAGTAAAAGACAGTTAATACATACCTCCTTGGCATTAACCAGTGAATGCAACAGAATGCTGTAGAGATCACTCTTCTGATAAGGATTCATGTTCCATAAGACATTCTCAGCTACATTGGCCAGCAGAACAAAAGGGAAATTATCAGGATTTTCAGAAAACTCGGGGACTGATGCATAAGGATCAAGAAACTGATACCTTGCAAGCAGGGTCAAATCCAAAGTAGGTCCTTTAACCACAATTTTCCACAAATGGCATTGAGATAAGAGAATCCACAGACAGGTTTACTCATAAGTCATAACTATTTCTGCAAGTAATAAAATGATAACTCTCAACATTAATACAAACAACAGGCTGAGACAGGGTATTCTGTAGTTGCACAAACCACAATACCGGTCGTAAATTGTATATGCGTTGAAATTAATGAGATTCAACATAAATATAAGAAAGCAACTAGAGTACCTGGATAGCTTTGTTGGCGACAAAGGAAACTTTAATTGCTGAAACTACGGCTCTCAGAGTAAGGATCGACGTCGTTAGTGCAGTCTCTCCTTGTCTCCTCCAGACATTTTTGTACAGCTGTTACAGCACAAACAACAGCTTGCAAAATCAGGAATCACTTTTTGTTCCAGTAACTGTACCAACTGCAGGAAACATTCTTTTGCCAGTACTTATGGTCTTAGTGTCTTATGGACCTACCTATAAGCAGCGAGGCTGGAATCAATGGACTGATGCAGTGCTGCCAAAACATAGGTTATGTTTCCAGAATAGTGGAGTGCTATTCCTTCAGAGAAGTTCTTCCAAACTGCATCCTCATGCCGCAATGATATCTTGCAAACAAACTCCAATGAATCCAAGTACGCCACAAAAGATATATGCTCATGTGACTGAGAAATTCAATAGATATACATGAAATCAGCATGGATCAATACATATCAGGATGGATTTAAGAAGCCATTTACTTAGTTATATGTATATTCCTCCTTGTAGGCTGTAGCAGTAGCATTTTCATCCAGATGTGGTCTTTTATTCTCAACATGAATTTTGTAAGATACATGTTAGCTGCAACAAAAATTAAGCATAAATGTATAAGAAAGCAAAAATGAATCAAACTACACTCCATAGTTCATAACAAGTTAACGACAATAGAGTTCCAAACGAAAATTAAACAACATAATAGAAGTTCAAGTGGCAAAAGCATAAAGTAAAGATCCATCAATCATCATAATCACCACACAAGTCACTCAAATGTCATCCAAGTCAAGGTTATCCAACTCCAAATGACCATCATTTGAGTTTCCACCAGCACCACCCTTATGAGGACTAGGCGGTGGAGATTGGAGAGACACCAAAATCATCCTCCGCTTCTTCATCAACCACCAACTCCTCTTCTTCCTCTTTCTAGGACCAATGGGTTACCGTACTCTCCAATAGACTCCATAATCTCCCAACTCCTTGACGAGACAGCGTTGAATGGTACTCCGCACTTAAAAAATCAGCCATATGTGTATCAACTGTCTCTTTCTCTTCCTTGCTTCTCTTAGTGCAATGTTCAACTATGGGTGTGGATCCCATAGATGAATGTACTTGGACTTCGGTGTCATCACCTCCTTCCCCACCCACAACATCATCATCGTCTAGCTCGACGGGTTTATTCCTTTTCAGATACTCATATCAACCTCCTGACTCCGGCATGCATCTTCCTGTCGCAAAGGGTACGCTGCACGATATGTTTGTCAGTCAAGTCCGGCCAAAACCCATACTTCCATGCTGGGTCTTTAGACGTGGCCTTCCAAGCAGGATCCTTGGATGGATCATACGGCGGGGTCACATTTCCCTCGGGCTCCATGATGCCCTGCATTCAAGAATGAAGATTGAATTTGAAAATGTAAATAAATCCCAAGTTTTTGACGTGAGAGAGAGAGAGAGAGATGCCCTGCATTTGAGAAGGATTCCCTTGCTGCTCCTATCAAATCCTGAGTTATAGACGAGAGAGAGAGAGAGAGAGAGAGAGAGGTGTGGAGACTGGAGGGAATGGAGATTGGAGACAAACCTACGGCTGGAGGGTTGGTGGCGATGGGGAGGAGTCGACGATGGGGAGGTGGCGCTGGTGTAGGGAGGAGCTGACGACGTGGAGGTGGCACTGGTGACGGGGAGGAGCCGGCGATGGGGAGTGACGTTGGTGATAGGGAGGAGCCGACGAAGGGGAGTGACGCTGGTGACAGGGAGGAGCCGGTGAAAGGAGGCAGCACTGGCGATGGAGGCTGTGTGACAGGGAGGTTGCATTAGGGTTTTGTTGCCTCCTTCGATATGGTCTCAAGATCGGGACTGGCCCCTTTCGATTGCCGTCGCTGCTGGGCCCAAATCAAATCCGAGGAAAGTCGAGCGCCCAGTGCGGATCGACGACGACTAGATGGCGCGACTGGACGACATGTCCTTCAAGTTGTTCGACTATCTCAGGAAGTCGAGTCAAAACATTCCAGTCGGAAACTCCCAGTCGACCGGACGACAAGTTGACCACTTCATATCTTTCCATTGGTCGTCCAAGGTGTTCATTTGAAGGTTGAAATGTTCCACACCCTCTGGCTGATTTATGTATGATGTATTTTCCAGATATATTTGACAATTAGAACTGAACTCGCACGCTGTTGCAGAGATCTCACAATTTTTTTCAGTTTGTTTTCCCCCTCCTCAGCATGCAGATCAAGGAGTGAGGACACATCTACTTGTTTAGTTTTGTGTTCCTTAAAAATAAAGAAATTTCTAGTGGGTTTTATATTGAATATTCTATTGTGTATTCCCTCTTTTACATGAATTTGTCCGTTGGATCTGAAATCAGATTGTAGAGAGAAAATGCAATGATGTGGCACTCTCTAGCATCGTCTTTTGCACTCAGCTTTAAGGCCCCGCTCGTTTCGGCTTCAGTTTCTGGTTTCTGGCTTATTTTTCACTATTTATAAGTTCGTCTTTTTCTGAATTTTTGGTTTTTTTTGAGTTTTTTTGCCGGTTCTTTTTTACCTGTATTCGTTAGTGTTGTCTGTGATGAGCTAGCATATTTTTTTTATTTTTATTTTTTTAATTTAATTATGCCAAATAAGCCACCTTTAGCTACAGTACAATTTCAGCCATAAACCACAGCTTTTCAGCTCAATCGAGATTGTTTATTATATAAAGTTTTCATAGGGATTTATAAACAGTTTCGGGGCCAGAAACCAGAACCTGGCCAGTGCCTGAAAACCAGCTGATTTCTGGCCCCAAAACCCAGTCCGTTTTGAAAACTGCATTTTCAATTTGAAATTTTCCTATATCTGTTGAAAGGAAGTTACAAATTAGCCTCTGATATACATGGTTCTATCGAACAAGTTGACAAAAGAAGGGTTTGGGTGGCAAAGACTCCTTAACCATGTGCGCAAAGTGAAAGAATAATAGCTAAATCTCAATTCTTTTCCTGGCTGGAGTCTTTGGCTTGAGTCTTGGACTCTTGGCCCTCAGTGAGGGTTTTTAAGTTCTACCCCTTTCTTGTAAATAACTTTCTGTTATTTAATTCAATTATACCGTAGGGGCATCCCCTACAGTTTCTGTTAAAAAAAGGTTTGGGAGCGGGGGTGAACCGACTGAGGTTTTGTCAATCCTGTTCCTTTATTCCAGAATATTGCCACTTAGAATGCATTAGACCTTAATATATGTGGACTGTGCTCCTGCAGATAAAGTTATTGAGATACCTAGTTACAGATATCATACCCTTTTTATTTTCTTGCTCTATATCAGGACTGGTAGCAGCACAAGTTTCAGTTTAATTGTTATATTGCCCTCAAAATATTTGAGTAATTACATTATTAATTTCAGTTTTTTGTATTTCAGTTTCAGTTCAGTTGTTATGCGTAAAGTTTGTCTTGGCCATTTACGAACAAAAATTATATTATTTCAATTAAATGTTTGTCTCTACTTGCGTGTTCTCATTTGACCTTATTTATGTTTAATTAGTTGGATGAAGTGGACATGGGAATGACATATGAGGAGTTGTCAATATATGGAAGGCTAAGGAAAATATTCCGATGCGGTCCTGTTTCAATGTTTCAGGTTGGTCTACATTGTTTCTTTACTTCAAATCAGAATTGGAGGTTTCGTTTTGCAGCACACTTATAATGTCTGTGTGCTGCCAAGATTCTGTATATGTGACCCCAAGGATAATTTTTCTGTTCTGAAAGATAACTTTTTTCATAGTTATGCAGGGATTAGGTGCTTTGTTGAGCAGTTTCCTTTTTAAGGGGTTCCTTTTTTTGGGGCCTCTTCATGGATTCTGCTGTAGTTATTTGTTAACAATACTTAAGGGCTTGCTTGGTTGGGTGGGGATTAGGCCCAAACCCTTCGGATGAGCAGGGAAATTGAACTAAAATCCCACCCATCTGAAGGAATTAGGTCTAATCCCTGCCTATCCAAACAAGCCCTAAAGGGGATGGGTACAATGTTTTTAATGTTTTGCCCCCTGCTGGTTATTTTCAACTCTCTCACTTGTAGGATGTGTAGTGGATGGTAGAAAGTGTTTGTAAATTGTAATGTATAAAAACTAACGCTTCTACCAAACTTATCTTGATACTTGAATAATAAAAGTTCCTAATAAACATCAAAAGTCAACCTGCGCAATAGCAGTAACACTACATATGCTGTGGATGAACTTGGGATTCCCCAACCTCAGATACTGGGGCCAATGTGGTGTTAACTTGGTCGGTGAGTCCCATTTTTTCAATTGTGTTTAGTAATGTATCTTTTCCAATTGCTTAATTAATGAAATATTTATCTGAAAATTGTGGAATTTAATATAGTAAATAATAAATGGATCTTTAAATTGTTAAATTTATTGTCATCAATGCAAATATGCATCTCTATAGAGTTGGCCCTAAATTAAAATGCTAATACATATTGCTGCAGAACCTGTGCCACAGGTGGTGCGGGAGACTATCCCCTTCTGAAGTGGCTGACAAAGTAAAGCACTTCTTTAAGTACTATGCTATAAACCGGCATAAGATGACTGTCTTGACACCATCATATCATGCTGAGGTACTCATTTGTTTCAGTTCGTAGGCAGAAGATCTGCCTGTCAGCTGCTGTAACATTGGACCATTTTTGCAGAGCTATTCACCGGAGGATAACAGGTTTGATCTTCGGCAATTTCTATACAACTCAAGATGGCCTTACCAATTTCGGAAGATAGATGAACTGGTGCAAGAGATCGACAAAGATGGTAAATGGGAAAGTTCTACAGAAGGGCAGTTGAGAGAACATAAAGCCGTTAGATCTGCCCAGGGAAGCGGAATGGGAGTTGTGGCCGTGGGATCTGCCAATCCTAGTGCCGGGTTCTAAAAAAGACAACTATACCAACATATGAAGCAGACTTTTACTCAATTAGGATTCCTTTCTCGACGTAAAATTTCAAGGTAGGTTCTTACTTCATGTGCCTTAGTGCTAATGGATACTTTGGCAGTGCAGGATTTACTGCTGCAACTATATACAATTTGAAACCTGAACACATAGATAATTGTCATGGGGAACACTGGAGTTTCTCAAGGCGTGGACGGTTGTATATTTTTTTATTCTCCCTGCTTCCATTGTTTTCTTTTGGCTTTTTATAACGTAAGTTTGCTACAGTCGTTTCGGTCGCACAGTGTAGTTAACGCTGCAAAGTGTAGCCTTTCTTCCCTCCTTTTCTTTGTGTGTTTGTGTAGTGCTAAGTGAGAAAAGAAACAAGAAAACTTTACTAAGCAAAGTGGAATCGTAAATGAGTATAAATAAGAAAACACTAGTAGTTATTGCAAAGAATCAGCTGATACTGGTAATTTTGTCTGTTTGCCATTTTTATTGGTGCACTTTCAATCGTTTCGAAGTGGCTTATCGGAATATTTTTTTAAAAACGATTTACCAGCATTCGGTTTATTCACACTTTCGTGTTAGGGCTAAAAATCATAAGCTGTAGCTATAAGTTATAAGCTGCAATAGAAAAGTACCTATCCAAAGTTGAGAGAGGTATTAGGACTATCATTTTCTTGTTCGTGTGCTTAATCCTTGGCAATGTGACCTCTAATATACAACACGTTATCAAGGATGATAACGCACTTGCTAAGGCTACTGAGTACGTTGTCTTGATCTAGCTACATCAATTTATTTGCGGTGTTTATTTGGCTTCTCTATTAATTTTTCTCCGGCCATTGCCTTCATAACCGTCGCTCGATGATCCCGTCCCCTCGTCTCTGTGAGCCGACCCGCCGTCCTCGGCTCCTGCCTCGCCTCTGCCTGGGTTAGACCACCTGGTCGGCTGATTAGGGTGTGGATCGGCCGACCATGATGTTGATCAGCCGAGACATGTATCTAGATCAATTTCTCCATTTTATTTGTGTACCTGCATCCAAGTTATTTGCCAAAAAAAGATGGAACAAAAAGAGAGAAAAGATGATGGGTTGCCTCCCGGCAAGCGCTACGTTATGGTCGTTACCAAATGAGCCATTCATTCTTCTGAGAACATTAGGATTTCGACATCCTTCAGTTTAGGTTTTTCCGACTCAAAGGACACCTACGACATTGACCGTTAATAGCGCGTGGTGTCCCCCTGTTTTTATCACGAAAGACAGCTGCCCCGTGCGGCATTTCTTCTTTCACGGCGATTGGCCCTTCCCATTTACTCTGAGTTTTCCATGACCGAAAGGCCTGACCCATGAGTGATGAGTTGTAAAGTAACACTTCGTCGCCGGGGTGAAATATTTTCTATTTTATGCGGTTGTCATGCCATCGCTTGACTCTCTCTATGTAGATCTTTCCACTGTGATAAGCTTGATCCCTGAACTCTTCGAGTTCACTAATATAGATTTTTCTCTTGATGCCTGCAGCTTGTGAATCTAAATTCATGTGCCTTATGGCACAATGTGCTTTGTGCTCCAATTCCACCGGGAGATGACATGTCTTCCCGTACATCATTTTTAAGGGGTCATACCAACAGGTGCTTTATGTGCAGTGTGGTATGCCCAAAGTGCGTCATGCAACTTGTTGGCCCAATCTTTTCCCGAGTGCTCTACGATGTTCTTGACCTGTTTGTTTGATGTTTCCACTTGTCCGCTGGTCTAGTTGTCGCAACCCTATGGTCAACTCTTAACTCGGCCAAAACCTTTCGGAAAGTTCTTTCAATGAAGTGTGAGCCTCCATCACTAATTACAATTTGTGGGGCACCGTATCTTGGGAAAATGATTTCTCGAAACATCCTTTTAGCGCTCTAAGAATCTGCGTGTTTACAGGGCATGGCTTCTACCCACTTGGGACACATATTCTACCGCAACTAGAATGAATTCATGTCCCCGGGAGATTGGGAATGGCCCCATCAAATCTATTCCCTAGCAAATCTTCAGGTTGTCCTGGCGTCCCTTGGGTTTATGTTTCCCTGTCTTCATCTTTTCTTGAAAACCGTTGTATCGGCATACATGGTGGGCAAAAAGAAGCCGCTTTGCCAAATTTTAGCATGAGTATGGAAAACTCCAAAATGACCTCCGTAGGGAGACGAAACGAATGGCATCTCTCAATGATCTTGTCGGTTAGTGATCGGGGGACGCACCTACGCAAGAGGCCATCTGAACAAATTCGGTAGAGATTCCGATCATCACAATAGTACAATTTGTTGCCAAAGGGGGTGATTGCCTTGCTTAAATTATCGTGATCTTGATCATACTCAAAACTTTATCAGTCAATGATCTTGAAACTATTGATCTTATGTCTCGATTCTACTCGAGTTGATGCTCCTTCGGGTCTTTGACTTCTAATTGTGTGATAAGCGATTGAAAGACCAAATAAATTCAAAAGACTGCAAAAGATCCAAATAAATTCAAGGAGAACTTCATTAAGTTTTATCAGGATTGAGTTTGGTGATGTAATTTTAGAGGGTGAGGGATGTTTGTCATAGTCGAACGGAGTTTGAGTTTTGGCTTGGTTTGAGTTATCTCAGCACTTTTCATGACTACCCAAGCTCCTTGGTCACTACGGTGTTCTTCCAACTTCTAACACACTTCGGCTGCTAACTACTCAATTCTATCCATAACTACTAAAGCCTATGATCGCTGCAGCTTACGACCATCATAGCTTACGTCCTTATATTATGACCATTATCGCTATTGACCATTGTGGCTACTGATCTTATGAGTACTACTTCGATACTTCGGATATTCGGATCGTTATGGTACTCGGTTGCCCTAACTACCGACTACCGATCATGGCACTTCGACCACGCGGGTCTTCGGCTACATCGATCCTACCGCAACTCCAGTCGTACCATTCATATAGAGCCGGTACTACTGATCTTCACCTACGCGGGTCTTTCGAGCATCGGCTGGATACTATATGACTATTGACCGGGTACTGTAACTTATGACTACCAATCACGATTATTGACTATCAATCACGGTCTACGACTATCGACCATGGTTTACGACTATCGACCAAGGCTTACGACTATCGGCCATGGCCTACAACTATCGGCTATCGACTACCGACTATCGATCGGTATTATAACTTATGACTTACGACTATCATTAGCAATTGAGGTTACAACTACGATCATAGGTCGAGGATTACGACTACTACAGTCGGAGGTTTCGACTACGCAAGTGGTCGAAGATCACAACTACGCAAGCAGTAGAAGATCACGACTACGCCAGTGGTCGAAGATCTCAATAACGTCAGTGGTTGAAGATGTCAGCAATGTCAGTGGTCGAAGATTTCAACAATGGCTACAGTTGAAGACTTCGACTATGGCTGTGGTGGAAGATCTCGACAACGGATGCGGTCAAAAAATTTTCACAACATCAGTGGTCAATGTTCTCGACAATGTCAGCGGTCGAAGATTTCAATAGTGTCAACGGTCAAAGTTCTCGACTATGGCTGTGGTCGAAAATCACGATAACGCAAGCGGTCAAAGATTATGGCGATGCAAAAGGTCGAAGATCACAACCACGCCAGTGGTCGAAGCTCTTGACTATGCGAACGGTCGAAGATTTTGATAACGCGAGCGGTTAAAGATCTCGACTATTTGAACGGTTGAAGATTTTGACAACGTGAGTGGCTAGAGATAACGACGACGCAAGCGGTCGAAGTTTACGACAACACTGCAGATTTCAACTTTGACTGCTATAGTTCCATTCTCGCGTTTGACTACTACGGTTTTCTTTATGGTTGCTTTTAGTTCTCCTTTCAACTATGATTACTTTAGTTTCTCTTCCAATTTCATATTTTGTACAGGGGTGGCAGCTCACGAGAAGGAGCGGGAGGAGCTGGCGTTGGAGACCTTGTTGGCGGCGAAGGGGTCCGCAGCGACAACAATGTCCGACAACAAGAAGCTATGAAAAGAGGTGCGTATGAGCTTGCATGCGGAAGTACGAGTGGTAGGAATCGAGGTATTGCTCACTAGAGAGAAATATCTTATGGTGGTACCCTGGTCGGAGATGAAGGACAAGGTCTAGTTCGAGTGATCCGCCAAGTGATTCACTGCACGGAAGGTCAAACAAATGAGTAGGGTGCTCAAGGGAGAGGTAAGCCTCGATAAGACGGGGTCAAGAAGGAGAGAAGCTCACCAGAGTAACTAGTACACGGTGGCATGCTCACTAGAGTCGTGTACAACTTCGGTTTTCTTGCCATTCTAGAGAGCGAAGTGCTCAAGAATCATGTGCAAGTGGTCGAGTGGTGAGCTGAAGAGCTATGGCACGGTCGGGGTGGTTTTTATAGGGACGGTCTCGGGCTATTGCCGTGGAGTGCATGGTAAAGAAGACGGCAACAGGGAAGAGAATTGTCACGTTAGAGTGACGAGTTAGGCAGGAGTGCACAACAACAGAGGGGAAACCATGGGCATGGCATCTAAAATTGGGGGCAGCTCAGGCCACGACCTCACCGGAGTGGGCACATGCGCATGAGGTGGAAGACGATTAATTCCAATGGGCCCGGCATATCAGCGAGTGAAGAGAGATGTCTTGACAGGATTGTCTTGACCTGCAAAAGGGTTTATGAGTATGTTCGAGTAGCTACGGAGATCGAACGACATTCGACTAGCAACAGGTAGTAACGAAGATTGGACAACATTCAACTAGTAGTGGAGTATCAGACGGTATTCGAGTGGTATCATTTGAAGTTCTTGAGCAGTGTGGTCGAAGAGCTTCGAGTATGAAGCAGTCGAAGCATAGCAGTCGGAGATTCCAAGTAAGCGGTCAAAGATCCTATGACACGTAGCGGTTGAAGGCTGTGGTGGTCGGATCCAACATGTCTGAGCACTTGTGGAAGAACTTGCTAGCTAGTCGAAGCTCTTGAGGGCCAACTTAGCGGTTGAGAGGCAAAGGTGGGCACATGGCTGGGATGCACTGAGGAAAGGTGCGGCGCAGGGCATGGGCTGTTAGTAGAGAGTTGAAACAATGAGCGTGGTATTCAAAATGATGAGCATGGCATCCAAAACCAGTGTTGTGCTCATGCAGGATGGAGGCGGACGAAGGGTACTGCAAGTGGGGGCCACACTCGACAATGAGAGAGGGATAGAAAGGGTGAGGTGAGCTGAGAGGTTTGGGCAAAAGCTAGACAATTAGATGAGCTTGACAGATTATGAAAATCTTTGTGAATGCTCCTTGTTGGAATTACTCTAGACTTGATTGGCAAACATCGAGTGCAGAGTATGAGCCGGTTCAATTTGGTTGTGGAATCGAATAAGGAGTTCAAGTTGTTTTTAGTTTCGGAGTCTAGTTTCAGTAAGAAATCAAGTCTGAGTCCAATTTGTAATTGGCGATGTTTTTCTGTCTTTTAAGTTTACCCCAAAAAAGGCATGGCGATTGAAGTGCCTCCAAAAGATCTTTTATTCTATTCCTCTATTATTATTGGGTTGTCGTCGTCGTACTTGAAGAACAGAGAAATCCTGAGAACTCAAAAGGCTTCGAGTTTGACTAACGAAGCTAGGTCGATGGTCAAAGTTCGACTTCGAGCGAGAAGTTGAAGAGTATTGGACGGTGTTCGAGTAGTAGAGGAGAATCAGACGACGTTCGAGAGGTATTGTGAAGGATTAGAGTGAGGAGCAGTCGGAGATTTCGAGCGCAAGAGCGGTCGGTTGGAGATCCCGGGGCACGTAGAGGTCGGATGCTGTGGCGGCTAAAACCAACACTTCTTATATAGTGCAGATGATCGTTTAAATTTTTAATGTGTTATCTTCTCTTCATTTTTGTAGAAAAATCTAAGAAGTCTTCTTATCGAATTTAATTATACTTATCTAATTTAGATAGTTTCAGAACTTACTTCGATATTTATTTTTAGTTCTATAATTTATACTCGTGGCCTTTGTAAGATGGTTTCCACCATGAGTTTTCACATGCCACATCTTTTTAGCTTTTATAATTTGGTCAAAATTTTGATTTGCATTACATGCACTTTTGATTTTTCAAATTCGAACTTTTCAAAAAAAATCCCAATAAAAAGCTAAGGAAACAAAAAGGCATTCAAAAAGTTTTAAAATTTTCCCATTTTTGCATGCCCTAGAATTTGGGATGTTACATTGACATATACAGATTGCCTAGATTTAAAGTTTGCTAGGCTTTTAGACTCACTCTTTTCGGTGTGTAATCACTCTGTGCTCTTTATAGATCGGTTTAAGTCATGATCGAGATGCCTGTCATTAATCTAATTTGTTTAATTATGCTAAAGGCTTATTTTGACTTCCTATATTGTATATGATTTTATATGATCTAGGGAGCTCTACTCAAAAAGATGGCTTGTGTACATTCTTAACTCAATGCAAAATGACTTGGATAATCTACAAAGGTCTGGATGTTTACTCCCATGACTCCTTTTTACAATTATTCTTTCTCTGGTGTTCTTGATGATTTCATTGCAAAAGGGAGAGAAAGTAGAAGAAAGGGGAGTTTGGAGAGATTGGGGAGGAGAAAAATTGCTCTTGCGTTGAGGCTTGTGTTGAGGGAGAGTTTTTTGAGCTTTCTGCTATGGTCTACAGATCTTAGTTGAGACTTGTGTTCTTCTATTTTCTTTCTAGTTAATACATGTGCTTGGGAGTCCTTGCAATTTGAATAAACCAAGATCTTACCATGACTGCAATTTTAGAGAGACGCGAAAGTACAAGCCTGTGGGGTCGCTTCTGCAACTGGATAACTAGCACCGAAAATCGTCTTTACATCGGATGGTTCGGTGTTTTGATGATCCCTACCTTATTGACCGCAACTTCCGTATTTATTATCGCCTTCATCGCAGCCCCTCCAGTAGATAAGTTATGTAAACACCTAAAAGATACGAAACCTCAATTCCAAGAAATTTTATCTTCTAGCAAGACATTCACCGAGCAAGCGGAAATCCTTTTGAAGGAAGCTATTCAGGAACAGCTCGAACGGTTTTCCCTTCAGGAACAAACATAAATTTTGCATGTCTACTCTTGTTAGTAGAAGTAGTAGAAGAGGAATCGTTGAGAAAGATTTTTCATTTGAATCATGCAAAAAAGTTTTCTTAGTTTTTAGTATAGTTATTTAAAGAATAGATAGAAATAAGATTACGTCCAATAGGATTTGAACTATAGCTCTTTCTGTTGTGGTCTGCGGCTTTGAATTTTTCTTTTTGCAAATTTTCTCATTCAAGAGTTTTTGAGGTATTGTCAATGTATTCATCATGGGGGAGATTGTTAGACCATGTGGTGGTTGGGCATTTAGTGATGATGAATAATTAACATTTGGGTTTCATTGAATTTGCGTTTGTGAAAGTTCTGGTCAATGCATTCTTGTTGCTGGAGTATTTAGGTTAGCAGGTCTGATCGGCAGGCGTCGATCACGGTGTTTTGACTTTCAACTGGGAATTGGTCGTATGCTATGGGAACCAGTCGGAAGTGACAGTAACTGGTCGGCATTCGGTGCTACAGTGGCAAGTCGGTACTCAGTAGTCTGCAGTTGGTGTTACAGTACTTAGTAGTTGTTGCTACAGTGTTTGATTGGTGATGGGTAGCTGTGGACTTTATGATTGATAATCGTAGACTTAGCAATTGGTTGTGTTAGATGAATTGCGATTGATAGTTGGTACTAGAAGGTGCAGTGACTGGTTGATGGTTAGTAGTTGTAGCCTGGGAGTGCTACGATGCTTGTGATTTGTGATTGTTTTGATTTTTTGAGTACTTGTGGTCTTCGTGTACTCGTTGAGATAGCGACCCAACCAGCCTGTGCATAGCAATCATAGCGGTCGTGATGAGTAGTCTAATGCTGATGGAATGCATGGTCACTACTACAAAAAGAGTCATAACAGATAGTTCAAAACCGTCATCACAGACGGTTTTCTGAACCGCCTGTATTTATGTGTCAATGATAATTGAAGGTTATCACAAACGGTTTGTGAGCCATCTGTGATAAAGACAACACAGACGGTTTGTAACTAGAACTATCTGTGAAGAAAACTATTACAGACGACTCAAACGAAAAACCACCTGTGATGCTCACACATCACAGATGCTTCTAGTTACCAACCGTCTGTGATTAGCGAGTATCACAGACGGTTGGCATATAGAATCGTCTGTGATAGTCCTTCATAGGCGGTTTATACCACAAAACCGTCTGTGATAGTTCACTCTATACATAATTTTTTTTTCTATTTTTTGGCTAGCCTCAAGAAATAATGTTACCTATGCCCTTTGAAAACAAACAAATATAGTTGCAAATTAACACAGCAACACATTCCATTTCCATTAAGATTAGAATCCACCATTACAGCATACCAAGATAACGAACCCAACTCTTTAACGTGGCAAGAATATATAAGAAGAAGAGATCCTAGCAGACAGTAGGAAGCTGGATGCATTGGATGGCGGTCGAATATCATGGGCAATGGAGAGGCGGCATTAGCACCACCTTTGTGGCATGACGGTGAGAATGAAGAAGACACTCTTACGACAAGAGTGTGTTTTGCACTCCACCGAGGTGTCACAACGGAGGCGCTAGCTCATGGCAGTATTTGGCGTCATCGAGAAATAAGCTGGAGGCATTGGATGGAGGCCGGATATCATCGGCAATGGAGAGGCAGCGGTAGCGCCACCTTTGTGGCACGACGGTGAGACTGTAGAAGACACTTATGATACTTATGACAAGGGTGTGTTACGTAGTCAACCGTGGTGTCACAACGGAGGCGCTAGCTCACGGTGTGGTAGTCAGCGTCGGCGTCGTCGAGGGGGATGCAGGAAGCTATATAGTGGATGGACTCAACTGTGACTGTCGATGGAAAGGTAGATGGGGGTAATTAATAAGGGCCGAGCGGTGGAAGGAACCGGTGCCTACCGTTCAATGTGGAGAGAATGGATGGGTGAGATTGAAATCCTGGGTGACACACCACGGATCGGTGATGTGTCATTATTAGAGACGGTTTGTTATACTAACCGTCTGTGATAACAATATCAGAGACGGTTTGTTATACGAATTATCTGTGATAATTCACATATCTAAGACGGTTTGTTATACGAATAGTTTGTGATAACTCACATATCAGAGACGGTTTGTTATACGAACCATTTGTGATAAGGTTATACGAACCATCCATGATATTAATATCAGAGATGATTTGGAATATGAACCGTCTGTGATAATGCTTAAATATGCGCGCCCTAATCCAGCTCTTCTAAACTATCCTCTCATCTTCTTCACCAGATTTCTCAATAATGGCATCTAATATTCTTTTGATCTCCTTTCTCTCATCTATTCATTATGAGTTGTTCGGCCACAACCTTACACAGGCGGTCAACAATTTACGTCTGGAGCAGCTCCTCCGCTCTCGCCCTGCTCTCCTTCCTCAACTCGCTTCCATCCGTCAGCTGGACCTCATCATCCACCGTTGACGAAGGTGTCTCGTTGCCGCTCAGTAAAGGGAAACCGCCCTTAGCCTCGTTCTTCTTTGCAATGTGCACAAAGCGGAAGAAGCTCGTGCGGTACTGGAGATACACATAGATAACATTGCTGATCAAGTAGAAGCGGCCGATTCTGAGGAAACTTATCATGGCATCTTCTATGAGATTATGGACCATGCTAATGATATGCCCAGGCTAGAGGAGGAAGTGAACAGGGCAAGAGCAATCTTCATGGCATTTGAGAACTCAGCGGCTGATCCTCCAACTCCAAAAGTCGAAGAAGAAGCATATGAAACCCAGAAGACTAAGATTTGGGAATATCTTTTTTGGGACTTTTGTAATAAATTTGCCTTGAATTTGTCTCGTCTCAGTAGCTTCTGTAGTTTATATGACAAAAGACAAAACACAGACGGTTGTAAATAAAAACTGTCTGTGATAGTTTCAGAGATGGTTCTAGTTAAAAACTGTATGTGATAATTCGTATATCATAGATGGGTTTTAAATGTAACCGTCTGTGGTAGTTTCATAGACGGTTCTAGTTAAAAACCCTCTGTGATAATTCGTATATCACAGACAGCTTTTAAACCTAACCGTCTATGATAGTTTCAGAGATGGTTTTAGCCATGAACCGTTTGCAATAATTAAAGCACAGACGACTCCACATGGACCGTCTGTGATAAGACATCTAGTATAGCTTGTTTTGTAGTAGTGGGTCGTGGATGACTTGGTTGATGTTGATAGCTGGTTTAGATTGTGGTTTGCATGTGTGGATTGATGACGGTCAAGTTGGGGAGAAATTGTACCGGGAAAATGTTCTTTGGTCTTTGCATATGCAGGTTGGTGTGGACATGATCATGGTCGGTGACGAGGAGGATCAGGACTAGGATGGGAAAATCTAAGGTCCAGACAATCGAGGATGTCACGCGAGGTGGTTAGGATCATGTTGGAGCACATGGAGATCAAAGGTGGTGATGCATGGAGAAGCTACAGGAGGTGCAGTCCTAGAAGTTTCAACATGAAAGATGATGATGCGTGATGGTGATACAGGAGGTGCAGTTCTGTAGACTTCATCACGTGTTGAGTTAGGAGTTATGGATGGAGTCCATACCTAGAGAGAGATAGAGATTGTGCAAAACTAGTGTTTGAAAGGGTTTCAGGTCCCTTGATTTCAGAAGAGATAGAGTTGTGTGTTTGTGTTTAAGGTGGACACGGTTTAGGACGTTAGCCTATAAAAGCAGGGAAAGGCTAATGGTTAACGTGTGGTTTTTTAAAGGGTTTTCGGGGAGAAAACTTGTGTTAGTTTGAGAGGGCTTTTATCGAGAAGGCTTTTAAGGGTGCTTGTGAGGGCACTTTATAAATCCACGGAGATCCTGCAATAAAGATAGTCTTGAATCAATCTGGTTCTTGATTTGCTTGAATAGCGCTAGTGATTGCAAGTGGATTGGATCTCACAATAGCGAGCGTTCAAAAGAGCAATAGAGCGAGCGATCGAACAGATCGACCGATTAAGCGATCATGCACTGAGCAATTAATAAGGCGTTTTAGCACCGAGCGATCAAAACCTTCACCGACCATTAGGAGACTTCAAAAAGTGGCAACAATCATTCACCCCCTCTGATTGTAGTATTCGATTCTACAGGAAGCGTTCGCACAACTGCTCAAGGCTTCCTCTTTCTCCATCACCCTTTGTGCATCGGCTTCCTTGGATCAGACTCTACCACGAACTATGTTAGAGCGATTCTCTGTAAGTCATAGTAATATCATTTGATTTGGCTAGGCCTTGTTTTCTAGATATTTGTATTATGATGATGTTGATGCCTACTTCTATAAGTTGCATTATTGTTCTAGACTTTGTCTTGTTAGTGCATAATATGAGATAAATATATTTGAGTATATGATCATGTTGCTATTCATAGTCACAAATATATCTAGTATATATGCTGCTGATTCAATTATTGTTTTAGGAATTATAATAATCACAAAAATGCGGATATTCCTAACAATCCAAAAATCTGATAGGCACTTTGTGATGGCTGGTTTTACTGAGGCAATGAAGCCATAGAAATTCACTGGATTGAATTTCAAGAGATGGCATACAAAGGTCCAATTGTGGCTCTCGGCTATGAATGTATTTTGGGTCATGACACGAGGTCCTGCATGACCTCGTACTACTGCACAAAAAATAGAGTACGACATGGCTATGACAATATTTGTCGGGTGCATTCTAAGCGTGTTGCTTAACCAGCTTTGTGATGTTTATATGCACATGAAGAACGCTGTGGATCTGTGGCATGCACTTGAACATAAGTTTGCTGCCTCAGATGCTGGACATGAATTATATGTCATGGAGCAATATCATGATTGCAAAATGGATGATAACCGTTCTGTAGTCGAGTAAGCTCATGAACTACAATTCATTGTGAGGGAACTCGCCCACCTTGGATGTCAATTGCTTGACAAATTTGTGGCTGGGGGCATTATTGCCAAATTATCTCCAACCTGGAGGAATTTCACTACATCTCTGAAACACAAGAGGCAAAACATTTCCATCGAGGATCTAGTTGCTAGTCTTGATGTTGAAGAGAAGGCTCGGGCAAAGAATGTGACACCAATGGTGCAAGAGGGATAGTCTAGAGCAAACATCATGCAACAGATTGACAAAGGGAAAAGCAAGGTTGTTTCGACCACCAATTTTAAAAGGACCAACAACAATAAGAAGAAAGTGAACATGAACGATATTACTTGCTTTGTCTGTGGCAAGACTGGTCATTAGGCCAAGAAATGCTGCAAACGGATAGGCAAGAAAAATCATCCAATGCTGAAGAAGTCTGCTAATGTGATTATTGGTGAGGCTGAAGAATTTGGGTATGGTAATTTTCCATGTATCTTTTTGGCATGTCAATCTACTAATTGGTGGATTGACACAAGGGTTAATATTCATGTATGCGCTAATGCATCTATGTTTTCTTCTTACCAGGTCACACGGGGTTCTTCCGTCCTAATGGAGAATCGATCATATGCTTCTATTCTTGGTGTTGGAATAGTAGATCTAAAGTTCACTTTGGAAAAGATCGTGCACTTGAAGAATGTACAGCATGCCCCTACAATAAATAAGAACCTCATCAGCAGTTCCCTTCTATTTCGAGAAGGTTTCAAGTTGGTCTTTTAGTTAAATAAAGTAATCGTGTCAAAATTTGGACTCTTTATTGGAAAAGGCTATGAATGTGAAGGCTTGTTCCCTTTTCCCTTTCATATTTTTTGTAATAAGGTTGTGAACCATATTTATGACTCTATGAATGGTGGTGAGGCCAATATATGGCACTCACATGTATGTCATATAAATTTTGGTTGTGTGTCTCGGTTTTCCAGTTTAAATTTAATTCCAAAGTTTTCCATAGTCAAAGGTTCCAAATGCCAAATTTGTGTGCAAATGAAGCAACCTTGAAAGCCTTACAAGGTTGTGGAGGAAAGAAATTTGGCAAAATTGGAACTCATACATTCAGACCTGTGTGAGATGAATAGTATACTGACAAAGGGAGGAAAAGATATTTCATGACTTTAATTGATGATGCCACTATATACTGCTATGTGTATTTGTTAAAATCAAAGGATGAGGTATTAGACTACTTTAAAGCTTATAAGGCTGAGGTTGATAATCAATTAGATAGAAAGATTAAAAGAATTAGGTCTGATCATGGTTGAGAATATTTTTCTAATGAGCACAATCAGTTTTGTGCCGAATATGGTATTATCCATGAAAACACACCTCCCTATTCGCCCCAATCCAATGGGGTTGCTGAAAGAAAGAGCCGCACATTGACTAACTTGGTGAATGCCATGTTAGATACTGCGGGTATGTCTAAGGCATGGTAAGGGAGGCTATGTTGACTACGTGTCATGTCCTG
The DNA here is from genome assembly GCA_017311315.1 of Dendrocalamus latiflorus. NCBI lineage: Eukaryota > Viridiplantae > Streptophyta > Magnoliopsida > Poales > Poaceae > Dendrocalamus > Dendrocalamus latiflorus. The sequence continues at coordinate 18,375,402 of CM029629.1, read as the reverse complement.
AATAGAGTCCCCACTAAAAATAGTGAGGTAACTCCGTATGAAGGTTAGAAAGGGAGAAAACCAATACTCTCATATTTGCACACTTGGGGGTGCTTAGCGAGAGTCAATGTTCCAATATTTAAAAGGCGCAAACTTGGACCTAAAACAGTCGATTATGTCTGTCTAGGATATACTCATCATAGTACAGGCTATAGGTTTCTAGTAGTTCAATCCGAGATATTTGACATGCCAATCAATATGATAATGGAATCCCGAGATGCTATTTTCTTTGAAAATATATTTCCTATGAAGAATTCACATAGCTCTTCTGGTCAAGCAAATGGTTTAACTCCTGAACCTACCACTCCAATTGAGTATATTGAACACACGCATGAACATGTTCATGAGGAGGATGACAATGTCATAGCTGGAGCAAGAGACAAAGGATTGCAAAATCTTTTGGTGATGACTGCATTATGTACCTTGTGGATGATATTCTCAAATCTATTTCAGAGGCATATGCATCTCCTGATGCAGAGTACTAGAAGGATGCAGTTCGTAGTGAAATGGATTCCATTATCGCAAATGGAACTTAGAAGTCTCTGATTGTCCATTTGGTTGTAAGCCAGTTGGATACAAGTGGGTGTTTAAGAAGAAGCTTAGGCCTGATGGTATAACTGAAAAGTACAATGCTCAACTTGTGGCAAAAGGTTATACTAAAAAAGAATGTGAGGATTTCTTTGATACATACCCACCTGTTGCCAGATTAACCACTATTTGAGTACTATTATCTTTAGCTACCTCACACGATCTTATTGTCCATCAAATGGACATAAAGACAGCTTTCCTTAATGGAAAGTTGGATGAGGAAATTTACATGGATTAGCCTGATGAATTTGTAGTACCTGGACAAGAGGGCAAGGTATGTAAGTTATTGAAATCTTTATATGGCCGCAAACATGCACCTAAGCAATAGCATGAGAAATTTGATAGAACTTTGACATCTGCTGGGTTTGTTATAAATGAAGTAGATAAATGCGTATACTACCACTATGGTGGGGGGTAAAGGAGTAATATTATGTTTGTATGTTGATGACATACTTGTCTTTGGGACAAACATTGATGTGATTAACGAGGTTAAGTCATTTTTATCCCAAAGTTTTGATATGAAAGACCTGGGAGAGGCTGATGTTATTTTAAACATCAAGTTGATCAAGGATGAGAATGGGATTACCCTATTGCAATCCCATTATGTGGAAAAGGTCTTGAACCGTTTTGGCTATATGGAAATCAAGCCCTCTCCAACAACCTATGATCCTAGTCTAGTACTTCGCAAGAATCGAAGACTAGGAAAGGATCAATTGAGGCACTCTCAGATTATTGGTTCACTCATGTACTTAGCTAGTACTACTTGTCCTGACATCTCTTTTTTTGTAAGCAAATTGAGTCATTTTACTGCTAATCCGAGAGATGATCCTTAGCGTGCACTTGAGCAGGTTATACGCTATTTGAAAGGTACAACGAGTTATGGAATTCACTATACTGGTTATCCTAGTGTACTTGAGGTATGTAGTGATTCCAATTAGATTTCTGATTCTAATGAGATAAAGGCTACGAGTGGATATGTATTCACTCTAGGCGGTGCTGCTGTATCATGGAGGTCTTGCAAATAGACCATACTGACAAGGTCAACCATGGAGGCAGAACTCACAGCATTAGACACAGCCACTGTTGAGGCAGAATGGCTGCAAGAACTCTTGATGGATTTACCGGTGGTTGAAAAACTAATTCTAGCTATCCTTATGTATTGTAATAACCAAACAGTTATCATAAAGGTGACAAGCGCGAAGGATAATATGAAATCCTCAACACATGTGAAAAGGTAGTTGAAGTTTGTTAGAAAATTGAGAAACTCCAGAGTGATAGCTGTGGATTATATCCAATAGCTAAAAATCTGGTAGATTCCTTTACAAAGGGACTATCACGGAATGACCCACATGAGCTACACACAATGGTAACCCAAACCTATGTAATCGGGATCCCGTAAAATAGGCCTTGGGTAAAACAAACTGTTTGGGTAACATAGAGTACATTCTTACTTTATATCTCACTCCATTGGAGATGTAGTACTCTAATTGCTGTAGGTAGGATGACTTTGTCTTAATGTATTTTGAGGCTTAACAGCAAAATACCATCCTACGGGGTATTTATGCAAGAAACACACCTATATGAGCCTGACTGTTGGTCGCAGTCCATGAGATGTGGGTGATCCCTAAGAAGCTCATGAAAAGACACATGAATATGACATGAGGAGTAGCCAATTGGTGGCCAAGTATCAGCAAAGGCCTTCGGTGAAACTTCTCCACACAAAACTACCAATTCAAGGCTTAGTCCATTGTGTAGTTGTGGGCAAGTGTAGCTTGAGGTTCTAGGCTAGGTGGGAGGAGACCAATTCATGTAGTGGAGTTGGTCTTACCTAGTTGAAGCAACCAAAAGAAGATCACACGGCCGCGCTCGCTCTCCTCGCAATGCCACGGCATCGTCCGCCCGCGCGTGACGTGCGCATGAATGGTCTAGCGATTTCATGTATAGTTGGGTGTGGAGCGGTAGCTTCTTTGTACACCTAAAAACTATGCATACAATTTAGAAACTAAAAGTTTGAATTATAATATTTAAATTGGCTTTCATGGCATGCATTAACTGTGATTAAAATAGTGTCATGACAATAATAATGACAGTTTCTTCTGATGAGGCTGACTATAAAGGAGATGTCTCCTCTCAGAATTGGAATTGGCTTGCTTCCCATTTCCTCTGTGTTGTGTAGCCTCAGCTTCTCCATCCCTTTCTTCAGCGTGCACCGACGTGGGGAGAGTAGTGTCTCCAAAGCTGGCATCCCTCACAATCCTTGCACAGGTTCGGATGAATCAGGTTTTTGGGAAGCGTTCGCACGACTGATCATGGCTTCTTCTTTCTCCATCATCCTTTGCGCGTCGGCTTCCTTGGATCAGACTCTACCACAAACTACGTTGGAGTGATTCTCTGTAAGTCACAGTGTTGCAAATAATGTACAAAAAATAGAGATAAGATACACGAATTTTTACGTGAAAAACCCTTACGGGAAAAAACCACAGACGCTCGAAGGCAAATCACTATAATGAGGAAAGTTTACAATAGAGCGCTTGCACTTCCTATGGGCTGCTGGGGTACATATTTATAGCGTGAGGGAAAAGAGTCCCACACGGAGAGGAAACCGAATCAGAGTCGGTTGCTACAGATTGACACCACGTCTGATACAATCTATGCATGCACTGCCCTGCCACATTTGGCATGAGTCGATAAAGTGTCCTACATAGACACGATACAAATTCAGATCAACTTTAACAATCTCCACCTTGAGCCAAATTTCCTCCAGTAGTCGAAGAATATGATAGACTCATCCAATAAAATTATCATGTATACCTTGAGCACCGAAAGTCCAAAAGACTAGTGAGTAATGCCAACTAAGTCTGAGCAAAGCTCAAACTTAGATGCAAAAACTGACTTTATCAACATATCAGCTGAATTATCATGAGTACTTATCTTACTGACTTTATATCACCTCGAGTAATGACACCTCGAATGTAGTGATACCTGATATCAATGTGCTTTGTTCTCTCATGGAACATTTGATCTTTTGTAAGGCAAATAACACTCTGACTATCACAAAATATTGTAGTGCAAGATGTGCTTCCACAAAGCTCAGTAAATAAACCTTTTAGCCAAATGGCTTTTTTGCAAGCTTCAGAAATAGCAATATACTCAGCTTCTGTAGTAGACAAGGCAATGGTAGCTTGCAAACTTGCTTTTCCAGTTAACGGCACACCTTCCAATAGTGAACACATAACCAGTGAGAGATCTTCTTTTATCCAAATCTCCAGCAAAATCAGAATCCACATAACCAACGAGTCCATCTCTAGTCTTTCTAAACTGTAAACAAGCATTAGACGTGCCCCGCAAATATATGAAAATCCATTGAAGTGCTTTCCAATGCTCTTTTCCAGGATTAGTCATGTATCTACTAACCACACTTAATGATTGAGATAAATCGGGGCGAGAACATACCATAGCATGCATAAGTGAACCAACTGCACTCGTATATGGAACTTTAGACATGTACTCAATTTCATCATTTGATTGTGGACGTGAAGCTGCAGAAAGTCTGAAATGTGCATCTAAGGGAGTACTCACAGGTTTGGCCTTATGCATGTTGAAACGATGAAGAACTTTATCAATATATCCCTTTTTGACTTAGATATAATTTGCCAAACTGTCTGTCTCTAATAATTTTCATACCAAGAATCTTTTTTGCTGCACCGAGGTCTTTCATCTCAAATCACTATTTAATTGTGCCTTGACCTTTGAAATTTCAGTCTTGTCTTTTGCAGCAATCAATATATCATGAACATATAGGAGCAAATAAATAACTGAACTATTAACAGTCTTCAAGTAATCACAACTATCATAATTAGATCTTTTAAGATTCTGAGATATCATAAAGGAGTCAAATCTCTTGTACCATTGTCTAGGTGATTGCTTTAAACTATAAAGAGATTTCTTCAATTTGCAAACAAAATTCTCCTTTCCCGGACCGACGAAACCTTTCGGTTGCTCTATATAAATGTATTCTTCTAATTCTCCATGTAAGAATGAGGTTTTCACATCCGATTGTTCAAGCTCATAATCATGCATAGCCACAATGCTAAGTAAAGTGCGAATAGTACTATACTTTACAACAGGGGAAAAGACATCTGTAAAATCAAAACCTGGAATTTGGCTATATCCTTTTTGCAACTAATCTTGCTTTGTACCTAATCTCTTAAGCTGGTAAAACTCCTTCTTTCTTCTTGAATATCCATTTGCAGCGAATAGGTTTCTTCTCAGTTGGCAACTTGACCAGCTCCCAAGTGCCATTCTTGTTAAGAGATTCCATCTCATCATACATGGTAGTCATCAATCTTTCTGAATCACTAGAAGAGATAACCTCTGAACAAGATGAAGGTTCTGCAGTACCTTCAATTTCTTCTGCCATATTTAAACAATAAGCCACAACATTAGCTTCTTCAATCAATCTCTTAGGAGATTGAATGTTCCTCCTCTGTCTATCAACTGCAATAGAACGATGTGTTGGCGGTTCAACAATAGGGGCTTCTGAAATATTTTTCTTGTTGACTTCTGGTGTAGATCCTAAATCAATAATATGCTCCACCTGCACGCTTGATTGCTTCTCAACGGGAACATCAGTAGATGGTTTATCATGCAACATAGCAGACTCATCAAAAGTAACACTTCTGCTAATAACCACCTTTCTAGTTTCAGGATTCCACAATTTATATCCTTTCACACTAGTTTTATAACCAAGGAAAATGCACTTAACTGCTCTAGGCTCTAATTGATGATGGTCAACATGTAGCTTGCACCTCCAAGTGATGGAACATGGGATTCTCCCCACAAATCAGAGTGAACATAATCCAATATACCTTTTGTAGAGTGAGCCGCGGTACTAAATTTCACCCTCTTTTGCTTGTCGAAGACACAATATTCACAAAACTTCAACTTGTCGATACTTTGACCATCAAGAAATCATCTTTTGCATAATTCCATCATTCCAGCTTCACTCATATGTCCCAGACGCATATGCCAAAGATTCGTAGCATCAAAATCAGATAATTTATTTGAGCCAATAGTAGCATTACCTGAAATTGTAGTGCCTCGCAAATGATATAAGTTGGCAGCCTTCATATCACTCTTCATCACAACAAGAGAACCTTTGGTGACTTTTAGAACTCCACCTCCACCTGAATACTTGTACCCTTTAGCATCAAGAATACTCAATGAGATAAGATTTCTCTTCAAATTTGGAATATCACGAGCATCCGACAAAGTTCTGATGGTGCCATCAAACATCTTGATCTGGATAGAACCAATGCCTGCCACTTTGCATGGTGTATTATCATCCATCAACACTGATCCACTTGGCATAGCTTCATAGGTAACGAACCACTCGCGGTTCGAGATCATGTGGAAAGTACAGGCTGAATGAAGAATCCATTCATCATCGGTTTTGCAATTACCCGCGAAGGCGATGAGAACATCTCCATCAGAAGCTTCTTTGGTGACAACGGTGGCTCTAGGTTCATCATCTTGTTGATCCTTCTTGAAATTGTTATTTCTCTTCTCCTTGTTTTGTAACTTCCAGCACTCGGATATGTCTTGACCATCCTTCTTGCAGTACCTGCATGACTTCCTGTTCCTGGATTTAGATCTACCTCTGTATCTGCTTTTGCTTCTGCCTTTTGAATTGCCTTTTGAACCCTTCCAGTATTGCCTGCCGCAGACAGACAAACCTTCTGCATGCGTACTTGAACTTTCATTGGGAACCATAAGCTTCATCTTTTCTTTAGCATACAGAGCTTCATAAACTTCACTAAGAGTAAGAGTATCTCGGCTATATAGAATAGTATCTCGAAAAGTAGAGTGGGCCTTTGAGATTTAATAGGAATTATTCTTATTATATGGGCTTGGCCCACATAATCCAACAATCCCCCACCAGATCTCAAAGTCCCACAGAGATTTGCCTGAATTCCAATGTACTGTTTATATATCAGTATTTCGATGGAGACCGATTAAGGTTGAACATCCACCTAGAACTCCAAGCTACACTTACTCACAACTTGAACAATGGACTATGCCTTGAATTGCAAGTTTGGTGCAAGCAAGCTTCACTTAAAGACTTAACTGATACTAGGCCGCCAGTAGGCTACCCCTCGGTTGGAGCGTATAAGTCATACTCCTTGGTCTCTTCATGAGCTTAGTAGGAGATTACCCAAGATCTTCATAGACTGCGACTAACAGTCGGGCTCATATAGGTGTGTTCTTTCAAGAACGCTCTGCAGGATAGCGTCTTCGCTTCTAAAAGCCAATGGAACACATTAAGACCTTAGTCAACCTACCTTCCAGTTTCTGAGAGTATTGCATCTTCACATAGAGAGGGTTGAAATTACTCTCCTCCAGTTAACTAATGGCTTGTTTTTCCCAGATCCTAATTCAGGGGATCTCCGATCACATAGGTTGGGTTACTACCATAGATAACTCACATGGGTCTCATACCCATCTCCTTCGATGCACTATCTATCACATTCCGTGATAATCCCTTTGTAAAGGGATCTGCCAGGTTCTTATCTGTTTGGATGTAATCCAAGGTTATAACTCCGGAGTTTCTCAATTTCCTGACAGACTTCAATCGTCTCTTGACATGCCTAGACGATTTCATATTATCCTTAGAACTGTTCACTTTAGCGATAACGGTTTGATTATCACAGTTCATAAGGATAGCTGGCACTGGCTTTTCCACCGTAGGTAGATCCATCAATAGATCCCATAGCCATTCTGCTTCAAAAGTAGCAGTGTCTAGTGCCGCAAGCTCTGCTTCCATGGTTGACCTCGTCAAAATGGTCTGTTTGCAAGACCTCCATGAAACAGCACCACCACCAATAGTGAAAACATATCCACTAGTGGCTTTTATCTCATCAGCATCAGAGATCCAGTTGGAATCACTGTAACCCTCCAGCACCGACGGGTACCCAGTATAGTGAAGTCCAAAGTTCGAGGTACCTTTCAGATAGCGCAACACTCGCTCAAGCGCCTTCCAGTGATCATCTCCTGGGTTAGATGTAAACCGGCTCAATTTGCTCACAGCAAAGGAGATGTCTGGCCTTGTTGCACTAGCTAGGTATATTAGTGAGCCAATTATCTGGAAGTATTCCAGCTGATTCCTAGCAATTTTCTTATTCTTACGAAGTAACACGCTAGGATCATAAGGTGTTGGAGAAGGCTTGCTGTCAGAAAAACCAAAACGGCTCAAGACCTTTTCCACATAATGAGATTGCAAAAGTGTAATCCCATCCTCACCTCTAATCAATTTAATGTTTAGAATAACATCAGCCACTCCCAGATCTTTCATATCAAAGTTTTGAGACAAGAATGATTTGACCTCATTAATCACATTGATGTTTGTCCCAAAAATCAAGATGTCATCCACATACAAACATAGAATAACTCCCTCACCCCACCATAGCGATAGTATACACATTTATCTGCCTCATTGACAGCAAAGCCTGCAGATGTCAGTGTTCTATCGAACTTCTCATGCCACTGCTTAGGGGCTTGTTTCAGATCATACAAAGATTTCAACAGTTTTAACACCTTGCCTTTTTGACCTTCTACTACAAATCCATCAGGCTGTTCCATGTAAATTTCCTCATCCAGCTCTCCGTTAAGAAAAGCTGTCTTAACGTCCATTTGATGAACGAGAAGACCATGTGAGGCAGCCAAAGCAAGTAGTACTCGAATTGTGGTCAGTCTAGCAACAGGTGAGTAAGTGTCAAAGAAATTTTCGCCTTCTTTCTGAGTATAGCCCTTGGCAACAAGCCGAGCCTTATATTTTTCAATAGTACCATCAGACCTAAGCTTCTTTTTGAACACCCACTTGCACCCTACAGGTTTGCACCCATAAGGTCTATCTGTCAGCTCCCAGGTTCCATTAGCGATAATGGAATCCATTTCACTACGGACAGCCTCCTTCCAGTAGTCTGCATCAGGGGATGCATACGCTTCTGAAATAGACTTGGGAGTGTCGTCCACAAGGTACACAGTCAGGGGCGGAGCTGCATGGGCTTGAGGGGGTTCCCAGGAACCCGGGTCCAAAAAATTTTTAGTTATTACTAGTAAACATTCACCCTTTGTGCATCCCCCTTGGCCCAATATGGTATACCCTTAGCCCAACAAACACCCTCACTCGCCCACCGTCCTATGCTCTCACGTGTGGCCCGTTGCACCCCCCTCCGTTTTGCTCTAGCTCCGCCACTGTACACAGTGAAATCATCACCAAAGGATTTGGATATCCTTTGTCTCTTGCTCCTTCTAGAAGCTCCACTGTCATCCTCCTCATTGACAAGTTCAGGTGTATGTTCAAAAGGTTCAGGTGGTGTGATTGAACTGGGAATTATTTCAGAAGGTTGACTAGTAGTGTTATGTGTATCCTTCATTGGAAAAATATTCTCAAAGAATGTTGCATCTCGAGACTCCATAATTGTACCAACATGCATGTCAGGTACCTCAGTTTTAACTATAAAAAATCTATAGGCAATGCTATGATTAGCATATCCCAGAAAGACACAGTCCACAGTTTTAGGTCCAAGTTTGCGTTTCTTAGTTATTGGCACATTGACTTTCGCCAAGCACCCCCATGTACGCAAGTAAGAAAGTGATGGTTTTCTTCCAATCCATACCTCGTATGGTGTTTTGTGCTTATTTCTGTTAGGAACTCTATTTAATACATGATTAGAGGTTAGCAAAGCCTCCCCCCACCATGCCTTAGGTAATCCCGCAGTGTCTAACATGGCATTCACCAAGTCAGTCAACGTGCAGTTTTTCCTTTCGGCAATCCCATTTGACTCGGGAGAATAAGGAGGCGTCCTCTCATGTATAATGCCATGTTCCTCACAAAATAAGTCAAATTCATTTGAGAAATACTCTCCACCACGATCTGACCTAAGTCTTTTTATCTTTCTGTTTAATTGGTTTTCAACTTCTGCCTTATAGATTTTAAAATAGTCTAAAGCCTCATCTTTCGTTTTCAATAAATACACATAACAGAACCTAGTTGCATCATCAATCAATGTCATGAAATATCGTTTTTCCACCCTTCGTCAACACGCCATTCATCTCAGAAAGATCTGAATGCAGGAGTTCTAGTGGTGCCAAGTTTCTCTCCTCGGCAGCCTTGTGAGGCTTACGAGGTTGCTTTGATTGCACACAGCTATGGCATTTAGAACCTTTGGTGATGGAAACGTTTGGAATTAAATTCATACTGGAAAGCCGAGACATCAAACCAAAATTAATATGACATAGACGTGAATGCCAAACGTTGGCCTCATCATCCACACTGCCACAAATATGGTTCACAGTCTTATTGCAGAAATCTGAAAGGGAAAGCGGAACAAGCCTCCGCACTCATAGCCTTTACCAATAAAATGTCCATGTTTAGACACGACTACTTTATTAGACTCAAATACCAACTTAAGCCCGTCTCTACATAAACGGGAGCCACTAACGAGATTCTTGTCTATAGAAGGGACATGCTGCACGTTCTTCAGCTGCACGATCTTTCCCGAAGTAAACTTCAGATCTACCATGCCAACACCATGAACAGTAGCATGTGACCCATTCCCCATTAGGACGGAGGAATCCCGGGCGACCTGATAATAAGAAAACAACGAAATATCAGCACACACATGTACATTAGCTCCTGTATCAATCCACCAATTGGTAGATTGACTAACTGAAAGAATAGTAGGTAAATTACCATACCCAGTCCCATCTCCAGACTTGCCAATGGTCACGTTGACAGACTTAGAAGTCTGTCCTACAGGTGCCTTCTTTCCTTTGCGTTGTGGGCACTTCTTGGCCATGTGACCAGGCTCACCGCACACAAAGCAAGTTCTATCATCCTGATTGTTGTTGTTGTTCTTCTTCTTGAAGTTGGTTGTCTGTTGGGCTTTGACAAATTTCCCTTTGTTCTTGTTTGAGGGTTTCCGTACCACATTGGCACTAGACTGCCCTCCATCACCCTTAGACACAGCGTCCTTTTCCCGAGCTTTCTCCTCAATTTCAAGAGACCCAATCAGATTCTCAACAGAGTACTCTTGTCTCTTGTGTTTGAGTGCTGTTCCGAAATTCCTCCATGAAGAAGGTAATTTCGCAATAATACATCCAGCCACAAACTTGTCGGGTAAGGCACACTTCATGAGTTCGAGTTCCTTGGCAATGGCCTGTATCTCATGAGCCTGATCTACTACAGAACGGTTATCAACCATCTTGTAGTCATGAAATTGCTCCATGACATACATGTCATTGCTGGCATTCGTAGCACCATATTTGGAATTCAGTGCATCCCATAACTCCTTCGCGTCTGTCATGTGCATATACACCTCGCACAGACGGTCAGCAAGAACACTAAGAATGCATCCAACAAAGAGAGTAGTGGCAGTCTCGAATTCTTTCTGCTTTTCAGCATCAAGAACACCTTCAGACTTGCCATTACTAACCCAGAATACATTCATAGCAGTAGCCACAGAGTGACCCTGATCTGCCATCTCTTAAAGTGCACACCGGAGAATTTATCCGGCCTCAGTGCATCGGCAAATCCAGCCATAGTAAAACCACAGTGCCTACAATAAGGTTTTTGGATTGTTGAAAATATAAGCACATGTAGGTTCAATTTATTCCATAAATAAATCATGACATCATGCACGCAAAATAACAGAACCATCACAGGCATAAAAGATCTAGACATGTAAACCAGGAAACTGTACATGAACAGATCTAATACGGAGAACATGACTGTTACGTACTGATGGTTCTGTTCTGATCGGTTTGCCGATGTAGACGCCGCAGGCACGGTGAGGATGACACGAAGTCGATGACGATTCGCCGAAGCCGAACGACGAGGAAGACGAGCCAGAGTTACAGCGAGCAGTCGCGCAGAGCGCTTCCCAAAAACCTTATTCGCCCTCTCCCGGTGCAGGACTTCGAAGGCGACGGTTCCGGAGACCTGCTCTCCCGAACGACAGTGCACGCCGGCGGACGGGACGGAGTAGACTACGTGGGACGGCGCAGCACAATGGATGGAGGAGGCAAAACCCTAGATTGATTTTCGCATATGCGCAGCACAATGGATGGAGGAGGCAAAACCCTAGATTGATTTTCGCATATGCTGTATGGAGGCGGCGACTCCGTATTTATAGAAAACCAGGACGCGTGATCAAGACGCCTGCACGTTCTCCATAACTCGTAACCGAACTGGATTAGTCACGCGTAACCGATCCGGATTCACCGCCACTCAAAACAGCAAAATAAAACTGCAAAAGGAAGCCGCGTCTACGCAAGCACCTGGAGCCGATTTTGGCGGACCATTCACGCAGGTGCCGTGCGCCCCGCCCCGCCCGGCCCGGCGAGGCGAGCGAGCGCGCGTGTTATCCTCTAGTTCTCTCCCACACATGCCTCAAGTAGCTAGGAGTGCACCATCCCTTTTAAGGTGGTCTCCCTCTCCTAGAACTAGCAATATGGTACTAAAGGTCACATGCATGCCTCCTTTGCAAGAGTGGACCTTTGAAATTTAATAGGAATTATTCTTATTATATGGGCTTGGCCCACATAATCCAACATACTTAAAGCTCCCTCTAGTTGTGGTATGGCCACTCCTTTGTTGAGCTTTAGGTAAAATTTTTGCAGGAGAAGCTGATTGCTCATTTCTAGAATTGGCCCTAACGAGGTCAAGTCCTTGTATCATTGCCAGGCTTGCCCTAGAGATTCTCCCAGCTTTCGTTTCAAAAGGAAGATTTGATCTTGAATCATTTGGACTTTTCTCCAGGACAAAAAAAAAAGTCATGCAAAACTCCCTATAAAGCACAACCCAGTTCCCTTCAAAGGATCAATCCTGAGCTTTTCCTTTGAGCGAGGAGGAGAAAATTCTCCATTTCTGAGCTTCTTCGGGAAACACCCTCATACGAACGGTTGAGCAAGTTTCTGAGAAGATTCTCATATGGGTATAGGGGTTTTCTTTGGGCTCTCCTGAGAACGAGTTTCGCTGGATTATGTTGATCAAGTCTGGCCAAAACTCGAAATTGTCAGTCTCGATCTTCAAAGCTGGCATATGAGGTTCTGCCATTGTCGAATTAGGTGTTGGCAGAGCAAAAAGGGTGTTTTCGGTGGACTCCATTGGAAAGGATGGGGGAAATAAGAGGATTTTAGCAGAACTCAGGTTCGGAGAAAATCTAATACCGTTCCGTGGCATCGGCTCCAAAAAGCTTGTTGATGTATTCTATTCTATGCATTACTATTCCGCAAGCGCACCGGGGTATCATATCCAACTGGAACGAGTAGGTCTTACTCCTAACTTAGTTCTGCTAAGGGGTTTTAGAAGTTCAAAAGACTAGTTTAGTTAGCTGTTGGGAGTAGGTCGATGGGTAAACAGCCTTCGTCTAGTTACGGATTGCCAAAATGATCACTCATCACGCTAAATTCCAAAGCCTGAGAGCCACTACTATGCCTTCGGGATCTCTTCTACCTAGCTAACTACTATCAGGGCCTATCCTATCACCCTATCAGGGCCTAAGAAGCTACATCAACCCATAATAGCCAACATTTCAAGCTAACCAACTAACCTAGAAACCATGTCTAAATTATTGGTCAGTACTCTACCTCATTAACGATAGGCTAGGTAGAGAACTTCGCAAGCATAGCGAGGAACAGTAGCATAGTAATTCATTCAAAGTGTTAGACCATGTGGCTAGGTCTAGAATATTTTGGTGATGAATAATTGACAATGGTTAATTTGTTATGATGAATAATTGGTGATTTTGTTTAGCGATGTTATGCGAGACGTGGGGCGTGTGTGGACTGATGATTGATCAAGTTGGGACGAACTTGTGCCGAAAAAATATTTTTTGGTCTTTGCATATGCAGGTTGAGCATGGAGGCGATCATGACCAGGACTAGGATGGGGAGATCCGAGATTCAGACGGTCAAAGAGGTCACAAGATGGTCGGGCTCATGCTTGGGGCGCATGAAGATCAGAGATGGATGATACGTGTTGGAGCTACAGAGGTGTGGTCCGGAGGCTACGACACGTGGTGGATAATGCGTGGAGAAGCTACAGGAGGTGCGGTCTTGGAGGCTTTGGCACATGACATGTTAGAAAAGTCGGGAGTGTGAAAAACCCGTGTTAGAAAGGGTTTCAGATCCCTTGAAAATTAATGGGCCAAAAGCCTAGTGAGGTAAAAAAAGGGCTAGGCCCGGTTGGATGAGTTGTATTAGGGTTTTGAGTAGAGATTGAATAGGTATTATATATTTATATATATATATATATATATATATATATATATATATATATATATATATATATATATATATATATATACATACATACATACATGTTAGAAAAGTTGGGAGTGTGAAAAACCCGTGTTAGGAAGGGTTTCGGATCCCTTGAAAATTAATGGGCCAAAAACCTAGTTGAGGTAAAAAAGGGTTAGGCCCGGTTGGATGAGTTGTATTAGGGTTTTGAGTAGAGATTGAATAGGTATTATATATATATATATATATATATATATATATATATATATATATATATATATATATATGAAAAATACCTTTTACACCTGGGTGTAATTACAACCACCTTTAATATACCACCTAAACAAACTTGAAATACTCCTTTATTACTTTAGATATATTTGTATACTAATTATAAGATACTCTAATGTGAATCACACGAAAAACTTGTAAATGTGTGTGTGCGTCGTCTGCCGTTTTTTCACTTGACGGCGCGAGTAGGAAAAACAGAAATAAAAAGGTCGCATGGATGCTTGATGCGATTGTGATTGGAAAAAAGAAAAAATATTGCCTGATGGATAAGTGTTGATTAAGAATTGAGTTCTCGTGGGGCATGCATTGCTGATCGTTGAGGGCCGTGGATTACAAACAGCGAGCAGCTTCGTTGATTAAAAACAGCGAGCGGCGCCGTATCGTATGGAGAGCGGCTGATTTTTTTTTTCTCTCGGTGGATCGAAGCATTGAGCGGCGGCCGACTTGGATTGATCGAAAAAGACGAGCGTCGACTGCGTTGCATGGTGAATACTCTTCACGTATACTATACGTATTCTGTCTTGGTCTGCGTGCATTGCTTTCTTTGCACCGTTCCGAGTGAAAAAACCATCTGCAAGACATCCATCAGACTTTGCATATGCCGTGATTTTTTTTTGCATGCAGCCGTACTGTCAATTGAGGAGAGAGGAAAACATAATTAGTGCTAGGGAATTAGGTGAGGCTAATTAGGTTTATGTTTTTTGTTTTTGGCATTAAATCTTAAAGTTTGTGATTCATGCATGTATCAGAAAAAATATAGTTAGGGCATCAAGTTTGTGATCTGGAAAGTTTGATTGATTAATTCTTTACGGATTTTGCTTAGCTGCATAATTAGGGTTTAATTTATTCTCGTTACTATCTGCATCAGCGATCTTGTTTATTTTATATCTCAAGTTCTAGACCTCTGATTGATGTAATTTCAGTTGGGTTAGTTCAATAACTTTCTCTAGTTTATTCTGACAAAGTTTGAGGTTAATTGGAGTTACGGTTTTTTATCGAGATCAGTTTTAGTAAGGATACAGTGTTCTGTCCAGAACTTTAAACGAGACTTAAATAGGTTTTGTGTTAAAAGGGGAGTATTAAAATTTATTTTTAACTTATGCAATTATTCACCCCCTCTGATTGTCTATCTTAGTATGAATCGATCTACACAAAGGGACTGGAATATAAATATGTGAAGGTCACAAGGGTCATCGAACTAGAGGAAGAATTGATTTAGTCCATAGTGACGTAGAAAGTCATCGAAGAAGTACACGCTCCATAGAGCACTCGCATCCTGGCCTCCATGGAATACTCCATCTCAAACTCTCTTCTCCACACTAAAGACTAGGAATGATGAATTGCATGTATGGAATGAGACGATTACAAGGTTGTGAAGCAAGGAGTATTTATAGGCTAACAGTGGAATGACTGGCAAGTTGATCAGCCGATCAATGTGCGGGTCAGCCGACCACGTAGTTGGTCGGCCGACGAACATGTGTACCAACCGAAATAGTCATGGCTAGGTGATCGGAGTAGTGGGCGCTTAAACAATTGATTTTCCTCTTGCCCGATCTTCCTTTCCCTTGATGTACAACGCGTGGCGCGGTCGACTCGGTCATGGAGATCGTTTCCCGGCGACGAGGCTTTGACCGGCCGATTTCATATTCTTGTCCACGGCGCAGCTTTGATGTGTATCAGCTGATCCATGGTGGGTCGGCCGGTCGGAGTGGTATAGCCCATGATGGTTTCCGTGATGACGTGCCTCTGCCCGCGAGCGTGTGATCGACGGATCGATATGGTGATTGGCCGATTAGGGTAGTTTTACTCCATTTCTGGCACTTTTTTACCTGTTTTAAATGAATGGCCTTACAAACACGACATTAGGAGAAATATTGGTGTAAAGCAGCAGAATTTGCACTCAACATTATTATACCTTGCCACCTGATGGGATGATTTAGATATGAAAAGTGTAACATATCGTCCGTCGACACCAAGCAGTCACAACAAAAGGTTCTAAATCCTATGGAGAAGTGGTCCTTACCGCCGAGTGGCTAGCTTAAGGTTAATGTTGATGCCGCTTTTAATAGTACACAGATGGACGGCGCAAGTGGTGTGATTATTAGAGGGGTGTGTATAGGTATCACCCGGATGTTTTCTTCCTAATAATCATCCATAGCCAGGGGGATTTTGTGGTGGCAAGCTCCCGATGGTATGAGCGGCAGATGCCCTAGTGGCAGAGCCAATGGCTCGTAGAGATGGTTTAAAATCTAGCAAGGAACAAGGGCCTTAGCCGTGTGATCCTAGAAACTGATTCGCAAGTTTTGGCCAGCATGTCGGAGGAACGGAATTATCAGCAATCCGGGATTTCGGTAATTCCACATGACATCAAAGTGGTGTCGGCATTTTTCTAAGTTTAAGCTTCAAAGATGGTTCAAAGCTAATGCAGCCGCACATTCATGTGCCCGGCAGACGTCGTCGAGCTGCCCAGGTCTTAGCTGGGTACATAGGTTCCTTCTTTCTCACGCTCACATGTAATTCACGATTACAACTGTTAGACCATGTGGTGATCGTACAATGAGTGATGATAAATAATTGATATTAAGTTTTATTGCAATTTGTGTTTGTGAAAGTTTTGATCGATGCGCTATTGTTGCTAGAGTTTTCAATATAGCAGGTCTGGTCGGCAGACATTGAACATGGTAGATCGACCACGGCAGTCGACCACGATAGGTCGACCACGACAGGTCGACCACAATAGATAACCAAGGCAGATGACTACGGTAGGTTGGCAATGATAGTCGACCACGGCAGACGACCATAGCATTTCGACCAGGGTATTTCGATCACGACAGAATGACCACAGCAGTAATCGGTAGGTTTTGACCTCATATAGTGTACCGGTCATATGCTACGGGGAACCAATCGTACTAAATAGTGAAACAGTCATATGAGATAGCGAACTGGTTGCAAGATACAATGGACTACAGTTGGTAGTTGGCATGCTTCAACTAGGATGGCTGGGGTCATGAACTTCAGTAGATCGATCGGAAGTGACAGTAACTAGTCAGTAGTCGTTGCTACAATACCTAGTCAATACTTGGTAGTCATAGACTGGGAGCACTACAATGCTTGTAATTTGTGAGTGTTCTGAGTGGTGGTAATTTCCGAGTATTTGCGGTTTTTGAGTACTCGTTGAGCCAGTGATCAGACCAGCTTGTGCTTGGCGATCATATTAGTCGTACCAAGTGGTCAGAGGTTGATTTTCTGGAGAGGGTGGAAATTATGGTCATGGATGACTTGGTTTGTGTTGATGGATGGTTAGGAGTGTGGTTTGCATATGTGGACTAATGTCGGTAAAGTTGGGAAGAACTTGTGCTGAGGAAAACTGTTGGACCGAAATGGCGACAGAGGGGGGGGGGGGTGAATGTCGATCTTTAAAAATCGCCCCCAACAAATATCTTCTTCTCCAGTAGCTATGAGAGCTATGAAGGAGAAAATAAGCCCTCACTGGAAATCACAGAGACACTGAAAAACTAGACCCAGAAGGAAGCAATCAAGAAAAGCAAATTCAGCGCAAAACTGGCCTCAAGCGGTAGTACCGCTTGGTCAAGCGGTAGTACCGCTGAGCGGTAGTACCGCTGAGCGGTAGTACCGCTGGTCAGAGCGGTAGTACCTTTGAGCGGTAGTACCGCTCCCCGAGCGGTAGTACCTCTCGAGAAAAAACAGCAAACAGGAATTTCAGAAAATTGAGAGATTCGCACCGATTCTTGGATTCTTGGCTTGGGAAACTTTGAGGATAGCTAGGGAACACTCCCAGAAGACTAAGCCAAAAGACAATAACAAGAAATCCACTCCAAGAATCAAGAATTTCAGATTTGGGTAAAAATCTGAATTCTTGCACGACCCGAGCCAAAAATCAAATTTCTCCCAACCGGTTGATCCTTTGGCTATGAAATTTTGAGGATAGCTATAAGATAGCCTCTGGATCCTCCATGCCAAATTTCAAGCCATTCAACGAGGGGAACACTGAGAGCACCAAAACCCTAGAAATGCAAAGCTTGAACAGGGGAGGTCAAAAAGGCAAAACTGAGATTAAAACCTTGTCTCTGGGATTTTAATTGATCAAATGATCTTGAAGCACTATCCCATCATGGAGCAACCCATTTTACACCTCCACAGCAAGCAAGAACTCGAAAATCAAAATCTCAAGAAATCCACCAAAAGAGCATCGAAGGAAGAACAGAGAGCACGGGAATAAAAACTTCAGATTTTCATTTCTTGGATCACAATGAACACAGAGGAGTCCCGATACCCCGACTTGATACAAAAGGAAAGATTACAAGCTCTCAACTCAAACCATCCTCTCCCTCTCTACTCAAGAACACAACTCAAGAACACATGAGGGAGGGAGCACTCAGGAACACATCGATGGAGGACAGAACAACCCTCTGCCTTCTCCACCCACTCTCAACAACTAAAGCCTAAAGCCTAAAGCAACCACTAAAGACTCTTTTGACTCTAGCAAACCCTAATTCCACCTCAAGTGCTCAAGGAGGGCATGCAGCCCCTCCTCTCCTTTTATAGCGCCTGGCTAACGGGCCTCCGCCCCGTTACGCCCGCTACGTCCAACGGAGCCCGCTCCCGCGTGTGCAGCCTTGCGAATTTCCCGATTCGCCCCTTCTGCACCTTCCGGGAAGCTTCCGCGCTCCTTGCCTCGCACGCCTCGCAACCACCTCGAGTCCACGTCGTCTTCGACACATCCCGACCGTTCTGACCTCAGCGCCACCTGCGCCTAGTCCGGTCCACCGTGTCTCGCCACGACTCCAACTCGACGTCCTGCAGTCACACAGACAAGAAACACGTCAAATAGTACCGCTCGACACATGAAAGCGTAAATACTATTACACTTACCACAGATGAAGTCAAAACCTGTCAAAACATTAGAATATGCATCCTAAACCCAAATGACCAGATTTGACCAAAGTCCGACCGAGCCCGATTGCGCCACGCAACGACTCGACTCCGAACCACTCAAACCAAACTCGACTGACCTAAACCTTTGTCAATTACTCATCACTCTCATGGAGCACGACCACATGGTCTCTCAATCTCCCCCTTGATGAGTCTATTGACAAACGCAGAAAAAATATTAAGAAGAGTTTGATTTTGAAGAATCCAACATGGTCCTAAGAATGAAATGAAGCTAATGACCATGTCGACAGAAGGAACACTAGAGCAACAACTGAAAGAGCAAATTGATCTACAAAGCTCTAAACTGTTCCCAACAGATTTTTTCTTCTCTATTCTCCCCCTTTTGGCAATAAACGCATCAAGATGCAATAGAGAGAATATGACATGTCAATGGATGAAAATGGCTGAAGTTTGTTTATTTAAGCATTTAGAGCCATGAGAATTATCCATATTGACCATAATGAGATACACCAAGCCATAACTCTATAAAAAGCTATCTAGATCATGACCTGACATGTATAAGCTAGCTAGAACACATAGATGACAATCTGAAATATAGTGCATTAAGTGAGAATGCCAAGTCATCAAGAGGTAAAGTCTAACTAGAGATACCCAAGGATGATGCCGGCCATGTCAAGTAAGCTAAGCGGAACCAAGAAGCTAATATTGAGACCAACTAGAGTGCTATGCTCAAGAATGAAACATTGGCGCAAGTACTTGGTTCTTTTTGTAGCTTAAGCAATTTGAGCACATAAGACATTGTCTTTTTAAAGCTCATGGTCGTTTCTAACCCAAATTTTGTTTATGTGCTAGATCTCAAGCCTTATGCGACTACTCCAAGCAAAAAGCTTAAGAAGATAGTCTAGGTCATCCAAAACTCCCCTGAGTTCATGCCTAGTGCAATGGCAAGCCGTCTCATGAGAGAGAATTGGTGAAATCAGTTTTTTTCGCACAAAAGAGATTTTTTTGTGCTAGATCTCAAGCCTTATGCGACTACTCCAAGCGAGAAGCTTAAGAAGATAGTCTAGGTCATCCAAAACTCCCCCTGAGTTCATGCCTAGTGCAATGGCAAGCCGTCTCATGAGAAAGGATTGGTGAAATCAGTTTTTTTCGCACAAGAGAGATCCTTTTTTTTAACATATTGTACTACCTCATGCTACATCAAGAGACTAAAATAGCTCAATCTAAGGCTCAATAAAAGATTCAACGCTCAGCTAAGCCTAGTTGACATGACATGAATCATAAAGAGATAACTCCAGAAAGACTAAACTCAAATGCTAGCATGACAAGTTTTACTTCAAGTTGGGCAATTTTAATTAACTTATCATGGTAAAAGCTAGTCTACACATATGAAGTCATGATCAATCTAGCATATAAGGCACAAATCATGGCAAGGTGTAAAGCATTGTAAACATGTCATAACAGGATAATAATCAAGGCTCAATGTAGTTATATTACAATGCGAAATGCTAAAATGCAGAAAAAATCCAGCTCCCCCTCAACATGACATGCAACTTTTAGTTCAAGTTGAGTTAAGTCACAATTAAGCTCCAGAAGCTCCCAAATGAACTCTCCCTGAACCAAAGCAATAAATCGAGAAGCTGGCAAATAAAACCAAAACAGGCAGTCCTTAAAGCATAGATAAGATATAGAGACAACTATGGCTCAGACTGACTCTCATCTACCCCATATGACTCCAGGACAATCAGCTAACAGTAAATCACACACTAGAGAGCAAACACGTACCCTGTCTACCCGAGGGTGGCCCAACCCTCGCTAGAACCTACAAGAAGTGAGTGAGCTCGACCTAGTGAGATAAGAAGCAGCTAATCCTGGAAGCACAAGATAAGAGTTAGAAGTCTAAGCATCTCGGCAAGAGAAGCACTCTAACCTATGCTGGAAGGACTAAACCCAAATGCACCCCGAGTGCAATGCAACAGAAATGAGACAGAAGCATAATCAATATAGTAAAGCAGTAAAGCCCAAAACTCCCCCTCACTACAGTCCATAAGGACAAACCACCCCAAGCTCTCCCCGCAGAGCTGAAAACCTCGAACTATCCAATGGCTTGGTGAAGATGTCAGCCAACTGGTGGTCACTCTCCACAAACTGGAGCACTATATCGCCCTTCTCTACATGGTCTCTAAGGAAGTGAAAACGGATATCGATGTGCTTGGTCCGAGAGTGTTGCACTGGGTTCTTAGCAATGTTAATCGCAGAAGTGTTATCACAAAAGAGTGGAACACTGTCGATAACTAACCCAAAGTCCCGCAGGGTCGAAGCCATCCAGAGTACCTGACTGCAGCAGCTGGCTGCAGCAACATACTCGGCCTCTGCGGTGGACTGCGCAACACCGGACTGCTTCCTCGAAGACCAAGAAACGAGAGAAGTGCCAATAAATTGGCAGGTGCCAGAAGTGCTCTTCCTATCTATCCTACAGCCAGCGAAGTCTGCATCCGAGAAAGCTCTCAAGGAAAGACAGGATGAGGAAGAGTACCAGATACCATAGTCAATGGTAGCTCGAAGGTATCGAAAGATGCGCTTCACCGCCTGGCGGTGAGATACGCGAGGAGAGGCCTGAAAACGAGCACACAGACACACAGAGAAGTGTATGTCTGGTCTCGAGGCAGTGAGGTAAAGAAGGGAGCCGATCATACTTCTGAACACTTTCTGATCAACTGGCTCGCCATCCTTATCTGGGTCAAGATAGGCTGTCGAAGCCATCGGAGTTGACACCGGCTTCCCATCACTCATATCGAAGCGCTTCAGGAGGTCACGAGTGTACTTTCCTTGATGAAGAAATGTACCCTCCCGAGTCTGCTTAATTTGGAAGCCAAGGAAGAAGGTCAACTCACCCATCATACTCATTTCAAACTCGGTGCTCATGACATCCGAGAACTGGGAAACCAGAGTATGGGAAGAGCCGCCAAAGATAATGTCATCGACATAGATCTGGACGAGCAGAAGGTCAGCGCCAAGCCGGCGGATGAACAAGGTCTTATCAACTTTACCCATTTCAAACTCATGACTCAACAAGTAGGACTTAAGCCTCTCATACCAAGCCCTGGGGGCCTGCTTAAGTCCATACAACGCTTTGGAAAGCTTGAAGACATGGTTTGGGTATTTGGGGTTTTCGAAACCAGGAGGCTGTCGGACGTAGACCTCTTCCTCAATAAGGCCATTGAGAAAGGCACTCTTGACATCCATCTGGTAAAGCTTGAAACCCTTAGAAGCTGCAAAGGCAAGCAGGATTCTAATGGCTTCAAGTCTAGCTACAGGGGTAAAGGTCTCCTCGAAATCTAGACCTTCAACCTGGGAGAACCCCTGAGCAACCAGTCTAGCCTTGTTTCGAATAACCACTCCATCCTCGCTCTGCTTGTTCTTGAACACCCACTTAGTCCCAATAATATTGTGACCTCGCGGGGGCTCGACAAGCCACCAGACCTTGTTCCTCTCGAAATTTTCTAGCTCCTCATGCATGGCATTGACCCAAGACTCATCAGATAAAGCATGAGAGACATCTTTGGGCTCAAAGGAGGCAATGAAAGCAGAATGGAGACAGAATTGAGATAAGCCAGATTTTGAGCGGGTAACACGCTTGAAAAGATCTCCAATGATCTGCTCTGAAGGATGAGCTTTCTGGATATGTCTAGGAGGTCCAGGATGAGATGAAGAAGTGGCCTCTATCTCGTGAGCTGACGAGGTAGGAACAGAGCCACCAGCTCCAGAAGAAGCAGAAGGCATGGGCTGATCACCTCGAGGTGTGGTGGAAGACGGCACCTCAAGGGGTGGATGAGGGACAGGATCAGGTAGACAACCGTCGTCTCCATCATCCTCATCATCCACAAAGATGGTCTCGGACTGCTCTAAAGAACCTGAGATATCGGGTCTAGTCCCCGGACTGGCCTCGTCAAAGGTCACCTCACAGGTCTCTACCATTTTACTAGACTCGCAGTTCCAGACCCTATAAGCCCGCGAAGAAGGCGAGTAACCTAGAAAGATTCCATCACAAGAACGTGACTCGAACTTGTCTAGGTTCCCGGACTTCAAAACAAAGCACTTGCAACCAAACACACGAAAATGAGAGACGCTAGGCTTTCGCCCATATCTCAGCTCATAAGACGTGCGATGCAAGTGTGCCCGAAGAAAAACTCGATTTGAGACATGGCACGCGGTGGCTATAGCCTCAGCCCAAAACTTCCGCGGTGTAGAGTACTCATCAAGCATCGTCCTGGCCATCTCAACCAAGGTACGGTTCTTTCTCTCCACAACGCCATTTTGCTGAGGGACGTGCGGAGAGGAGAACTGATGCTCTACACCTGTCTCACCACAGAAACTCTCGAAGTAGGAATTCTTGAACTCCGTGCCATTGTCACTGCGGATCGCTCGTAAGGCACCCGGGAGCTCAACAGAAAGCCTACTGAAAAGACCTCGGAAATGCGAAAACGTCTCATCCTTCGAGGCTAAGAAAAACACCCAAGAATACCTCGAGAAGTCACCGACCACAACAAGAACATACCACTTCCCTCCTGCTGACTGCACTCGAGCTGGTCCAACTGTGTCCATATGGAGCAGCTGTCCCGGTGCATCGGTCATAGTAACTGTGACCGGAGGGTGAGAAGCGGCAACCATCTTGCCGTGCCGGCATGGAGAGCAAACAAGGTCTTTGACCATCTTGAGTTTCGGCAGACCACGAATGAGATCGTGGCCGCTAACTCGGGTCAAATGGTCAAATCCAATATGACCAAGTCTCCTATGCCAGAAAGAGAGGTCGCGGGACTCAGAAGCAACTAAACACCTGAGAGGATCACCAGAAGACTCAGAAAAATTAGCACGAAAGATCCTCCCAAAACGAGAAATCCCGCAAACCAGACTACCCGAAGAATCAAGAATTTTGCAATTATTTTTCTTGAAGCTCACCTCGAAACCGTCATCGGTAAGCTGAGAAACGGAAAGCAAATTGTACTGCAGCTTACTAACCAAGGCTACATCTTTCAAAATGAAAGAGTCATTAATGCGCACTGTACCTTTGGCGATGACGCGCCCAGATGAAGCATCTCCGAAGGTGATCGTCTCATCACCTGGAGCACGGGCAAGGGAAGAAAACCAACGGGAGTCTCCGGTCATGTGTCGTGAACACCCGGAGTCTACAAGCCAAACCTTTCCCTTCCCTGCCCGGCGAACCTGAGTCAAACAGAGAGTAAAGTCTCAGTACTGGGGTAAATCAAGAGTGATTTTGGCACCCAATACTGAACAACACGTCGAGCAGATGAAGTAGTCAAGCACGACTGACCTCTATCTACCCTACGCTCTCTGTCACTCACAGCAGAAGGTCTGTGAGCAGACCTGAAGCTGTTGCGGGGTCCGACTGCTACGGGAGAGCGAGTCGGAACACCGGCAACACGCTGAACACGCCGCGGGTAACTGTCTCGACGGGGGAAACGAGATGTACCCTCAGGACGGCGGAAGTCATGAGCAGGAGCAGCATGAGGACGAAAAACAGAAGACTCAGAAAAACCAAGTCCCCGATGCTGCCCAAACCCATCAACAGCAGTAAACCTAGACCTCGTGCTGGTCCTAGGTGCACTCAGGATCTGGGGCTGACCCTGAATACGCCTAGGAGACTCAACACGGTCTCTACGCGCGATCTTGGCGCGCCTGAAGCATCGATCAACCGTGTGTCCATCCTTCTGACAGAAGGTGCAGTGATACTTCATCCTCTGAGAGGTAGAAGTAGCACGGTCAGGCTTCGCCTTCTGAGAGGCCGAAGCAGCAGGTGCAAACACTTTGCTGTCAGAGATCCCCTGGACATAGCCCGCTGACTTAAATTGGACTTTCTCGGTCCTGGGCTCGGTCTCGATCACACCTGGTGCTATGGGTCTGAGCACAGCAGGTGGATGCTTCCTCATATCCTCATAGAAATCATATCCTAGACCCTGATTGAACTTGCAAATCTTGGATTGGTCTAGAATAAGATTAAGCTTCTTCTTGCCTCCTACAAATCTCTCGAGAGTGTTCATAAGATACTGACACTCCCGAAAGAGAGAGGTGCAAGAAGAGCAGGGGGAAGAGGGAACAGCAGGAGGTAAGGGAGCAGATGAAGAACCAACAGCAGAGGGAAGAATGGCTTGTGCACGCACAGCCGACTCTGAATGGACAGTCCTACTGCTAGTCAGTTGGTTCACGTTCCTAGGCGTCTCCACCTTACCCTGGGGCTTCTCCCCCTTCTCAGCACAAACAGTACAAGCAGTTGGTGCCTTCACTAGTTGATCCTTAGTTAGCTTCACACATTTGTCATTCAAGGCAACGAGTTCAAGTTTTAGTTTATCACAGCTAATGCAAGGTGAGCTAACAGGATCCTTAGTCGCGAATTGAGCCATCCTCTTATTAGTGTCAATCATTTCTTGAAACTGTTTTGAGACAGATTCAAGTTCAGCAGTTAATCTAGGACAATTCAAACATGAATCAATAGGCTCAAGTAAAGAAGCACACAACTCAGCAATCTTGTGATCTGCCCGTTTTAGGTTCATCTTTAAATTATTGCAATTTTCACAAGACTCGGGCAGATCAAGGAGCATGGCATAAGGTCCTCTAGCAGCAATGTCCTTAACCTCACATGAGGTGGGAGAAGTAGTCTCATCAGTAGTAAGTAGGGTAACAGCCATCCTACTCAACTCTAACTCAGCAAGCAGACTAACATTCTCCACCTTAATAGAATCAAGCTCGGAGGACACACTATCATGCGAGGTCCTTAACTTCTCCAAATCACCCAGCAAAGCACAACATGTATCACAGTCGTCACGGGAGGGAGCAGATGTAAGAGAAGTAAGCTCCCGTGACAGTCTATCTACTTCCTTCTCTAACTCGGTACACCTAGTCCTAGCTCTAGCATGAAAACCTCCTAGCTTAAGGAAAGCTTCATTAAGTTGGTCATAGGAGGGACATACCTCGTCCGAGTCGGAGTACAGCTCGCTGTCGCTGAGTTCGCCCTCGAGGGCCATGAAGCACATGCCGGAGAAGTCGTCGCCGCTCTTGGGATCTTGGTCACCCGTCCCGTCGTCATCGCTCCATCCCTCCACCTCGCTGAGGTCGAGGTCGTCGAAGGCGGTGAGGACGCGGTGAAACAGCTTCTTGGCCTTCCCAAAGTCGCGGAACTTCTTCTTTCCCGGCGTCTGAGCTGGAGGCTTCTTGTTGCGGTTCTTGTCGGTGTAGTCGATCTTGCCCGAACCGCCGTAGTCGTTCTTGCCCTTCTCCAGCTTGGGGCAGTTTGCCCGAATGTGGTTGGGGCCACCACACTCGAAGCAAATCACGGGTCCTCCTCTCTTTCTGTCTCTCCTACCCTTGTAGGCATGTGAAAACCTTCGGGCTAGGAGGGCCAGCTGATCATCCGCAAGCTGCTCTAACTGATCATCAGTTATGTCACAGAGAGCAGCAAGGGAGAAACCGCAAGAAGACTCAGAAGAGAGACCAGAAGCTGAACTGGGATCGGTGACCAAAGCCATCGACTGTGACTTCGACCTACGAGAGACAACGTCAATCTCGTGAGTCTTGAGGCGCGAGTACAGCGCGTCAAGAGTCAAGGTCGAGAGGTCTGTCGTGTCTTTGATGGTGGTCACTTTCATCTCCCACACTCGCAGATCGAGTGCCGCAAGCATCTGACGAGCGTTGTCCGAGTCGGGGTATGTGAGACCGACCGCTCGGAGGTTGCTCAAGATCTTGTGAAAATGTGCGAAGCACTCATCTAGGGACTCACCAGCAAGCATCTCGAATTTGTTGTATTCGCGCTTGAATTGGTCCTGTCGAACCGTCTTGATCTGGGTGGTGCCCTCATGGTATGCGTCGAGGGTCACCCAGATATCGTAGGCGGATGACAGGTGGGAGATGCGATCGAACTCGCTACGACTCAGGCCCTGGATAATGATGTTCCTTGCCTTAGCATTTGCCTCAACATCATGCATATTCCCAGCATTGATGTTCTCATCGGCCGGAACAACAAACCGGACCTTGACCTTGCGCCAGATAGCGTACCCCTAAGCCTGGATGTATGTCTCCATTCGTCTCTTCCAGAAGGGGTAATCGATGCCATCGAAAACGGGCGGCTTGGTCGAGTACTTGTCCGTCGCCATGGCTCTTGAGACCGGTTAAGATCTATGAATTAGAGCTAACCGGCTCTGATACCAATTGTTGGACCGAAATGGCGACAGAAGGGGGGTGAATGTCGATCTTTAAAAATCGCCCCCAACAAATATCTTCTTCTCCAGTAGCTATGAGAGCTATGAAGGAGAAAATAAGCCCTCACTGGAAATCACAGAGACACTGAAAAACTAGACCCAGAAGGAAGCAATCAAGAAAAGCAAATTCAGCGCAAAACTGGCCTCAAGCGGTAGTACCGCTTGGTCAAGCGGTAGTACCGCTGAGCGGTAGTATCGCTGGTCAGAGCGGTAGTACCTTTGAGCGGTAGTACCGCTCCCCGAGCGGTAGTACCTCTCGAGAAAAAACAGCAAACAGGAATTTCAGAAAATTGAGAGATTCGCACCGATTCTTGGATTCTTGGCTTGGGAAACTTTGAGGATAGCTAGGGAACACTCCCAGAAGACTAAGCCAAAAGACAATAACAAGAAATCCACTCCAAGAATCAAGAATTTCAGATTTGGGTAAAAATCTGAATTCTTGCACGACCCGAGCCAAAAATCAAATTTCTCCCAACCGGTTGATCCTTTGGCTATGAAATTTTGAGGATAGCTATAAGATAGCCTCTGGATCCTCCATGCCAAATTTCAAGCCATTCAACGAGGGGAACACTGAGAGCACCAAAACCCTAGAAATGCAAAGCTTGAACAGGGGAGGTCAAAAAGGCAAAACTGAGATTAAAACCTTGTCTCTGGGATTTTAATTGATCAAATGATCTTGAAGCACTATCCCATCATGGAGCAACCCATTTTACACCTCCACAGCAAGCAAGAACTCGAAAATCAAAATCTCAAGAAATCCACCAAAAGAGCATCGAAGGAAGAACAGAGAGCACGGGAATAAAAACTTCAGATTTTCATTTCTTGGATCACAATGAACACAGAGGAGTCCCGATACCCCGACTTGATACAAAAGGAAAGATTACAAGCTCTCAACTCAAACCATCCTCTCCCTCTCTACTCAAGAACACAACTCAAGAACACATGAGGGAGGGAGCACTCAGGAACACATCGATGGAGGACAGAACAACCCTCTGCCTTCTCCACCCACTCTCAACAACTAAAGCCTAAAGCCTAAAGCAACCACTAAAGACTCTTTTGACTCTAGCAAACCCTAATTCCACCTCAAGTGCTCAAGGAGGGCATGCAGCCCCTCCTCTCCTTTTATAGCGCCTGGCTAACGGGCCTCCGCCCCGTTACGCCCGCTACGTCCAACGGAGCCCGCTCCCGCGTGTGCAGCCTTGCGAATTTCCCGATTCGCCCCTTCTGCACCTTCCGGGAAGCTTCCGCGCTCCTTGCCTCGCACGCCTCGCAACCACCTCGAGTCCACGTCGTCTTCGACACATCCCGACCGTTCTGACCTCAGCGCCACCTGCGCCTAGTCCGGTCCACCGTGTCTCGCCACGACTCCAACTCGACGTCCTGCAGTCACACAGACAAGAAACACGTCAAATAGCACCGCTCGACACATGAAAGCGTAAATACTATTACACTTACCACAGATGAAGTCAAAACCTGTCAAAACATTAGAATATGCATCCTAAACCCAAATGACCAGATTTGACCAAAGTCCGACCGAGCCCGATTGCGCCACGCAACGACTCGACTCCGAACCACTCAAACCAAACTCGACTGACCTAAACCTTTGTCAATTACTCATCACTCTCATGGAGCACGACCACATGGTCTCTCAAAAACATTCTTTGGTCTTTGCATGTGCAGGTTGGGCGTGGATACGATTATGGTCGGTGATGAGGACTGAGACTAGGATGGAAAAAATCTGAGGTCCAGACAGTTGATGATGTCATGAGGTGATTGGGCTCACGTTGGAGCACATGGAGATCAAAGGTGATGATGCATGGAGAAGCTAAGGGGGGTACAATCACCTACATAACGATATATGTATATCTCACTTGGAGCTTGCACTTCGTAGCCACCTACATAACGATACAAAATTAGCTACTCCAATAGGCCTATCAATGGATCGAGCATTCCAAAGAGAATAATTATTACCGGGATATTATCGCCAGGAAATCGGTGGCCGCTTTTTGAGGTAGGGTTGGACGCACAGTTACTTCGATAGTTGGGGGCTGCCTAGGACAAGAGCTGCCGGGCTTCCTGCTGATTTTTCCTGTGCCTTTGCATCTCATCTCTAATCAACCTTTGCTCATCTCTGATTTTTACTGCAATGTCCTCTCGTAGCTGTGCCTCGCATACAACTTTGGCTCTCTTCTTACACAAGTTACTTCAAAGTCCTCTGGGAAGCCATATTTCTAAGGAACATCAAGACTAAGGCCTCTCATGTGACTCGATTGCTCCTTGTTTCCCAGGACCATGGAGAGAATCTCTCTCCCTAACTCCCTCAAATGAGCCTTGGAAAGATTCTACACTCAACGCTTCCAAGTGGTGGGACACTTCCTCGTCTACGGGGTTTTGAAAGGAAATGGCTCCCGACTACACGGTAAATGACCTTGCTCTTATCCAATTTCAGGCGTGCTCATTAGGGATCCCGGTAAATAGCAAGGAGGTCTCCTGTAAGATTGCCTGCTCATCCTTCTGCCTCCATTGCAGGATTTTACCTGCATACCCAGCAGTGCCGAGTCTATTGGGGTGCGTGTTTTTTTCCTGGGGGGTCCTATACGCTGCACTTTCACTCCTAAAATTATCTGTCATCTTCGTCGTCACAAACTCTTACCATTGCAATTTCAGGAATGGATACTTCTGGAAGGGCGTCAGATCCTTCTCCATGTATTGCTTGACAAGTAGGCTCTTAAAGTTCTTCCACGCTTTGCACACCACTAGCAACGCATGTCATCGCACAGAGGACCTGTGTTCTTCTAGGATCTTGAACGATTTAAAAAACTTCCGTCAGTAGCTGACTTTTCCATTCTTCGGTCACCTTCCACGAAATGAACGTGATCTCAATCCGTTCCCGTGGAACTATTTCGACTATTCCCCAGAATGCGGACACTGCTCTGTAAGGATTGAGAGGGGTCCCAGAAGCATCGACATTCGTGATGGTAAATTGGCCCTCGTGCTTTTTCTATAGTCCTCTTCCTTTTTGAGATTTTCCAGAGGACGGTGCATCACACGCATCCAGCGATGATGTCAAAGAATGAGCGGATGATGTCTTCGAAAGATAATAGAAGTGAGCAATTCTTGAGCCAATTCTTGGTGAATTTAGAATATGATCACGTATTTATGTGACAATTTCTCTAATCTATCAGGCTTTGAACTCTAGACTACCTAATCAAATATCTGAAGACAAGTAGCAACAATGAACTAGAGATAGATATCAAAACTATTTAATTCAAGTAAATCGCATTCGTATCACAGTATTTCATTTCTGCTTTATCTTTGCATATATGTTGTGCTAGCTAAAATTTCAATTAATTTGCTTAGTTGTAGCACTAGAAGATATTGCAATAATCCAAAAAAACCAAGCGTATATATCCAAAGACATGATAATAACATAGCAGTAATAACCGAATCTAACAATATTCAATAAAGAATAGTAGTGAGTTATACTTAACTGAAGTAAGAAATAAGTAATGATAAATGTATACAAGCAGAATACTTGGGGGAGGTAGTGACGGGCTCAGGGGAGGCGGCGACGGGCTCGGGGCGAGGTGACGACGGGCTCGGGAGAGGCGGTGATGGGCTCAGGAGGAAGGCCGCTGGCTGCCTCGGAGGAGGAAGGCCACCGGAGTCATGGGAGGAGGAGGAGGAGAGCGACGGCCTTGGGCAAGGATTGCCACTGGAGTCAGGGGAGGAGGAGGGTGACGGGCTAGGGGAGAGGCGGCGGCGTACGTTAGTAGGCAGTATAGTGGGGACAAACCCTAGTGCGCAATATATAGTAGAATAATCACAGATGGTTCTTTTTAATAACCATCTATGATATTTATTATCACAAATAGTTCTTAGCTAGAACTGTCTGTAATAAGAAAACATCACAGACGATTCATCTCTAGAACCGTCTGTAATAAAAAAAACATCATATATATCACATATTCTTATATACATATATGCAAATTCACATATATATCACAATTCTCATATACATATATAAATGCAAATATAGAACATATGACACATAAACATTTCATTCAACAGTCTACTTACTTATTTCTTTTAAAAATTAGCCCTTCATGATGATCGACGCGTATGTAGCTACTTTCGTCATTTCTTCCTCTACCCTTATGTCATTTTCGAAAAGAGGCAACTCATCAAATTGATTGTATTCTTTCTTGTCCACTACATTGTCAACATAAAAAACTTGAACAACTTGGTTAGCGAGTATGAATGGTTCGTCTTTGTATTCGACAAGTTTAAGGTCCACGGTAATAACATCATACTTGTTGACCTTCATTTGTGGGAGATGAACCCAACGACATCGAAATGAAGGGATCTTGAAAAGCATGTAGTTGAGCTCCCAAATCTCCTCTATGAACCTATAGTAGGAGTTCCTCAACCCATCTACTGAATGCATCTATGCAGATATCGTTGTTCTGGTTAGTGCTCTTTATATCTCGAGCCTGCGTATATAATGTGTACCCATTTATGTCATATCCTTGTCATATCACAACTATAAATGTTGGTCTTTTACCAACCATGTCAGCATATCACTTGACGAGCTCCTAGCGAGTTGCTCCTTCAAGCTTTGGTTGAATTGACTGTTGTGTTATCTCATGATCCAAACATCCGGCTGCTCTGGATTCTGTTGCCGAAGCACACCATTGTGCTGGTTGATATACGGGGACACTTCAGTCATGTGTTACAAGATCGTGAAATGGGCTTGAACATACGCATCCATATCTAGAGTGATAGCTTTCCTTCCGATCATCCCGATACCCTTGTGCCTCCCCTCATGGCGAGATCGAGGCACACCTATCGGTTTGATCTGAGCCATGTAATCGACACAAAACTCAATGACCTCTTCAGTTGCATAACCTTCGACGATGCTGCCCTCTGCCGAGATCGATTTCGTACATAGGACTTGAGAATTCCTATGAACCTCTCAAATGGGTACATGCTACGTAGGAACATAGGCTCGCATATTTTTATCTCCCACACAATGTAGACAATGAGATGGAACATGATATTGAAAAATGATGGAGGGAAATGCATCTGAAGATGACATAGAGTCATTATCACCTCGTCCTGCAGAGCATCTTGTCCTTCAGGATTGACGACCATCTGAGCAATTGTGTTAAAGTAATAACATAGCCTCACGATTGCCTCTCGAATCTTAATCGGCAAAATACTTCTAATTACAATAGGAAGTATCTATGTCATCAGCACATGACATCATGATACTTCATACCAATTAACTTCAAATCTTCCATCAAAATAAGTTTCTTCATGTTGGCGGAGCAACCAGATAGAACTTTCACACCATGCAAGCACAGGCATAGTTCAGTTCTCTCGACCTTAGACAGAGTGTAACAAGTAGTGGAAAGGTAAGTTCGTCCTTTATCGATCTTTGTCAGTGCTAACTTAGGCCTGATGTCCATATCTACCAAGTCAAGCCATGCTCCCAATAAGGTAAGTCCCAAAATATTGATCTCTTCTTCCAGACATTCTTCTCACGGGTCATCGATTTACGTTCCTTTCCGAGTACAACATCTAAATTCTTAACCATATCATAAATCTCTTTTCTGCTTGAATGCCTTGAAGCTGAAGTGTCCTCGTTCTCTCCATCGAATTGTTTCTTCATCCTACGGTATGGGTGAGCCCTCCGAAGGAACCTACGGTGGCGTATGTACACGGTTTTGTGTGAGTGCTTCAACTACACACTCTTGGTATCATCTAAGCAGTGAGTATAGGCTTTGGCCCTATTTGTACTCTAGCCCAGCAGGTTAGCAAGGGTAGGGTAATCATTTATAGTGCAGAACAACAAGGAGTATAAAGTGAAGTTCTCTCATTTATATGCATCCCATACCTTGCCCCTTCGATCCACAGTATTTTTAGATCTTCCACTAACGGTGCTAGGTACACATCAATATTGTTCCCAGATTGCTTCGGCCCTTAGATAATTATCAACAGTAAAATATACATCTGCTTCGTACACAACCAAGGTGGAAGGTTGTAGATGTAGAGAGTTATGGGCCAAGTACTATGTCAGCTGCTCATGTTACCGAAAGGGTTCATTCTACCTATACTCAATCCGAACCTTATATTCCTTAGTTCTGCACCGAAGTCTGCAAAAATCCTATCAATATTTCTCCACTAGGCAGAATCAGCAAGGTGTCTTAGCATTCCATCCTTCTTCGCTCCTCCGAGTGCCAACGCAGCAGTTTTGACTCCTTTGGGTTTGCAAAAAACCACTTCAGACGGGGAATTACGGGAAGATACCACACTACCTTAGTAGGAGGTCCTCTCTTCACCTTTCTTCCCTTGCCATCATCTAATTGATTCTTATGCTTGTATCAAGATGTGTTGCACATTGGACATACATGCATGTTTGCATACTCTTTACGGTAGAGGATACAGTCGTTCGGACATGCACGCATTCTTTCTATTTCCATTCCCACTGGACAAAAAACCTTCTTAGCTTTATAGGTGGTTTTGGGCAACTCGTTTCCCTCCAGAAGCATGTCCGTTAAAAGACCTAACAATGCCGTGAAACTCTTATCAGACCAACCATATCAACAAACTAAAGAGTTAGGTATATCTTGTCACCCTTCTAACTTTCATCCTCATCTCATCTAGCAGTTCTACCTCCATGTCCTGTAAAGGCAATAGTACATACTCGATGTTCATACAACCATTGTGAAGAACATCATCGCAAGAATATACTAGACTGCACCAGGTCCCCAATCTATCTCATCATCTCTACATTGGGATACTCCGTGACCTTGACAACTAAATAGATTACTCAATAATGAAAGAAGAACACATAAATAACATAGAGAAAGTGTTGATGTCTTCTATGGGTTACTTTTACGCAAGCGCACGAAAACTGCTATAGCTTTCATTGTAGAGTATTCTGGGGTATTGTATCCATGAGGAACAAGTAGGTATTACTCCTAACTTAGTTTTACTAAATGGATTTAGAAAGTAGGAAGAATAGTTTAGCGGTTGGGGGTAGGTTGATGGGTAAATAGCCTTCCTCTAGTTACGGATCGCCATACGATCACTTCTCTTCTTAATAACCATGGCCTAAGAGTCACAAATATGCTTTCGGGATTTCTCTTACCCAGCTATCATGAGGGCTTGCTCTATCATCCTATCATGGTACGTAAGAAGTTGCATCAACCCATAATAGCTAGCATTCCAAGCTAACCAACTAATCTAGACACTATGTCATTCTAGTGGTCAGTACTCTACCTCCTTAATGATAGGCTAAGTAGAGAATTATGTAAGCATAACGAGGAACAATAGCATAGTAATTCACTCAAAGGAATTGCAATATAAACATGGGAAGGTCACATAATGATTACCTAAATAGAGGAAGAATTGATTAACTCCATAGTGAAGAAGAAAGTTGTCAAAGATGTACATGTTCCACAGAGCACCGGCATCTCGGCCTCCATGGAATACTCCATCGCAAACTCTCCCTCTCCCCACTAAGACTATAAATGACGAATTGGAAGTGTGGAATGAGATGATTACAAGGTTGTGAAGCAAGGGGTATTTATATGCTAAAGGTGGAGTGACTGTTAAGTTGATCCGCCAATCAACACACAGGTTGGCCAACCAACTACCAACACATGTATCAACCAAAATGATCATGGTTGAGTGATTGGAGTAATGGGTTCTTGAGCGGTTGATTTTCCTCTTGCCAGGCCATTGTTTCCCTTGATGTACAATGCGTGGCAGAGCTAACTCGATAATGGAGATCGTGTCCGTGTGATGAGGGTTTGACTGGCTGATCCCATCTTCTCGTCCACGGTGCAGCCTTGGCTTGTATCGGCCGATCCATGTTGGCCCAGCTGATCAAGGTGGTGTTGGCCCAAAATGGCTCCCCCGATGACGTGCATTGGCTGGCAAGAGTGTGGGCTAGCCGATAGGCTCTTGGTCAGCCAGTGGGCTGGTGGCTGCAACCCAGCCACACTCGGGTGTGATTGGCTAATCAACATGGTGATCATCAATGAGGATTTTGGTCGCTGTAAGTTCAAACTCTATTAAGAGAGTAAAGGATGGAGACTAAGGATATAGTGCACCTAGATGAAACACTTAAATATGATGGCACCAATTATGATAATTGGAAAGTCCACATGATATGCTATTTTAAGGCCATGAGCCCGAAAATATGGCGGATTGTAGATATGTGTTTTTCTCCTCCATTAGACCCTCGTGCTCTAATAATTGAGGAAGAGAAATACTCACATCTCTACACTCAAGCAACTAATGCTTTATTTATTGCTTTGAGTGTAGAAGTGTTCAATAAAATATGCAATCTTGAGAGTGCTCATGATATGTGGATGAAAATTCATGATAAGTATGAAATGTCCACATCAACCAATGAGGATTGCATACAAGAGTGGATGCGGGAGAAGAATGCTCGACCTCTAGCTCCGACGATGAAGAATCCACTATTCCCTCCACATCAACTTGATACTTCATGGCAAAAGGTAATAAGAAGGTAAATAATGGTAATGACGATGATGCACCTTCTTATGATGAGTTGATGGATATGTTAGAAGAACTTAACGAATTCCTTGGAAAAGATAAGGCTAAATTTAAGATTTTGAAGAAAGATTATACCACTCTTCAAAACAATTATCATGTGCTAAAAGAAGAACATGTCTCTTATTTTCAAGGAATATTCTAAGCCTAATGTGGAGGATATAGGCATTACTTGCAATTTATTAGATGATATGCCATGTGTAGCTCCAAATCCTTGTATTTCATCTAAAATTAGTGTGTCCACCTCATGTGAAGATTTAATTGATATACCTTGTTGCTCTATGTTAGATGCTTCTACTTGCTCTGCACATTTTGATACTAACCTTGTAGAGGAAAATAATGAGCTTAAGGCTAAGTCACAACATTGAAAAATAACTTGGAAAAGAGCTACAAAGGGAAGGGCTCTCTTGATAAGATATTGGGAAGTCATTGAAAATCAAATGATAAGAGAGGTATCAGCTTCATCTCCAAGAGGATGGAGAATAGTAAGACAAGACACAAAGCAAGACACACAAAGAACTATGTCAAGTGCCATGGTTATAATGAGAAGGGTCACTATGCCCCTAAGTGCCCCCAACAAGTTAGATGACAAGACGAAGTCATCAAAAATAACACAAACTAGTAATAAGAAAGATAAGAAGACAAGAAGGGGTAACAATTGGCAAACTTGCTACAATTTTCGGCAAAAGGGACACTTTAGTAAGGATTGTCCCAAAGGTACCATTCCTGAGCCATTTCTTTACAATGAACACTATTTGCTTAGGAAAGACAAATATGGCAATGTGTTTGATAGAAATGCTAGTTCACATAAAGTTAATGTTTGGGCCATTTGGATGCCCAAATCTATTGTGACTAACTTTCATGGACCCAACCAAGTTTTAGGTACCAATATACAATTGGAATTAATTATACTTGGTATCATTTATTTTTTACAATTGGTACCATTTATGATTACAATTGGTATTTCTCACAGGTGGTATCTAATGTCACCATAAGTATAAAAGTAAAAATGGTATATGCTTTCCATGGAAAAGACAAAAGAACCATGAAAGATTAATAAGCACCTTTTATGGACAAAAGGTTTACAAGTGGCATCTTTGTTTCTTGGTGCTAAATGACACAAGGAGAAAAAAAGTTACACAAAAGGAAAAAGATGTGAAAAGAGAAAAATAAGAAGAGGAGAATTCTTTGTATGTCAAAGGACAAGATAAATGCCAAGTAGAACCTTGTGCAAGGGGGAGTTTTTCTTTGTGAAAACCTATTTAGTATTTTGGGCTTACTCAAACAAGAAGGGTACATATTAATATTGAAAAAATCTATTTTATCTATCTGTCTAAAATATTTTATAAATCTTGTGAATAAATATGTTTCATTCTCTTTTGTTTCTTTTGGTGTTAATGCTGAAAAATTCAAAGTTTTTACAAGTGGTTTTGAGCAGATTTATGATTTTCATATCTTTAAGTGTACTCATAATCTAAGGAAGGCATAATAATGAATCTTAATCCTATATTGCTAATCTATACTGAAAAATTTTCTCAAATTTATTAGACTTTTGTAAGTCAATGTTTTAGCTAGCCTTTGAAGCCCAATTGGAATGTCAAAATCTGAAAATCTGAAACTTCAATTGGAATATTATTCAAATACCAAAAGGGGGAGACCTCCAAAAGCCTTCAAGGAGCCTTCAAGAGTAATATTATTTGAATATGTTTCAAATATCGTTTTCTTAATTTCCTCAAATTCCCTCTTGGTCATATGTATTTATTTTCATACTCTTTATGACCACAATTTAAGTTGAATTCATTGCTATGAAGCTCCAACTTGGCTCAATTCTTTTTCCCTTGCTTTTTGATGATAAATGCCAAAAGGAAAAGAATTATGAATAATAGAATTGGTATATAGTATAAAAAGGGAGTATGGGGAGAATAGGAAAAAGAGAAAAAGGGGGAGAATGTATAAAGAAGGGGAAATTGTAAATTTGTTATATTTGCCAAAAATGAAATTTTCTTTATGTTTATGCTTTCACCTTAATTCAATTTTCCATCATATGTTCATTGTCATCTAAATATTATTATTGTTAATGAATTTGTCACTCAACACCAAAAAGGGAGAGATTGTAAGTTCAAGCTCTATTAAGTTGGTGTTGGTGATAATGACAAATACAATTATGAGACTAAATTTGTTTATTAACTATGATATTGCATAGTCTTATTTGGATATGATAATGACAAATGGTTTTGGATAAAATGACAAA
This sequence comes from Dendrocalamus latiflorus, assembly GCA_017311315.1. NCBI lineage: Eukaryota > Viridiplantae > Streptophyta > Magnoliopsida > Poales > Poaceae > Dendrocalamus > Dendrocalamus latiflorus. The sequence continues at coordinate 18,337,155 of CM029629.1, read as the reverse complement.
TGCAATTGTGAGACTAATATATTTATTGATTATGATATTACTTAGTATCACTTAGATGAAGAAATGATAACCATGGAGTATGCATTCTACATCTGAACACCATAGTAAAAGGAAACCTTGTCAATTGTGGTTTGTTTTCTTATGTTCAATTTACATTCAAGCAATTTACATTCATAAAATTAAATTAATTGTTTGTCCTCCTAGGATTACAAACCTTACTATAGTCTTAATTTGTTGGTGAACTTAGGTGAACATAATTGATTTAGGCTTTATTTATGCTAAGCCAACTTGAGTTAAGCTTCCGCATTCTATAATCTTGGTCTTAGCCAAATAATTGTAAGAGAATTTTAAAATCGCCTATTCACCCCCCTCTAGTCGCCCTCCTCGATCTTACATCGGCTAAAGAATGTAGTTTTACTCCATTTCTGCTACTTTTACCTATTTTAAATGAATGACTTTGCAAATACAACACTAGTGGCCATTCATTTAAAACTGGTAAAAAGTGGCAGAAATGGAGTAAAACTACAAACCAAGAAAAAAAGTCTAACATGGTTTGGAATAATAAATTAAACCACAAAACCAATCCGATGAAGAAACCGTTCAGTGGACATAAAAGCTTAAGTCTTCGGAATGATCTAAGATAGTTGATGGCTTTTTAGGAGAGCTAATTCCAATGGTGGTAGCGGCCATGCGTCATGGTTGTCATCCTCATCATTGTGTCCCAACATGGCTACTCCACATGCAACAAAAGAAGTGCAAATGGTTAAACAAAATATAAATCACAAGGCTACATGTGTTAATACTTAGCTCTTTTAGGTTAGGGAGTCAAGTAAAATGTGAAGGAGAATCCTACAATGCAACACTCGATAGATGAGCCTGGTGATATGTGCAGAAGCTATGCGAGAAACTGTAATTGTAGAGCCAATTACCCAAAAAGGTCATGGCCATCTGCTAAAGCTTAATAAAGCGGCACTAAAAGTGAAATAGAATCATTCTGGCACATCACGTGCTCTACTAAAAGTGCTCCCCAATTGAGCATATATGACATCACCACCGAAAGTGCTTAAGAGGGTATCACTTTCTCCAAAGGTTCTGTGTGTCGCTTTTGGTTTACACAGCATCGAGTGCAGCCACAATCTTCCCTATTTTTTCTTTCTCCCATAGTTCTTGCCTCTACTTTTGCTTTAGAAAGCATTGGGTGCTAGACACTTTCTTCTTTTGCTCTACAGTTGCCTCTACAGTTGCCTCACACTTGCCTCTACAGTTCTTGCTTTTGCTTTCTGCGATAAAAATTGACATTGCTACTGAACATCATGAGTGCAACATAGTGTTAAACATCATCAATAACAAAACTAATAGCTTCAGCCTTGTGATTAGCATTGCAATCATAGCAATGGTGGTGCACATCAAGAAACCCTGTTCTAAGTATATCATGTTAAACGTAGCGACTAAACAACAGATCCCATAGAGAAATAACCAACAAAACCAAATGTTCAATGCAAATAACATAAGCACATCCAACATTACAAAACTGACAGGCTATCTCAGTAAGATCGTTCCAATGTTCACTACAAGTGCGATATTACAAGACAAATTGAACGACGTAAGTAGGGAAAACACATCAATTGCAATGGTTGCATAACACTGAACTAACAATTTATTCAACGATGACACAAATTGAAGTACATATACGCTTCTAACTATGGTGAAGCACGTCCAGTTAGCGCGATGACTTAGTGGTTAGATTGGCTACAAGCGCACATGCGGCGAAGCCACTCGTCGTGATGCTCCGTGGAAATGATGGTTACAAACATGTCACGATTCTTCTCCCACTGCAAGACGGTCGCATAGAACCACTCTTCGGAACCCTTGGGGTATCCATCAGAGATGACCAACTTAATCAATTCATCACACTTGTCACGCATGCTATCTATCTCTTTGTTGCCCTGATCACTAACTACACTCATAGTAATTACAGACACCCTCCATGCATTCTGGGGCCCAGACCCTCCTGGATCACTTACTTGAGTGTGAGTCACCCAACTTGTTCCCCCATCGGGTGCTTTCCGGACCTCTTGCCAACCGAGTTAGTGGAGTCGAGCAATGGGTGCAATGCATCATCATCTGAGCTGACTTCCATGTTAAGCCTACTGCCTTCTAGCACCATTGGTGCATACTACACCTTCGAATACGTCTGCCATCAATGCCTCGTGTGCAAGCGATGCTCTCCTGAACCTCTAGACAAAACCTAAGTCCTGATGAGAACCGATAGCATGGTGTTAGCTATAGAATCAGACAACCACACATACATTGGAATTAGAAGGCAACGAGTGCCATACCTACTCCTTCTGCACCCACCAAGGAGTCCACGGTGATGCAACGTGTCTCCGGATTGATGTCCAACCCCGACTCGTTCAACTTCAACGTTCTTGACTTTGTGCACTCCTGTTTGAGTACATTCTAGTGATTCTTGAACTACTTCTTGCTATAAGACCGGCTAATATGCTCCTCGAACTTGCAAAGTAAGTTCATGTACCCATGCCTATTGAGGCAACCCAGGGGCCAGTTGGTGGCCATCACCTCCTCACGGTAGATCTCAAGGAAGTCCAAGCACACATCGCCATCCCACACCTTCGTGTTGGCCCATGAGTTGTTCATCTACATGCGGTGATAGAAGACACAATTTTGGGAGAGAGGTTAGGCGAAGGGTGCACAAGAGGTGGGCAAGCGCAATGCGCAAATAGCAAGAACCACTACAACAAGCTCACAAGTAATAGGCCAAGCCATATTGGCAATATAGGACTTAAACATCACCTTCTCGTTGATGTGGATAGCCTTGGTGATGGCGGCGACCATGGCTTGCAGCAACGTGTGAACTAAGGCTAGGAGACAGTGTGGACCACGGCATGGGCGATGGTCAGGGACACAACAAGTGCTTTGGAGAGGGCGCGGGTGGTGATTCAGACCTCCAACTGGTTAATGACAGTGGTACTGGTGTCCGATGTCGTCTCGTTGTTGGATGTGATTTACGACAGCAGGGACACTACAAGTGCTTTGGAGAGGGCGCGGGTGGTGATTCAGACCTCCAACTGGTTAACGACAGTGGTACTGGTGTCTGATGTCGTCTCGTTGTTGGATGTGATTTACGACAGGGGGATGATGGACGTCAGCTCGGAGATGGTCCCGGGCGTTGGCCCAAAACAGTAGAGCATAGTATATTTGGATGTGTTCACGTTTCTAGAGGCGGACGACCGAACCGACCCACTTGTAGGGGCGTGGCCAGAGAGGGTTACCAGCGTGCCCGCGAAGAAGGGCGACAGGGACCATGCTGGTGTAGCGCTGCGGATGGACTTAGAGGCGAGGTCGGGATGGAGGGAGGCTAGGGGTTTCGACTGGTGGAAGAGGTGATGTCACGGGTGGAGGATGGGCTGGGGAGTGGACCAAAGCCTGGGGGAGGAGGTTGACGATGGGTGCCAATGGCGAGGAGTGGATCTTGGGAGGGGGTGTGTCGCACTGCAAGGGGACAAGGCCTAGCGTCATGACCGGATAGTGGAGAGGAATGCGCTAAATCTGGTTCTTCAAGTGGAGAAATCTATTCGGTGTGTAATTGGCTCTTCTAACTGGGGCCTTCAGCACGGCTCACAGCTTCCACCAACCAAAGCCTAAGCCATAAGCCACCCGAAAGCCTTGTCAAACCCACCCTTAAGCTTAGTCCTCCTTCCATCACACAGTCCCCCATGGCCATTATCCTATGGCCATGGCCTTCCATAAAAAAAAACTATACAACAGAGGACGGTTTTGTCCTAACATGTCTGATAGGTGATTTTTGTTCTTTTTTATAGATAGAGATTCTTGATTGCATTTATCAAGTGTATTACATTTTGACATTAGCCTCAATATACAAAATGTGTTACATGTTTGTGGCAACTCTTAGTCATATGTCCCTCTTATTATATCACTTCGTATCATATTGGTCCCATTTTTCAAAATAGCTACTACGCTATTTTTTTGGAACAACTAGCGCCCAGACATCCAAATCGGGCGCTAGCTCCATACGCTCAGACGTAACATTTCTTTACAATGTATGCAACAAAATTTAACCATAGTTGTAATAAACAGAATCTACCCCTACAACAAAATTCATAGCACAATGCAACAACAATTACTACGAGATTGCAATATTTTGATTGAACTCATGCAACAAATTAAGTAAATGCCCGCAACAATCTCAACATGACAATTAAAATGGTCAAAATATTTAACACACATTGCAACAAATGCAAACACTTCCTGAAATAATTTGAACAAACTCTTGTAACAAATCGAGCAAACACATGCAACAATTTAGACAAACTCTGCAACAAATCAAGTAAACAACTACAACAATTCAAAGAAACGTCTGCAACAAATCAAGTAATCACCTGCAACAAAAGAATACCTAAAGAAGGAGGCACATAGGACGACGATCGTCGGAGGAGGAGTCGGCTTGCCCATGGCTGCTAGGCCTAGATCTAGCGAGGCAAGACCAGCCCATTGCCTCATCGTCGACCCATACCATCACTATGCCTCTCGCCCTTTGGTTGCTGTTCCTTGGCGATGCTCCTTAGCTTAACATCCGCTGCCATAGCTCCTCCACTCAACATCCACCCAATCCAGCGAGATTCCTTCTAAAAAATCCAGTGATACTGTCGGGACCCCGGATATCCGAACCCGGACCCTCTGTGTATTACCGCACTAGTCCCAGATCAAAGCTAGTGCACACAGTCAAACAGTGATGATTCGTAACCAACAACGCTTTATTACAATAATTGAGAGTACAGACCGAAAGGTCTCTTATTACAACTGAGGTTTCAAGACCTCACACACACACACAAAACACAGCGGAAGCAGAAATAAATCCAGTGAAGACCCATCAATACGCCACAGGCAATTGACTGGGGAAGCGCGACCTAGAACTCCGGGAAGCCTTCATCGAATCCACACGCGAAGTAGTCGTAGTCTGCCTCCTGAGCTTCGTATTCTTCTGAGATTTATTTTTGAGAGCAACGCGTGAGTACATAAAGTACTCCGCAAGTCTTGGGAAAAATGCATAGATGCAAGGCTTAACAAAGGAAGGCCATATGGTTCTTTTGCACAAATCAATATTTGAAATCTCAATTACTACTAATTATTTTCGAAGGCATCAATTTAATGAAGTAAATGTTTTAACAGAACTAACTTTCTAGTGAAGGTTCCAACTACCAACACTAGCTAACCAATTACCATTGGTCAAGTTTTAAACTGCGGGTTCCATCCACCCTCTCTGGCTCCATCCGCCAGGATTCCCTTCCGAGAGTTCCCTCCACCCTCGGAATACAAAACTTTTGATTTTAAAACAAAGCCAGAAATCTACCATGTGAATGCATTCCTTGCCCGCCCTTGACCGTGGGCACGGCTATTCGAATAGTTTTACACTCTGCAGAGGTTGTACAACTTTACCCACAAGAGATAAATTATCCTAAAAGTCAACACGCTTCCTTGGCATGAGACCCAGATAAAATACCACAAAGCCTTTACCTTACTCTAATCTAGCTAGATACCACCCGCTGAGGTTTCACCGCAGAAGGGTTAAATCCGCCCAATCTGAAGTCCCCTCTTGCGCCATATGAGTACAGTAAATCCCTGTCCCTCACTGTGAATAACCAGTCCATCCCTGGCATCCACTTTCCACTGGTGGCACCTAAACTAGACTATCATAAGTTAGTCAGCTAGGTCGTACCCATATAGACTTGTGGTTGTACGGTTAATGCTCAGTTTGGACAAACACAAGCGTCGGTCCTTAATTGACTAGGGTGGAACATACACTTAACAAGTTCTCGTGCTTACTGCACCAACCCAAACAGCCATCCACCCTAATCTAAACCATCTTTCACATTTTTATTTTATTTCAAAATCTCAGTGACAACTCCAATTGCCACTTCACTTTCAAACACAAGGATTTAATAATAAATCATAATTTCCCATTTTCAAGATTTTCCAAAGTTATTAGATAGCACGACTAAGCATTATTCTACCATTCTAATATTCACAAGGATTAATAGTAATCTCATTATTGAGACAAAGGAAGTTCTAGGGTGGCAAGGTACATGGCAATCAATGTCAAATGAGGGCATAACAAAGTTGGAATAACTAATTCCTAAAGATTTGAACTAGTGACTTTTATGTAAATAGCAATGCATACAATTTAAAATACTTTAAAAACATTTCGAAAGCATAGGCTCAAAATGATCAAAGGAGACTTGCCTTCTTGCAGGGTTTCTGGGTCTTCTTGCTGCTGTGGAGAGGGTTCGTTGACAACGTTGGAATCTACGCGAGAAAAGACGAGGCAACAAAGCAAATAAATACAAACGAAAATTCAAATAAGATCCAAAAATTCAACAGAGGCCATAGTTGGATAGATTATGATTTTAGATGAATTTAGAAATTTGAATGGCTGGAATTGGAGTTAAAATGAGAAAGTTATGCTCATTTGAAAATCTCAGATTTGAATAAATCGAGAAAATCGGAAATTTCTGACAGGTGGGACCCACTGGAGAATTAAATTTTAATTTCTATTTTTATTTTGAGAGACTGACAGGTGGGGCCCACTGAACAGTAACCACTGGCGGTCACTGACATGTGGGACCCACTGGACAGTGAGCCCACGGCTCAGCCTCTGACACATGGGACCCACTGGACTCCGGGCCCACTTGTCAGAGATAGCACAGAGAGGTGGGGCCCAGGCGGCAGTGACCAGCGCAGACCGGCGGCCGCTGACGGGTGGGACCCACTTGTCAGCCCGGAAAATAAACGAAAAACTCAACCTCCGCGCGCGGAACCGAGGGCTCGAACGCGCGCCGAGGGAGTCGAGGGAGGGGAGAGCGAGCGGTGATAGCCAAGTGAGCGGGGAGGCTTTGCCTACCCATATAGGGCAATCAAGCCTTTTGAGTTACCTGCCGGAGGGGAGGCCGGGGAAGGTGGCCGGAGGCAGGGTCGTCGGCGGCGAGGGAGGGTCGGAGGGGTTCGGGTGACGCGTGAAATGCAATCCTTGAACGGAGGGGGTTCGGTTGGAGGGGTCGACGAGGTGCGGCGACGACCGAAGAAGGCCGGCGACGAGGGGGAGGCGGAGCTGGCTCGGGTCCTTCGGTGCGACGGCGCTCCGGCGGCGGGGAGGGGCGGCTGAGGCGTCGGGGAGGACCGCACGGCCACGGGGGTGCTCGAGGTAGCGGCGGCGAGCTTCGGGGAAGACCGAGGCGACGGCGATTACTCACCGGAGCACTTACCGGACGCGCACGGGGAGCTTCTGGTGCGACGGCGCTCGGGGCTCAAAGGGAGAAGTGGAGGGCGCTGGGAGGTGGTGCGGGGAGAGGGGAGGCCGAGGGAGCTATTTATAGGGGCGGAGGAGGGGACACGGGCGCGCAATCGCTCGCCGGTGTGTCGGCCGGGAAAAGGAAGGAAAGGGGGGAAAACGGGAAAGAGGGGGCGCCGATGGAAGGGGAGCCCGGGAGATCGGGGATTCGGTCGCGGCGGCGTCCGGGACTTCCAAAACCGAGGGGGCCGGGTAAGGCAAGGCGGGATCCGGCGCGGTCTCGGTCGGCCGGCGAAAAAGGAAAGAGGGGGAAGGAAAAGGAAGGCGCCGGCTTCGCGGGGACGACGGATCCGACAGGTGGGCCCCGCGTGCAGTGAGAGAGAGGAGGGAGCGGCCGGGCGGTGCGGATGGCTGCCACGCGGCTCGGGGAAAAGATCGGGCGGTGGATTGAGGCCGGGCGCGAAGACGCGGCTGACGAGCGGGGCCGGCGGGTCAGTGGAGTGAGGGCGGGAGTGAGAGCGGGCGGCTGGATGGCCCGCGCGGAGACTCGGCTCATCCGAGCCGTCCACGCGTCGGGCGCGGAGGAGGGGAAGGCGGGGCCGCCGGCTGACGGGCCGGGCCCGCTGGACAGCGAGGGAGAGGGAGGTGCGGCCTGGATCGGCCGAGCGGCGACGTGGGCGGTCCTGGGCCGTCCACGCGTCGGCCGGAGGAAAAGATTTGGATTTTTAATGATTTTTAATTTCAGAAAATGCTAGAAATTTATTTAGGCCTCAGAAAAATATGAAAATACCTCCAAAAATTCCAGATTAATTCACAGAAGCTCCTGGAGATATTTTGGATTTAATAAAATTATTTCCAACTACTGTTGATATTAAATTTTCATATTTTGAATTACTTTTTAAATTCTGAAAATAGTTTTTAAATTCCAGAAAAAACCAGAAAGGCAATTAAAAGCCAAGTAAAATCCAATTACCTTAAAATAATTAATTTGAATTTAAATTTTTCAAAAAGCCAAATTTTGGGATGTGACAAACCTATCCCCCTTAGAAAGAATCTCGACCCCGAGATTCGGATGGACTGGGAAAAAGGTCGGGGAACTCTTCTTTTAGATCCTCTTCACGCTCCCAAGTTGCTTCCAATTCTGAATGGTTGCTCCACTGCACTTTACAGAACTTGATAACCTTGCTGCGCGTACGGCGCTCTGCTTCCTCCAATATCTTGACTGGATACTCTGGATAGGTGAGGTCCTCCTTCACGTTTATTTCATCTAGAGGCATCTGCTCTTCTGGAACTCTGAGACACTTTCTTAGTTGAGACACATGAAAGACGTCATGCACCTTTGACAGTTGTGGTGGAAGCTCCAATTGGTAAGCCACTTCTCCTCGTTTCGCCACAACAGGAAAAGGTCCAATGAATCTGGGAGCTAGCTTTCCACTGACTCCAAAACGTCTCATTCCTTTGAGAGGTGACACCTTCAAATAAACATGATCCCCAGGTACGAATTCTAAGCTTCTACGTCGATTGTCTGCATAACTTTTCTGTCTGGTTTGTGCTGTTTTTAATCTGTCCTGGATTAGACGAACTTGTTCTTCTGCTTGCTTCAGCACATCTGGTCCAAACACTTGTCCTTCTCCTGTTTCCTTCCAATACAACGGAGTCCTGCACTTTCTGCCGTATAGGGCTTCGAAGGGAGACATTTGCAAACTGGATTGATAACTATTGTTGTAGGAGAACTCTGCATAGGGCAAACTCTGATCCCAATTACTCTTGTTTGCCAGTACACAAGCTCTCAACATGTCTTCCAGGATTTGATTTACTCTTTCTGTTTGACCATCTGTCTGTGGATGATAAGCTGTACTGAAGTTTAAGTTTGTGCCCAAAAGTTCATGTAGCTTTTGCCAAAATCTCGAAGTGAACTGGGTTCCTCGATCGGACACTATCTTCTTTGGGATCCCATGCAAGCACACAATTCTTGACATGTACAACTCTGCAAGTCTATCCCCGGAGTATGTGGTCTTTACTGGAATGAAATGGGCGACTTTTGTCAAACGATCCACTATAACCCAAATTGAATCGTGCCCTGTTTTGGTTCTTGGTAATCCAGTTATAAAATCCATACCAATTTCTTCCCATTTCCACTCAGGGATCTGCAATGGCTGCAGAAGTCCCGCAGGTCTCTGGTGTTCAGCTTTAATCCGTTGGCATACATCGCACAAGGCTACGTATTCTGCAATTTCTCGTTTCATACTTGACCACCAATACCTTTCCTTGAGATCTTGGTACATCTTGGTGCTCCCAGGGTGAATTGAATATCCAGATTCATGGGCTTCCTTTAATATTAACTCCTTTACCTCTTTCTTTTCAGGTACAATAATCCTTTTCCCAAACCAAAGGGTACCTTCTTCATCCTCTGAAAATCCCGAAGCTTTTCCTTTCTTCATATTATCCTTGATCTCCTGGACATACTTGTCCTCCTTTTGAGCTGCTCTGATTTGATCTTCTAAGGTTGGTTGAACTTCCAAAGTGGCTAGAAATCCTTCCTTCACTACTTCTAGGTTGAGCCGTTGGAACTCTTCTTGAAGGGCAGGCATACTGTCCTTAATACACAGCTTGGCACAATAACTCTTTCTGCTCAAGGCATCTGCTACCACATTAGCCTTTCCTGGGTGATAATGTATTCCAATATCATAATCCTTTATTAACTCAAGCCATCTCCTTTGCCTCATGTTGAGATCGGGTTGAGTGAATATATATTTCAAACTCTTGTGATCCGTGTAAATTTCACAACGGTTACCAATCAAGTAATGCCTCCATATTTTCAGTGCATGCACTACGGCAGCGAGCTCTAAATCATGCGTTGGGTAATTTCCTTCATGGGGTCGCAGCTGCCTTGAGGCATATGCTACTACCTTTCTTTCTTGCATCAGTACACAGCCTAGTCCCTGCCTTGACGCATCACAGAAGACTTCGAAATCCTTCCTAATGTCCGGAAGCGTCAACACTGGTGCAGAAGTTAACCTCTTCTTCAGCTCTTGGAAACTATCCTCGCATGGTTTACTCCATTCAAACTTCTTTTCCTTCTTCAGCAACTGGGTGAGAGGTCTTGCGAGCTTGGAGAAACCTTCAATAAATCGACGATAGTAACCAGCCAATCCAAGAAAACTTCTGATCTCGGATACTGACTTTGGTTGTGTCCAATTGAGCACATCATTAACTTTCTCCGGGTCTACGGATACTCCTCCTGCCGAAATCACATGGCCCAAGAAAGCTACTTTCTTTAACCAAAACTCACACTTACTAAACTTGGCATACAACTGATTTTCTCTGAGCTTTTCCAAAACTATCCTCAAATGTTCGGCATGTTCTTCCTCATTCTTGGAATATATCAAAATATCATCGATGAATACAACCACAAACTTATCCAAATATTCCATGAACACCTTATTCATCAGATTCATGAAGTATGCTGGGGCATTGGTTAGACCGAAAGACATCACTGTATACTCATACAATCCATAACGGGTGGCAAATGCGGTCTTGGGTATGTCCTCTGCTCATTGTTTGCAGAGTCTTTGGAGTTTGTGGTGCCCCACGGCCTTGACCTGCAGTCGGAGCTCTTGCTGGCGTAGTCCCCAGATTGAAACGAACTGGAGTCATTGCTGGGCGTTTCTGGGGACAGTTGCTGGCATAGCGCCCCATGTTCTTGCAGTTAAAGCACTGCACTCCTGCTGCTGAAGTCTTGTTCTGCGGGGGTTGGCCACCATTGTTTGCCCGGGGAGTTTGTGGATTTGGGCGGGGTCCTGAAAAGGGAGTCCTCGGCACGCTTGACTCTGAGAGCTTGTGATAGTGAGGTGCGTTGGGGCGGAATCGAGAGCTGCTTGCTCCTTGCTGGGCTTGAAACTTCCTCTTCCGATTTTCGTAAAGCTGGCGCTGAGCATCTTCTTGGACAAAGGCCTTGTTCACTAGGTGCTGGAAGGTTGGGAAGTCATTGGATACCAGCTGCACCTTGAGATTGGGGTCAAGTCCCTGCGTGAACCTCCAAATCTTGGTCGCCTCTGAGGTGACCTCTTCAGATGCATACCTGGACAGTTGGGTGAACTTGTTCAGGTATTCGGAAACACTGAGGTTTCCCTGTTGTAGTTGGTAGAATTCTCTCTTCTTCATTTCCATTATTCCCGTAGGAATATGGGCAGTGCGGAAAGCTTCGACAAACTCCTCCCAAGTGATGGCTTGTGCATTTTGATGGGCGGCGCGGTAGTTTTCCCACCAGTTGGCAGCCATTCCCTTGAGCTGATGAGCAGCATACAACACCTTTTCATTGTCGTTGCACTGAGCTAGGACCAATTTTCTTTCCACATCCTTGATCCAATCATCTGCCTCCAAGGGATCCACTGATCCAGCAAAAGTGGGAGGCCTTGTCCTCATGAATTCTCCCAACTTAGACTGGGGTGCCTGGTTGGGAGCATGCTGGGCTGGTTGCACTTGGTTTTGTGCTAAAGCTTGAAGAAGCTGAAGTTGCATGGCCATCATTTGCTCCAAGTTGGGGGCCTGCGCAGGAGGTGGTGGAATGTTGTTGTCTTGCTGGGCATTGGCATCACGGCTGCTGCCAGGGTTGCTCCTTGTGTTCACCATCTGAAGCGGTTTAGGTTAGCAGAAGGTAAGAGGGAAATAGCAAAGGTAAGAGATTAGGGGAACTAAACCACATCCCAAGCCAACACACAAGAAAGAACTAGCAACCACTTAGGGGAAAACTTTATAAAAATCAAGATAACTCCAAGGATGGCTGTACCACAAGTGCACATAGGCCTGGTACAGTCCATCTAGCACACCAAAACATAACAATAAGCGTTCTAAGGACGCGGACATTTTATTTGGGTACTACGGACTCCAAAAGACTACTAATCCTCTCCAAAGACGCGCTCCTCAGGGTCTTCTTCCGGGTCCTCTTCTGGATCCTCCTCCGGGTCTTCCTGGCGTTCTCTCACGTGGTGACGTGAGCAGTCACACTCGGCCGAGGCACGGTTACGACTGGAGGCAGTCGACCGAGAACGAGAAGGAGAAGGCTTGCGCTTCTTGAGAGTAATGACAGGTGGCGGACTGGGGCGTCGCACCTTCTTGCGTGCTGTAAGTCTGATGTGTAGTCCTGAAAGTCAAGCTGGTGCCGGGTTGTTGGGGATGACAGCTGGTACTGGGGAAGACGGCGTGTAATCAACTACGGGTGAAGACGGCGCGTAGTCGGCTGCGGCCCGGAGACGTCCCAACTCAAACTCAGCTGCCTGGCTCTGGAGAAGCTGTGCGCGAAGCGTGTCGGAATGCTGGTAGCTGGAAGTGAGAAGCATCCGAAGTTGTCCAATCTCATCCTGAGCTCTAGCATAAGTGACTGCCATCGCCTGGGTGAGCTGCACCTGATGTGACAGTCGAGGATCGTCAGCTGGAATATCAAAGGGATCTGGATACCTCTGTCCTACCCTGGGGTTGATGAAGAAGCAAAAAGGGGACTGATGTACAGCATCCTTGTGCAGGTGGCACAACTCGTCAATGGCGAGGCGTGCTGCGTCCTGGACAGCGTCGAAACAGCGGGACCGAGGGTGCTTGATGGGGTAGGTGTGGGACTTGAATTCCTCTTCCCGTGCATACAGGAATACCTCCATCGTCCAAGAGTCTCGATCCAGGATCCGCGTCTTTCGACCCCTGAAGATGGGCGGCTGACGGTACTCCAAACACTGCATCAGCTGCCGGAGAAGGCTAGCGAATGCTCCAGCATCCTCTCCATGTGAGTAGTAGTCCCACGGGGCAGCGGAGGACGAACCAGCCATCTACAAAGTTGAGTGAAAGAAAAGATTAGTAAAAGTTTTAACAAATGGAGTTGGAGACAAGAACGAGATTCTAAGTAGGAAGAGAGTAGAAGCAAAGAAGCTTACACATTTTTAATATACTCTTTTTATAAATATAAGTCCTTATGGTTTGCCATTCCTAATCTAGGTCACGTCCTACAGTCAAATTGGCTCTGATACCACCTCTGTCGGGACCCCGGATATCCGAACCCGGACCCTCTGTGTATTACCGCACTAGTCCCAGATCAAAGCTAGTGCACACAGTCAAACAGTGATGATTCGTAACCAACAACGCTTTATTACAATAATTGAGAGTACAGACCGAAAGGTCTCTTATTACAACTGAGGTTTCAAGACCTCACACACACACACAAAACACAGCGGAAGCAGAAATAAATCCAGTGAAGACCCATCAATACGCCACAGGCAATTGACTGGGGAAGCGCGACCTAGAACTCCGGGAAGCCTTCATCGAATCCACACGCGAAGTAGTCGTGGTCTGCCTCCTGAGCTTCGTATTCTTCTGAGATTTATTTTTGAGAGCAACGCGTGAGTACATAAAGTACTCCGCAAGTCTTGGGAAAAATGCATAGATGCAAGGCTTAACAAAGGAAGGCCATATGGTTCTTTTGCACAAATCAATATTTGAAATCTCAATTACTACTAATTATTTTCGAAGGCATCAATTTAATGAAGTAAATGTTTTAACAGAACTAACTTTCTAGTGAAGGTTCCAACTACCAACACTAGCTAACCAATTACCATTGGTCAAGTTTTAAACTGCGGGTTCCATCCACCCTCTCTGGCTCCATCCGCCAGGATTCCCTTCCGAGAGTTCCCTCCACCCTCGGAATACAAAACTTTTGATTTTAAAACAAAGCCAGAAATCTACCATGTGAATGCATTCCTTGCCCGCCCTTGACCGTGGGCACGGCTATTCGAATAGTTTTACACTCTGCAGAGGTTGTACAACTTTACCCACAAGAGATAAATTATCCTAAAAGTCAACACGCTTCCTTGGCATGAGACCCAGATAAAATACCACAAAGCCTTTACCTTACTCTAATCTAGCTAGATACCACCCGCTGAGGTTTCACCGCAGAAGGGTTAAATCCGCCCAATCTGAAGTCCCCTCTTGCGCCATATGAGTACAGTAAATCCCTGTCCCTCACTGTGAATAACCAGTCCATCCCTGGCATCCACTTTCCACTGGTGGCACCTAAACTAGACTATCATAAGTTAGTCAGCTAGGTCGTACCCATATAGACTTGTGGTTGTACGGTTAATGCTCAGTTTGGACAAACACAAGCGTCGGTCCTTAATTGACTAGGGTGGAACATACACTTAACAAGTTCTCGTGCTTACTGCACCAACCCAAACAGCCATCCACCCTAATCTAAACCATCTTTCACATTTTTATTTTATTTCAAAATCTCAGTGACAACTCCAATTGCCACTTCACTTTCAAACACAAGGATTTAATAATAAATCATAATTTCCCATTTTCAAGATTTTCCAAAGTTATTAGATAGCACGACTAAGCATTATTCTACCATTCTAATATTCACAAGGATTAATAGTAATCTCATTATTGAGACAAAGGAAGTTCTAGGGTGGCAAGGTACATAGCAATCAATGTCAAATGAGGGCATAACAAAGTTGGAATAACTAATTCCTAAAGATTTGAACTAGTGACTTTTATGTAAATAGCAATGCATACAATTTAAAATACTTTAAAAACATTTCGAAAGCATAGGCTCAAAATGATCAAAGGAGACTTGCCTTCTTGCATGGTTTCTGGGTCTTCTTGCTGCTGTGGAGAGGGTTCGTTGACAACGTTGGAATCTACGCGGGAAAAGACGAGGCAACAAAGCAAATAAATACAAACGAAAATTCAAATAAGATCCAAAAATTCAACAGAGGCCATAGTTGGATAGATTATGATTTTAGATGAATTTAGAAATTTGAATGGCTGGAATTGGAGTTAAAATGAGAAAGTTATGCTCATTTGAAAATCTCAGATTTGAATAAATCGAGAAAATCGGAAATTTCTGACAGGTGGGACCCACTGGAGAATTAAATTTTAATTTCTATTTTTATTTTGAGAGACTGACAGGTGGGGCCCACTGAACAGTAACCACTGGCGGTCACTGACATGTGGGACCCACTGGACAGTGAGCCCACGGCTCAGCCTCTGACACATGGGACCCACTGGACTCCGGGCCCACTTGTCAGAGATAGCACAGAGAGGTGGGGCCCAGGCGGCAGTGACCAGCGCAGACCGGCGGCCGCTGACGGGTGGGACCCACTTGTCAGCCCGGAAAATAAACGAAAAACTCAACCTCCGCGCGCGGAACCGAGGGCTCGAACGCGCGCCGAGGGAGTCGAGGGAGGGGAGAGCGAGCGGTGATAGCCAAGTGAGCGGGGAGGCTTTGCCTACCCATATAGGGCAATCAAGCCTTTTGAGTTACCTGCCGGAGGGGAGGCCGGGGAAGGTGGCCGGAGGCAGGGTCGTCGGCGGCGAGGGAGGGTCGGAGGGGTTCGGGTGACGCGTGAAATGCAATCCTTGAACGGAGGGGGTTCGGTTGGAGGGGTCGACGAGGTGCGGCGACGACCGAAGAAGGCCGGCGACGAGGGGGAGGCGGAGCTGGCTCGGGTCCTTCGGTGCGACGGCGCTCCGGCGGCGGGGAGGGGCGGCTGAGGCGTCGGGGAGGACCGCACGGCCACGGGGGTGCTCGAGGTAGCGGCGGCGAGCTTCGGGGAAGACCGAGGCGACGGCGATTACTCACCGGAGCACTTACCGGACGCGCACGGGGAGCTTCTGGTGCGACGGCGCTCGGGGCTCAAAGGGAGAAGTGGAGGGCGCTGGGAGGTGGTGCGGGGAGAGGGGAGGCCGAGGGAGCTATTTATAGGGGCGGAGGAGGGGACACGGGCGCGCAATCGCTCGCCGGTGTGTCGGCCGGGAAAAGGAAGGAAAGGGGGGAAAACGGGAAAGAGGGGGCGCCGATGGAAGGGGAGCCCGGGAGATCGGGGATTCGGTCGCGGCGGCGTCCGGGACTTCCAAAACCGAGGGGGCCGGGTAAGGCAAGGCGGGATCCGGCGCGGTCTCGGTCGGCCGGCGAAAAAGGAAAGAGGGGGAAGGAAAAGGAAGGCGCCGGCTTCGCGGGGACGACGGATCCGACAGGTGGGCCCCGCGTGCAGTGAGAGAGAGGAGGGAGCGGCCGGGCGGTGCGGATGGCTGCCACGCGGCTCGGGGAAAAGATCGGGCGGTGGATTGAGGCCGGGCGCGAAGACGCGGCTGACGAGCGGGGCCGGCGGGTCAGTGGAGTGAGGGCGGGAGTGAGAGCGGGCGGCTGGATGGCCCGCGCGGAGACTCGGCTCATCCGAGCCGTCCACGCGTCGGGCGCGGAGGAGGGGAAGGCGGGGCCGCCGGCTGACGGGCCGGGCCCGCTGGACAGCGAGGGAGAGGGAGGTGCGGCCTGGATCGGCCGAGCGGCGACGTGGGCGGTCCTGGGCCGTCCACGCGTCGGCCGGAGGAAAAGATTTGGATTTTTAATGATTTTTAATTTCAGAAAATGCTAGAAATTTATTTAGGCCTCAGAAAAATATGAAAATACCTCCAAAAATTCCAGATTAATTCACAGAAGCTCCTGGAGATATTTTGGATTTAATAAAATTATTTCCAACTACTGTTGATATTAAATTTTCATATTTTGAATTACTTTTTAAATTCTGAAAATAGTTTTTAAATTCCAGAAAAAACCAGAAAGGCAATTAAAAGCCAAGTAAAATCCAATTACCTTAAAATAATTAATTTGAATTTAAATTTTTCAAAAAGCCAAATTTTGGGATGTGACAAACCTATCCCCCTTAGAAAGAATCTCGACCCCGAGATTCGGATGGACTGGGAAAAAGGTCGGGGAACTCTTCTTTTAGATCCTCTTCACGCTCCCAAGTTGCTTCCAATTCTGAATGGTTGCTCCACTGCACTTTACAGAACTTGATAACCTTGCTGCGCGTACGGCGCTCTGCTTCCTCCAATATCTTGACTGGATACTCTGGATAGGTGAGGTCCTCCTTCACGTTTATTTCATCTAGAGGCATCTGCTCTTCTGGAACTCTGAGACACTTTCTTAGTTGAGACACATGAAAGACGTCATGCACCTTTGACAGTTGTGGTGGAAGCTCCAATTGGTAAGCCACTTCTCCTCGTTTCGCCACAACAGGAAAAGGTCCAATGAATCTGGGAGCTAGCTTTCCACTGACTCCAAAACGTCTCATTCCTTTGAGAGGTGACACCTTCAAATAAACATGATCCCCAGGTACGAATTCTAAGCTTCTACGTCGATTGTCTGCATAACTTTTCTGTCTGGTTTGTGCTGTTTTTAATCTGTCCTGGATTAGACGAACTTGTTCTTCTGCTTGCTTCAGCACATCTGGTCCAAACACTTGTCCTTCTCCTGTTTCCTTCCAATACAACGGAGTCCTGCACTTTCTGCCGTATAGGGCTTCGAAGGGAGACATTTGCAAACTGGATTGATAACTATTGTTGTAGGAGAACTCTGCATAGGGCAAACTCTGATCCCAATTACTCTTGTTTGCCAGTACACAAGCTCTCAACATGTCTTCCAGGATTTGATTTACTCTTTCTGTTTGACCATCTGTCTGTGGATGATAAGCTGTACTGAAGTTTAAGTTTGTGCCCAAAAGTTCATGTAGCTTTTGCCAAAATCTCGAAGTGAACTGGGTTCCTCGATCGGACACTATCTTCTTTGGGATCCCATGCAAGCACACAATTCTTGACATGTACAACTCTGCAAGTCTATCCCCGGAGTATGTGGTCTTTACTGGAATGAAATGGGCGACTTTTGTCAAACGATCCACTATAACCCAAATTGAATCGTGCCCTGTTTTGGTTCTTGGTAATCCAGTTATAAAATCCATACCAATTTCTTCCCATTTCCACTCAGGGATCTGCAATGGCTGCAGAAGTCCCGCAGGTCTCTGGTGTTCAGCTTTAATCCGTTGGCATACATCGCACAAGGCTACGTATTCTGCAATTTCTCGTTTCATACTTGACCACCAATACCTTTCCTTGAGATCTTGGTACATCTTGGTGCTCCCAGGGTGAATTGAATATCCAGATTCATGGGCTTCCTTTAATATTAACTCCTTTACCTCTTTCTTTTCAGGTACAATAATCCTTTTCCCAAACCAAAGGGTACCTTCTTCATCCTCTGAAAATCCCGAAGCTTTTCCTTTCTTCATATTATCCTTGATCTCCTGGACATACTTGTCCTCCTTTTGAGCTGCTCTGATTTGATCTTCTAAGGTTGGTTGAACTTCCAAAGTGGCTAGAAATCCTTCCTTCACTACTTCTAGGTTGAGCCGTTGGAACTCTTCTTGAAGGGCAGGCATACTGTCCTTAATACACAGCTTGGCACAATAACTCTTTCTGCTCAAGGCATCTGCTACCACATTAGCCTTTCCTGGGTGATAATGTATTCCAATATCATAATCCTTTATTAACTCAAGCCATCTCCTTTGCCTCATGTTGAGATCGGGTTGAGTGAATATATATTTCAAACTCTTGTGATCCGTGTAAATTTCACAACGGTTACCAATCAAGTAATGCCTCCATATTTTCAGTGCATGCACTACGGCAGCGAGCTCTAAATCATGCGTTGGGTAATTTCCTTCATGGGGTCGCAGCTGCCTTGAGGCATATGCTACTACCTTTCTTTCTTGCATCAGTACACAGCCTAGTCCCTGCCTTGACGCATCACAGAAGACTTCGAAATCCTTCCTAATGTCCGGAAGCGTCAACACTGGTGCAGAAGTTAACCTCTTCTTCAGCTCTTGGAAACTATCCTCGCATGGTTTACTCCATTCAAACTTCTTTTCCTTCTTCAGCAACTGGGTGAGAGGTCTTGCGAGCTTGGAGAAACCTTCAATAAATCGACGATAGTAACCAGCCAATCCAAGAAAACTTCTGATCTCGGATACTGACTTTGGTTGTGTCCAATTGAGCACATCATTAACTTTCTCCGGGTCTACGGATACTCCTCCTGCCGAAATCACATGGCCCAAGAAAGCTACTTTCTTTAACCAAAACTCACACTTACTAAACTTGGCATACAACTGATTTTCTCTGAGCTTTTCCAAAACTATCCTCAAATGTTCGGCATGTTCTTCCTCATTCTTGGAATATATCAAAATATCATCGATGAATACAACCACAAACTTATCCAAATATTCCATGAACACCTTATTCATCAGATTCATGAAGTATGCTGGGGCATTGGTTAGACCGAAAGACATCACTGTATACTCATACAATCCATAACGGGTGGCAAATGCGGTCTTGGGTATGTCCTCTGCTCATTGTTTGCAGAGTCTTTGGAGTTTGTGGTGCCCCACGGCCTTGACCTGCAGTCGGAGCTCTTGCTGGCGTAGTCCCCAGATTGAAACGAACTGGAGTCATTGCTGGGCGTTTCTGGGGACAGTTGCTGGCATAGCGCCCCATGTTCTTGCAGTTAAAGCACTGCACTCCTGCTGCTGAAGTCTTGTTCTGCGGGGGTTGGCCACCATTGTTTGCCCGGGGAGTTTGTGGATTTGGGCGGGGTCCTGAAAAGGGAGTCCTCGGCACGCTTGACTCTGAGAGCTTGTGATAGTGAGGTGCGTTGGGGCGGAATCGAGAGCTGCTTGCTCCTTGCTGGGCTTGAAACTTCCTCTTCCGATTTTCGTAAAGCTGGCGCTGAGCATCTTCTTGGACAAAGGCCTTGTTCACTAGGTGCTGGAAGGTTGGGAAGTCATTGGATACCAGCTGCACCTTGAGATTGGGGTCAAGTCCCTGCGTGAACCTCCAAATCTTGGTCGCCTCTGAGGTGACCTCTTCAGATGCATACCTGGACAGTTGGGTGAACTTGTTCAGGTATTCGGAAACACTGAGGTTTCCCTGTTGTAGTTGGTAGAATTCTCTCTTCTTCATTTCCATTATTCCCGTAGGAATATGGGCAGTGCGGAAAGCTTCGACAAACTCCTCCCAAGTGATGGCTTGTGCATTTTGATGGGCGGCGCGGTAGTTTTCCCACCAGTTGGCAGCCATTCCCTTGAGCTGATGAGCAGCATACAACACCTTTTCATTGTCGTTGCACTGAGCTAGGACCAATTTTCTTTCCACATCCTTGATCCAATCATCTGCCTCCAAGGGATCCACTGATCCAGCAAAAGTGGGAGGCCTTGTCCTCATGAATTCTCCCAACTTAGACTGGGGTGCCTGGTTGGGAGCATGCTGGGCTGGTTGCACTTGGTTTTGTGCTAAAGCTTGAAGAAGCTGAAGTTGCATGGCCATCATTTGCTCCAAGTTGGGGGCCTGCGCAGGAGGTGGTGGAATGTTGTTGTCTTGCTGGGCATTGGCATCACGGCTGCTGCCAGGGTTGCTCCTTGTGTTCACCATCTGAAGCGGTTTAGGTTAGCAGAAGGTAAGAGGGAAATAGCAAAGGTAAGAGATTAGGGGAACTAAACCACATCCCAAGCCAACACACAAGAAAGAACTAGCAACCACTTAGGGGAAAACTTTATAAAAATCAAGATAACTCCAAGGATGGCTGTACCACAAGTGCACATAGGCCTGGTACAGTCCATCTAGCACACCAAAACATAACAATAAGCGTTCTAAGGACGCGGACATTTTATTTGGGTACTACGGACTCCAAAAGACTACTAATCCTCTCCAAAGACGCGCTCCTCAGGGTCTTCTTCCGGGTCCTCTTCTGGATCCTCCTCCGGGTCTTCCTGGCGTTCTCTCACGTGGTGACGTGAGCAGTCACACTCGGCCGAGGCACGGTTACGACTGGAGGCAGTCGACCGAGAACGAGAAGGAGAAGGCTTGCGCTTCTTGAGAGTAATGACAGGTGGCGGACTGGGGCGTCGCACCTTCTTGCGTGCTGTAAGTCTGATGTGTAGTCCTGAAAGTCAAGCTGGTGCCGGGTTGTTGGGGATGACAGCTGGTACTGGGGAAGACGGCGTGTAATCAACTACGGGTGAAGACGGCGCGTAGTCGGCTGCGGCCCGGAGACGTCCCAACTCAAACTCAGCTGCCTGGCTCTGGAGAAGCTGTGCGCGAAGCGTGTCGGAATGCTGGTAGCTGGAAGTGAGAAGCATCCGAAGTTGTCCAATCTCATCCTGAGCTCTAGCATAAGTGACTGCCATCGCCTGGGTGAGCTGCACCTGATGTGACAGTCGAGGATCGTCAGCTGGAATATCAAAGGGATCTGGATACCTCTGTCCTACCCTGGGGTTGATGAAGAAGCAAAAAGGGGACTGATGTACAGCATCCTTGTGCAGGTGGCACAACTCGTCAATGGCGAGGCGTGCTGCGTCCTGGACAGCGTCGAAACAGCGGGACCGAGGGTGCTTGATGGGGTAGGTGTGGGACTTGAATTCCTCTTCCCGTGCATACAGGAATACCTCCATCGTCCAAGAGTCTCGATCCAGGATCCGCGTCTTCCGACCCCTGAAGATGGGCGGCTGACGGTACTCCAAACACTGCATCAGCTGCCGGAGAAGGCTAGCGAATGCTCCAGCATCCTCTCCATGTGAGTAGTAGTCCCACGGGGCAGCGGAGGACGAACCAGCCATCTACAAAGTTGAGTGAAAGAAAAGATTAGTAAAAGTTTTAACAAATGGAGTTGGAGACAAGAACGAGATTCTAAGTAGGAAGAGAGTAGAAGCAAAGAAGCTTACACATTTTTAATATACTCTTTTTATAAATATAAGTCCTTATGGTTTGCCATTCCTAATCTAGGTCACGTCCTACGGTCAAATTGGCTCTGATACCACCTCTGTCGGGACCCCGGATATCCGAACCCGGACCCTCTGTGTATTACCGCACTAGTCCCAGATCAAAGCTAGTGCACACAGTCAAACAGTGATGATTCGTAACCAACAACGCTTTATTACAATAATTGAGAGTACAGACCGAAAGGTCTCTTATTACAACTGAGGTTTCAAGACCTCACACACACACACAAAACACAGCGGAAGCAGAAATAAATCCAGTGAAGACCCATCAATACGCCACAGGCAATTGACTGGGGAAGCGCGACCTAGAACTCCGGGAAGCCTTCATCGAATCCACACGCGAAGTAGTCGTGGTCTGCCTCCTGAGCTTCGTATTCTTCTGAGATTTATTTTTGAGAGCAACGCGTGAGTACATAAAGTACTCCGCAAGTCTTGGGAAAAATGCATAGATGCAAGGCTTAACAAAGGAAGGCCATATGGTTCTTTTGCACAAATCAATATTTGAAATCTCAATTACTACTAATTATTTTCGAAGGCATCAATTTAATGAAGTAAATGTTTTAACAGAACTAACTTTCTAGTGAAGGTTCCAACTACCAACACTAGCTAACCAATTACCATTGGTCAAGTTTTAAACTGCGGGTTCCATCCACCCTCTCTGGCTCCATCCGCCAGGATTCCCTTCCGAGAGTTCCCTCCACCCTCGGAATACAAAACTTTTGATTTTAAAACAAAGCCAGAAATCTACCATGTGAATGCATTCCTTGCCCGCCCTTGACCGTGGGCACGGCTATTCGAATAGTTTTACACTCTGCAGAGGTTGTACAACTTTACCCACAAGAGATAAATTATCCTAAAAGTCAACACGCTTCCTTGGCATGAGACCCAGATAAAATACCACAAAGCCTTTACCTTACTCTAATCTAGCTAGATACCACCCGCTGAGGTTTCACCGCAGAAGGGTTAAATCCGCCCAATCTGAAGTCCCCTCTTGCGCCATATGAGTACAGTAAATCCCTGTCCCTCACTGTGAATAACCAGTCCATCCCTGGCATCCACTTTCCACTGGTGGCACCTAAACTAGACTATCATAAGTTAGTCAGCTAGGTCGTACCCATATAGACTTGTGGTTGTACGGTTAATGCTCAGTTTGGACAAACACAAGCGTCGGTCCTTAATTGACTAGGGTGGAACATACACTTAACAAGTTCTCGTGCTTACTGCACCAACCCAAACAGCCATCCACCCTAATCTAAACCATCTTTCACATTTTTATTTTATTTCAAAATCTCAGTGACAACTCCAATTGTCACTTCACTTTCAAACACAAGGATTTAATAATAAATCATAATTTCCCATTTTCAAGATTTTCCAAAGTTATTAGATAGCACGACTAAGCATTATTCTACCATTCTAATATTCACAAGGATTAATAGTAATCTCATTATTGAGACAAAGGAAGTTCTAGGGTGGCAAGGTACATAGCAATCAATGTCAAATGAGGGCATAACAAAGTTGGAATAACTAATTCCTAAAGATTTGAACTAGTGACTTTTATGTAAATAGCAATGCATACAATTTAAAATACTTTAAAAACATTTCGAAAGCATAGGCTCAAAATGATCAAAGGAGACTTGCCTTCTTGCATGGTTTCTGGGTCTTCTTGCTGCTGTGGAGAGGGTTCGTTGACAACGTTGGAATCTACGCGGGAAAAGACGAGGCAACAAAGCAAATAAATACAAACGAAAATTCAAATAAGATCCAAAAATTCAACAGAGGCCATAGTTGGATAGATTATGATTTTAGATGAATTTAGAAATTTGAATGGCTGGAATTGGAGTTAAAATGAGAAAGTTATGCTCATTTGAAAATCTCAGATTTGAATAAATCGAGAAAATCGGAAATTTCTGACAGGTGGGACCCACTGGAGAATTAAATTTTAATTTCTATTTTTATTTTGAGAGACTGACAGGTGGGGCCCACTGAACAGTAACCACTGGCGGTCACTGACATGTGGGACCCACTGGACAGTGAGCCCACGGCTCAGCCTCTGACACATGGGACCCACTGGACTCCGGGCCCACTTGTCAGAGATAGCACAGAGAGGTGGGGCCCAGGCGGCAGTGACCAGCGCAGACCGGCGGCCGCTGACGGGTGGGACCCACTTGTCAGCCCGGAAAATAAACGAAAAACTCAACCTCCGCGCGCGGAACCGAGGGCTCGAACGCGCGCCGAGGGAGTCGAGGGAGGGGAGAGCGAGCGGTGATAGCCAAGTGAGCGGGGAGGCTTTGCCTACCCATATAGGGCAATCAAGCCTTTTGAGTTACCTGCCGGAGGGGAGGCCGGGGAAGGTGGCCGGAGGCAGGGTCGTCGGCGGCGAGGGAGGGTCGGAGGGGTTCGGGTGACGCGTGAAATGCAATCCTTGAACGGAGGGGGTTCGGTTGGAGGGGTCGACGAGGTGCGGCGACGAGCGAAGAAGGCCGGCGATGAGGGGGAGGCGGAGCTGGCTCGGGTCCTTCGGTGCGACGGCGCTCCGGCGGCGGGGAGGGGCGGCTGAGGCGTCGGGGAGGACCGCAGGCCACGGGGGTGCTCGAGGTAGCGGCGGCGAGCTTCGGGGAAGACCGAGGCGACGGCGATTACTCACCGGAGCACTTACCGGACGCGCACGGGGAGCTTCTGGTGCGACGGCGCTCGGGGCTCAAAGGGAGAAGTGGAGGGCGCTGGGAGGTGGTGCGGGGAGAGGGGAGGCCGAGGGAGCTATTTATAGGGGCGGAGGAGGGGACACGGGCGCGCAATCGCTCGCCGGTGTGTCGGCCGGGAAAAGGAAGGAAAGGGGGGAAAACGGGAAAGAGGGGGCGCCGATGGAAGGGGAGCCCGGGAGATCGGGGATTCGGTCGCGGCGGCGTCCGGGACTTCCAAAACCGAGGGGGCCGGGTAAGGCAAGGCGGGATCCGGCGCGGTCTCGGTCGGCCGGCGAAAAAGGAAAGAGGGGGAAGGAAAAGGAAGGCGCCGGCTTCGCGGGGACGACGGATCCGACAGGTGGGCCCCGCGTGCAGTGAGAGAGAGGAGGGAGCGGCCGGGCGGTGCGGATGGCTGCCACGCGGCTCGGGGAAAAGATCGGGCGGTGGATTGAGGCCGGGCGCGAAGACGCGGCTGACGAGCGGGGCCGGCGGGTCAGTGGAGTGAGGGCGGGAGTGAGAGCGGGCGGCTGGATGGCCCGCGCGGAGACTCGGCTCATCCGAGCCGTCCACGCGTCGGGCGCGGAGGAGGGGAAGGCGGGGCCGCCGGCTGACGGGCCGGGCCCGCTGGACAGCGAGGGAGAGGGAGGTGCGGCCTGGATCGGCCGAGCGGCGACGTGGGCGGTCCTGGGCCGTCCACGCGTCGGCCGGAGGAAAAGATTTGGATTTTTAATGATTTTTAATTTCAGAAAATGCTAGAAATTTATTTAGGCCTCAGAAAAATATGAAAATACCTCCAAAAATTCCAGAAAAATTCACAGAAGCTCCTGGAGATATTTTGGATTTAATAAAATTATTTCCAACTACTGTTGATATTTAATTTTCATATTTTGAATTACTTTTTAAATTCTGAAAATAGTTTTTAAATTCCAGAAAAAACCAGAAAGGCAATTAAAAGCCAAGTAAAATCCAATTACCTTAAAATAATTAATTTGAATTTAAATTTTTCAAAAAGCCAAATTTTGGGATGTGACAAACCTATCCCCCTTAGAAAGAATCTCGACCCCGAGATTCGGATGGACTGGGAAAAAGGTCGGGGAACTCTTCTTTTAGATCCTCTTCACGCTCCCAAGTTGCTTCCAATTCTGAATGGTTGCTCCACTGCACTTTACAGAACTTGATAACCTTGCTGCGCGTACGACGCTCTGCTTCCTCCAATATCTTGACTGGATACTCTGGATAGGTGAGGTCCTCCTTCACGTTTATTTCATCTAGAGGCATCTGCTCTTCTGGAACTCTGAGACACTTTCTTAGTTGAGACACATGAAAGACGTCATGCACCTTTGACAGTTGTGGTGGAAGCTCCAATTGGTAAGCCACTTCTCCTCGTTTCGCCACAACAGGAAAAGGTCCAATGAATCTGGGAGCTAGCTTTCCACTGACTCCAAAACGTCTCATTCCTTTGAGAGGTGACACCTTCAAATAAACATGATCCCCAGGTACGAATTCTAAGCTTCTACGTCGATTGTCTGCATAACTTTTCTGTCTGGTTTGTGCTGTTTTTAATCTGTCCTGGATTAGACGAACTTGTTCTTCTGCTTGCTTCAGCACATCTGGTCCAAACACTTGTCCTTCTCCTGTTTCCTTCCAATACAACGGAGTCCTGCACTTTCTGCCGTATAGGGCTTCGAAGGGAGACATTTGCAAACTGGATTGATAACTATTGTTGTAGGAGAACTCTGCATAGGGCAAACTCTGATCCCAATTACTCTTGTTTGCCAGTACACAAGCTCTCAACATGTCTTCCAGGATTTGATTTACTCTTTCTGTTTGACCATCTGTCTGTGGATGATAAGTTGTACTGAAGTTTAAGTTTGTGCCCAAAAGTTCATGTAGCTTTTGCCAAAATCTCGAAGTGAACTGGGTTCCTCGATCGGACACTATCTTCTTTGGGATCCCATGCAAGCACACAATTCTTGACATGTACAACTCTGCAAGTCTATCCCCGGAGTATGTGGTCTTTACTGGAATGAAATGGGCGACTTTTGTCAAACGATCCACTATAACCCAAATTGAATCGTGCCCTGTTTTGGTTCTTGGTAATCCAGTTATAAAATCCATACCAATTTCTTCCCATTTCCACTCAGGGATCTGCAATGGCTGCAGAAGTCCCGCAGGTCTCTGGTGTTCAGCTTTAATCCGTTGGCATACATCGCACAAGGCTACGTATTCTGCAATTTCTCGTTTCATACTTGACCACCAATACCTTTCCTTGAGATCTTGGTACATCTTGGTGCTCCCAGGGTGAATTGAATATCCAGATTCATGGGCTTCCTTTAATATTAACTCCTTTACCTCTTTCTTTTCAGGTACAATAATCCTTTTCCCAAACCAAAGGGTACCTTCTTCATCCTCTGAAAATCCCGAAGCTTTTCCTTTCTTCATATTATCCTTGATCTCCTGGACATACTTGTCCTCCTTTTGAGCTGCTCTGATTTGATCTTCTAAGGTTGGTTGAACTTCCAAAGTGGCTAGAAATCCTTCCTTCACTACTTCTAGGTTGAGTCGTTGGAACTCTTCTTGAAGGGCAGGCATACTGTCCTTAATACACAGCTTGGCACAATAACTCTTTCTGCTCAAGGCATCTGCTACCACATTAGCCTTTCCTGGGTGATAATGTATTCCAATATCATAATCCTTTATTAACTCAAGCCATCTCCTTTGCCTCATGTTGAGATCGGGTTGAGTGAATATATATTTCAAACTCTTGTGATCCGTGTAAATTTCACAACGGTTACCAATCAAGTAATGCCTCCATATTTTCAGTGCATGCACTACGGCAGCGAGCTCTAAATCATGCGTTGGGTAATTTCCTTCATGGGGTCGCAGCTGCCTTGAGGCATATGCTACTACCTTTCTTTCTTGCATCAGTACACAGCCTAGTCCCTGCCTTGACGCATCACAGAAGACTTCGAAATCCTTCCTAATGTCCGGAAGCGTCAACACTGGTGCAGAAGTTAACCTCTTCTTCAGCTCTTGGAAACTATCCTCGCATGGTTTACTCCATTCAAACTTCTTTTCCTTCTTCAGCAACTGGGTGAGAGGTCTTGCGAGCTTGGAGAAACCTTCAATAAATCGACGATAGTAACCAGCCAATCCAAGAAAACTTCTGATCTCGGATACTGACTTTGGTTGTGTCCAATTGAGCACATCATTAACTTTCTCCGGGTCTACGGATACTCCTCCTGCCGAAATCACATGGCCCAAGAAAGCTACTTTCTTTAACCAAAACTCACACTTACTAAACTTGGCATACAACTGATTTTCTCTGAGCTTTTCCAAAACTATCCTCAAATGTTCGGCATGTTCTTCCTCATTCTTGGAATATATCAAAATATCATCGATGAATACAACCACAAACTTATCCAAATATTCCATGAACACCTTATTCATCAGATTCATGAAGTATGCTGGGGCATTGGTTAGACCGAAAGACATCACTGTATACTCATACAATCCATAACGGGTGGCAAATGCGGTCTTGGGTATGTCCTCTGCTCATTGTTTGCAGAGTCTTTGGAGTTTGTGGTGCCCCACGGCCTTGACCTGCAGTCGGAGCTCTTGCTGGCGTAGTCCCCAGATTGAAACGAACTGGAGTCATTGCTGGGCGTTTCTGGGGACAGTTGCTGGCATAGCGCCCCATGTTCTTGCAGTTAAAGCACTGCACTCCTGCTGCTGAAGTCTTGTTCTGCGGGGGTTGGCCACCATTGTTTGCCCGGGGAGTTTGTGGATTTGGGCGGGGTCCTGAAAAGGGAGTCCTCGGCACGCTTGACTCTGAGAGCTTGTGATAGTGAGGTGCGTTGGGGCGGAATCGAGAGCTGCTTGCTCCTTGCTGAGCTTGAAACTTCCTCTTCCGATTTTCGTAAAGCTGGCGCTGAGCATCTTCTTGGACAAAGGCCTTGTTCACTAGGTGCTGGAAGGTTGGGAAGTCATTGGATACCAGCTGCACCTTGAGATTGGGGTCAAGTCCCTGCGTGAACCTCCAAATCTTGGTCGCCTCTGAGGTGACCTCTTCAGATGCATACCTGGACAGTTGGGTGAACTTGTTCAGGTATTCGGAAACACTGAGGTTTCCCTGTTGTAGTTGGTAGAATTCTCTCTTCTTCATTTCCATTATTCCCGTAGGAATATGGGCAGTGCGGAAAGCTTCGACAAACTCCTCCCAAGTGATGGCTTGTGCATTTTGATGGGCGGCGCGGTAGTTTTCCCACCAGTTGGCAGCCATTCCCTTGAGCTGATGAGCAGCATACAACACCTTTTCATTGTCGTTGCACTGAGCTAGGACCAATTTTCTTTCCACATCCTTGATCCAATCATCTGCCTCCAAGGGATCCACTGATCCAGCAAAAGTGGGAGGCCTTGTCCTCATGAATTCTCCCAACTTAGACTGGGGTGCCTGGTTGGGAGCATGCTGGGCTGGTTGCACTTGGTTTTGTGCTAAAGCTTGAAGAAGCTGAAGTTGCATGGCCATCATTTGCTCCAAGTTGGGGGCCTGCGCAGGAGGTGGTGGAATGTTGTTGTCTTGCTGGGCATTGGCATCACGGCTGCTGCCAGGGTTGCTCCTTGTGTTCACCATCTGAAGCGGTTTAGGTTAGCAGAAGGTAAGAGGGAAATAGCAAAGGTAAGAGATTAGGGGAACTAAACCACATCCCAAGCCAACACACAAGAAAGAACTAGCAACCACTTAGGGGAAAACTTTATAAAAATCAAGATAACTCCAAGGATGGCTGTACCACAAGTGCACATAGGCCTGGTACAGTCCATCTAGCACACCAAAACATAACAATAAGCGTTCTAAGGACGCGGACATTTTATTTGGGTACTACGGACTCCAAAAGACTACTAATCCTCTCCAAAGACGCGCTCCTCAGGGTCTTCTTCCGGGTCCTCTTCTGGATCCTCCTCCGGGTCTTCCTGGCGTTCTCTCACGTGGTGACGTGAGCAGTCACACTCGGCCGAGGCACGGTTACGACTGGAGGCAGTCGACCGAGAACGAGAAGGAGAAGGCTTGCGCTTCTTGAGAGTAATGACAGGTGGCGGACTGGGGCGTCGCACCTTCTTGCGTGCTGTAAGTCTGATGTGTAGTCCTGAAAGTCAAGCTGGTGCCGGGTTGTTGGGGATGACAGCTGGTACTGGGGAAGACGGCGTGTAATCAACTACGGGTGAAGACGGCGCGTAGTCGGCTGCGGCCCGGAGACGTCCCAACTCAAACTCAGCTGCCTGGCTCTGGAGAAGCTGTGCGCGAAGCGTGTCGGAATGCTGGTAGCTGGAAGTGAGAAGCATCCGAAGTTGTCCAATCTCATCCTGAGCTCTAGCATAAGTGACTGCCATCGCCTGGGTGAGCTGCACCTGATGTGACAGTCGAGGATCGTCAGCTGGAATATCAAAGGGATCTGGATACCTCTGTCCTACCCTGGGGTTGATGAAGAAGCAAAAAGGGGACTGATGTACAGCATCCTTGTGCAGGTGGCACAACTCGTCAATGGCGAGGCGTGCTGCGTCCTGGACAGCGTCGAAACAGCGGGACCGAGGGTGCTTGATGGGGTAGGTGTGGGACTTGAATTCCTCTTCCCGTGCATACAGGAATACCTCCATCGTCCAAGAGTCTCGATCCAGGATCCGCGTCTTCCGACCCCTGAAGATGGGCGGCTGACGGTACTCCAAACACTGCATCAGCTGCCGGAGAAGGCTAGCGAATGCTCCAGCATCCTCTCCATGTGAGTAGTAGTCCCACGGGGCAGCGGAGGACGAACCAGCCATCTACAAAGTTGAGTGAAAGAAAAGATTAGTAAAAGTTTTAACAAATGGAGTTGGAGACAAGAACGAGATTCTAAGTAGGAAGAGAGTAGAAGCAAAGAAGCTTACACATTTTTAATATACTCTTTTTATAAATATAAGTCCTTATGGTTTGCCATTCCTAATCTAGGTCACGTCCTACGGTCAAATTGGCTCTGATACCACCTCTGTCGGGACCCCGGATATCCGAACCCGGACCCTCTGTGTATTACCGCACTAGTCCCAGATCAAAGCTAGTGCACACAGTCAAACAGTGATGATTCGTAACCAACAACGCTTTATTACAATAATTGAGAGTACAGACCGAAAGGTCTCTTATTACAACTGAGGTTTCAAGACCTCACACACACACACAAAACACAGCGGAAGCAGAAATAAATCCAGTGAAGACCCATCAATACGCCACAGGCAATTGACTGGGGAAGCGCGACCTAGAACTCCGGGAAGCCTTCATCGAATCCACACGCGAAGTAGTCGTGGTCTGCCCCCTGAGCTTCGTATTCTTCTGAGATTTATTTTTGAGAGCAACGCGTGAGTACATAAAGTACTCCGCAAGTCTTGGGAAAAATGCATAGATGCAAGGCTTAACAAAGGAAGGCCATATGGTTCTTTTGCACAAATCAATATTTGAAATCTCAATTACTACTAATTATTTTCGAAGGCATCAATTTAATGAAGTAAATGTTTTAACAGAACTAACTTTCTAGTGAAGGTTCCAACTACCAACACTAGCTAACCAATTACCATTGGTCAAGTTTTAAACTGCGGGTTCCATCCACCCTCTCTGGCTCCATCCGCCAGGATTCCCTTCCGAGAGTTCCCTCCACCCTCGGAATACAAAACTTTTGATTTTAAAACAAAGCCAGAAATCTACCATGTGAATGCATTCCTTGCCCGCCCTTGACCGTGGGCACGGCTATTCGAATAGTTTTACACTCTGCAGAGGTTGTACAACTTTACCCACAAGAGATAAATTATCCTAAAAGTCAACACGCTTCCTTGGCATGAGACCCAGATAAAATACCACAAAGCCTTTACCTTACTCTAATCTAGCTAGATACCACCCGCTGAGGTTTCACCGCAGAAGGGTTAAATCCGCCCAATCTGAAGTCCCCTCTTGCGCCATATGAGTACAGTAAATCCCTGTCCCTCACTGTGAATAACCAGTCCATCCCTGGCATCCACTTTCCACTGGTGGCACCTAAACTAGACTATCATAAGTTAGTCAGCTAGGTCGTACCCATATAGACTTGTGGTTGTACGGTTAATGCTCAGTTTGGACAAACACAAGCGTCGGTCCTTAATTGACTAGGGTGGAACATACACTTAACAAGTTCTCGTGCTTACTGCACCAACCCAAACAGCCATCCACCCTAATCTAAACCATCTTTCACATTTTTATTTTATTTCAAAATCTCAGTGACAACTCCAATTGCCACTTCACTTTCAAACACAAGGATTTAATAATAAATCATAATTTCCCATTTTCAAGATTTTCCAAAGTTATTAGATAGCACGACTAAGCATTATTCTACCATTCTAATATTCACAAGGATTAATAGTAATCTCATTATTGAGACAAAGGAAGTTCTAGGGTGGCAAGGTACATGGCAATCAATGTCAAATGAGGGCATAACAAAGTTGGAATAACTAATTCCTAAAGATTTGAACTAGTGACTTTTATGTAAATAGCAATGCATACAATTTAAAATACTTTAAAAACATTTCGAAAGCATAGGCTCAAAATGATCAAAGGAGACTTGCCTTCTTGCAGGGTTTCTGGGTCTTCTTGCTGCTGTGGAGAGGGTTCGTTGACAACGTTGGAATCTACGCGAGAAAAGACGAGGCAACAAAGCAAATAAATACAAACAAAAATTCAAATAAGATCCAAAAATTCAACAGAGGCCATAGTTGGATAGATTATGATTTTAGATGAATTTAGAAATTTGAATGGCTGGAATTGGAGTTAAAATGAGAAAGTTATGCTCATTTGAAAATCTCAGATTTGAATAAATCGAGAAAATCGGAAATTTCTGACAGGTGGGACCCACTGGAGAATTAAATTTTAATTTCTATTTTTATTTTGAGAGACTGACAGGTGGGGCCCACTGAACAGTAACCACTGGCGGTCACTGACATGTGGGACCCACTGGACAGTGAGCCCACGGCTCAGCCTCTGACACATGGGACCCACTGGACTCCGGGCCCACTTGTCAGAGATAGCATAGAGAGGTGGGGCCCAGGCGGCAGTGACCAGCGCAGACCGGCGGCCGCTGACGGGTGGGACCCACTTGTCCGCCCGGAAAATAAACGAAAAACTCAACCTCCGCGCGCGGAACCGAGGGCTCGAACGCGCGCCGAGGGAGTCGAGGGAGGGGAGAGCGAGCGGTGATAGCCAAGTGAGCGGGGAGGCTTTGCCTACCCATATAGGGCAATCAAGCCTTTTGAGTTACCTGCCGGAGGGGAGGCCGGGGAAGGTGGCCGGAGGCAGGGTCGTCGGCGGCGAGGGAGGGTCGGAGGGGTTCGGGTGACGCGTGAAATGCAATCCTTGAACGGAGGGGGTTCGGTTGGAGGGGTCGACGAGGTGCGGCGACGAGCGAAGAAGGCCGGCGACGAGGGGGAGGCGGAGCTGGCTCGGGTCCTTCGGTGCGACGGCGCTCCGGCGGCGGGGAGGGGCGGCTGAGGCGTCGGGGAGGACCGCACGGCCACGGGGGTGCTCGAGGTAGCGGCGGCGAGCTTCGGGGAAGACCGAGGCGACGGCGATTACTCACCGGAGCACTTACCGGACGCGCACGGGGAGCTTCTGGTGCGACGGCGCTCGGGGCTCAAAGGGAGAAGTGGAGGGCGCTGGGAGGTGGTGCGGGGAGAGGGGAGGCCGAGGGAGCTATTTATAGGGGCGGAGGAGGGGACACGGGCGCGCAATCGCTCGCCGGTGTGTCGGCCGGGAAAAGGAAGGAAAGGGGGGAAAACGGGAAAGAGGGGGCGCCGATGGAAGGGGAGCCCGGGAGATCGGGGATTCGGTCGCGGCGGCGTCCGGGACTTCCAAAACCGAGGGGGCCGGGTAAGGCAAGGCGGGATCCGGCGCGGTCTCGGTCGGCCGGCGAAAAAGGAAAGAGGGGGAAGGAAA
This sequence comes from Dendrocalamus latiflorus, assembly GCA_017311315.1. NCBI lineage: Eukaryota > Viridiplantae > Streptophyta > Magnoliopsida > Poales > Poaceae > Dendrocalamus > Dendrocalamus latiflorus. The sequence continues at coordinate 18,303,528 of CM029629.1, read as the reverse complement.
AGGAAGGCGCCGGCTTCGCGGGGACGACGGATCCGACAGGTGGGCCCCGCGTGCAGAGAGAGAGAGGAGGGAGCGGCCGGGCGGTGCGGATGGCTGCCACGCGGCTCGGGGAAAAGATCGGGCGGTGGATTGAGGCCGGGCGCGAAGACGCGGCTGACGAGCGGGGCCGGCGGGTCAGTGGAGTGAGGGCGGGAGTGAGAGCGGGCGGCTGGATGGCCCGCGCGGAGACTCGGCTCATCCGAGCCGTCCACGCGTCGGGCGCGGAGGAGGAGAAGGCGGGGCCGCCGGCTGACGGGCCGGGCCCGCTGGACAGCGAGGGAGAGGGAGGTGCGGCCTGGATCGGCCGAGCGGCGACGTGGGCGGTCCTGGGCCGTCCACGCGTCGGCCGGAGGAAAAGATTTGGATTTTTAATGATTTTTAATTTCAGAAAATGCTAGAAATTTATTTAGGCCTCAGAAAAATATGAAAATACCTCCAAAAATTCCAGAAAAATTCACAGAAGCTCCTGGAGATATTTTGGATTTAATAAAATTATTTCCAACTACTGTTGATATTAAATTTTCATATTTTGAATTACTTTTTAAATTCTGAAAATAGTTTTTAAATTCCAGAAAAAACCAGAAAGGCAATTAAAAGCCAAGTAAAATCCAATTACCTTAAAATAATTAATTTGAATTTAAATTTTTCAAAAAGCCAAATTTTGGGATGTGACAGATACTCAGTTGTGAAGGCAATAGATCCAATAAGTTCCTGTAGTGGTGGACGGCCTCCTCGAGTGCGAGTAGTGGCAAACCGACGGTGGTGAGGAAGCTTGGTTGGAACTTGGAAGGATAAGGAATGTGAGCTGAGTGGGTATTTGGGAGAAGAAAGAGTTGAGGGGAAGGGAGGAGCAAGTCTCCGGCGACAAGCTTCGGTGGTGAGTTTCAAGCGCTGGCAATCAGCAAGCCACTGGAGCCTGGAGAGGGGCGCATGAAGGGAAGGGAGATGAAGTTGTTGATAAGATTTGGGAATAGAGACGTGGGTTGTGGGGGAGCAATAGGGGAGGTCGAGCATTAGGAATATAGAGCGTGAGTGAGTGACAGCTTGGTTAGAATGGAGTGTAAATAGGTAACAGCTTGGCTGCGTACGATACAAAGCATTCGTACAGAACATATGACTGGTATCATTACCGTATTTTTTAAACAAATTTATTACAGCTTTTCTCAAACAAATTCTAGCCTGTCTTTTTAACAGTTCTCTCTTTCTCTCTTTTATAATATCCACCAAATCGACAGTCACCCGTTTCAATCTGCGTCAGCAATTTTGTCCACTCACTCTTTGTTTCAACGAGCCCTGCCGTCCTGCCTAAAATATCTTGTGGCACCATTCTCTAGTAGCTATAGTACCTAATTCCTAGTTTCCAAGACAATGGGGAATTTCCACGTGTGTTTCCAGCTGGACAAATGCCAAAGGCACGTCCGTTACCGAAGCCATGTCACCACGAGGAGGATAGCACATTGCAATCTCCATGCACGCGCGCAACCGAAATACCGAACCATCCCGTGGAATGGAATGGCAGCGAGGTGTTATCCACATCGGCGGATAAGATGTGCCAGGTGGCGGCACCCGAGTGGCGGGAATCAGCCCCCGGCGCCGGGAGCACTTGGCTGGAGATAATCCGCTCATATCCGGCTCCGAGGCCACCACACCACCTCCTCTCTATTTCGTGCGCCTCACTCTCGCCATCCGTCTACTTACTTTGGCTGGCCGGAGCCACACGACCACAGCTAGAGAGAGACGACACCGACACAGCAGCGGAGAGAGCTCGCCGTCGCGATGGCAAGCACCAACATGGCGTCGGCCACCTCCAGATTCGTGCTGGCGGCGGGCGCGCCCAACGGCGGCGGCGGCGGCGGCGGCCCCAGCCGTGTCAGCTTCGTCGCGCTCAACAGGCTTGGCAGGAGGCTCGTGGTCCGCGCCGAGGAGGAGGAGGCCGCCGCGCCGGCGGCGGCAGAGAAGGCGGAAGGCGAGGGCGCCGCCGTGGCCACCAAGGAGCCCGCCGCCGCCAAGCCGCCGCCGATTGGCCCCAAGAGGGGAGCCAAGGTACAACGCCCACATGTATTTCATACGTGGATTCTTTGTGAACTTGGGAAATCATCATGTCCTTGACGGGCCCTCTGCTTCTTCTACGATGGATCAGGTGAAGATCCTGAGAAGGGAGTCCTACTGGTACAACGGAATCGGATCCGTTGTCACGGTTGATCAGGTACGTATGCCCATCCATCATTGGCAGTGTCGTGCTTCTAACTCTGGAGCGAACACCGCTTGCTGTTACACGTACGTGTGATGTTCACCGGATCTACCGTACGCATGTTCGCGCAGGACCCCAACACGCGTTACCCGGTGGTGGTGCGGTTCAACAAGGTGAACTACGCCGGCGTGTCGACCAACAACTACGCCCTGGACGAGATCCAGGAGGTCAAATGAGAGCCTACCAAACCAGCTTGCTGCTGCCCTCTGCTAGCTTGTGTGAAGAGCGTCTCTCTGTCTCTTAATCTTTTGCGTGTAATAGTGTAATCCCTACAATCATATGTATTTGCCTGCTTCCTCATGGACTTAATAACCCCTTGCTTAAAATGATTGTATTCGTACGACGTGCACATAAATGCCCCTCTACCATTTGTGCTGCTCCAAAAAGTTGTTCATGGTAGCTCCACGCTAAGGCAATAATCCTTTTAGGTTTTCAACCCGTTTTTAGTTTCGGTTTCTATTAAACGATAGTACTTAGGAGATGCTCAATTTGGCGTTCGGTTATAGCTTTTTTTTTATTGTAACTGACTTATTTTTCACTGTAGTTGATGGTGACTTTTTGGTATAATTAAATTTTGAAAATTTTAAAATAGAAAAAAACAGATTAACCTATCACGGACAATACGAAAGAATACAAGAAAGAAAGACAAAAGAACCTAAAAAACCATAAAAAGATGAAATTAAGAAATAGTGAATTAAAAACCAAAAGTTGAAGCCGAAACGATCAAAGCCTAAGCAAACTTACCGGTCATAGCCAAAAACCATCAGTGTAAAAGAACGGAACCTAAGTCTAGAGTGAGGTCTTGTGCGAGACATCAGGGTTCACATTTCCAATTTCCAGTGGGGGATCGAGTCTTGCTCTGGGTGGTTTAGTTGGCTGCTCATTTAGGCCTTTTTTTTTTGTGATTTATGATTTATTTTCACTGTTTTGCACTAGAGCTGGCTTATTTTGTAATGTATCCATTGGTGGTTTTTTGACATAATTAAATTTAAAAAATAAAAAATATGTTAACCCATCACAGACAAAGTAAAGGAATACAAAAAAAACACAAAAAAACCAAAAAAAAACACAAAAAACGAAATTAAGAAACTAGAAACCAAAATCTAAACGGAGAAGCCAAAATGAGCAGGTACACTTGCTAATTTAAAGCAAATATGAGTGCATGTTTACATTAAGCTTCAACTCTACTCTACATATACTCCTACATGGAGTAATACATTTGGCTATGTAGTAGGGAAAATAGAACTTCGATTTTATTTGGAATTCAAGCAAGTGTTAGCGTACTGCAGACCAGTCTGCACTACCAGTGTTGATTGTCGCGCGTAAGCGTATCTCAAATATGTAGCATTTCAAGTTAACTAACACCCATCTTGCACAGAGTTAGATTAATCACTTTCCTACATTCAATATTTAAATTTTGAATTAAAAGATTCGGCCAGAAATCCGTATCCTGGTCCGGGAAAGCCGGCGCGGGGATCCACTTCCCGCCGGAATTGTAAACCCTGAGTACCACGCCATATTGTAAAAGCTAGGCAATTAATAGGATCTCTCTCAGCTCTTGATTAGTCTCTCTACGAGTGTTCAATAAAACAAGCTAATAATACAGACTGAAGAATATTAAAACTTCGCTAAATTACACCACATCAAACTCGAGCTCCAATTTTAGTTTGTTAGCTCGGACTTCACAGAACATAATATAGCACCCAACCGACAAACTTGTGGCATCGTTACTTTTGGAATCCCGATGTTCTTCGCCTAGTCCTGTGACAGCACCAAAAGTTCTTTATATATTCCTGTTACATAGCTACAATTGCCCCCGACTCTGAAAAACTCTACCTCTCATCTCAATGTTTTTTTTCTCAAGAGTGGACATACAAATAAGATACATCAATCACTTGAAACAAAGCTGTGATTGCATACCTATGCGACAACCCAGAAGATGCACGCTCCAGCAAGGGACTTGGCATAAGAACAGAACATTCATCATCATATAAAGACCCGTCGAAAGCCCAGGTATGTCATGTTGCCTGGTAAATCGTATATCATCCCCGCAAGCATCTTTAGTCGCAATAAAGCCTTATCACGGAGTCAGCACCAGCAGTGAACAACCAAGGCTGTCTTGGATGGAATTTGCAATCCAAAACTCCTGCACACCAACAATAGCACAACTAATGGTTAGATTGCACCCACGATATCTAAAGAGCAAAAGTGTGAAGTAAAACAAAGGTCATCATCAAGTTAAAAATAAAACATGACCAAATAAATTATTTTCAAAAGAAAAGACCGATAACCTAACTAAACAATTGTTTCTATGAATACAAGGTTTGAATCCTGCTGTGAATCATTATCGTTGATGAGCTGAGCACTTTGGAGAAGATGTAATTAATCTAATTTAACCAGAAACATGTAACTAATACAAATTATGGATTCAGCACAATGCAGTGCCTAATTCTCAGAATTTTCCAAGTAACAAATACGCCATCAAGGCAATGTACAAAGCATTTTTCTTGTATGTTCAGAAAAAATAAAGGTGCAGCACAAACGCATTCACAGAAATATGCATATACTTCAGTCTTAAATGGCATCATATAAATTTCTTAGCTCATTGGATAGAGGACTGCAGAACATACAGATTTCTGGTTTAAGGCAAATGTCTGTGAGACTGACAATATTCTACAGTCCTACCCCATTTAACATAACAAAACATAATGCTGTAACCTCCTGTCTGAGTTTGAAATAAGTATCATGTATGTCAGGGATGTGGGCCTTGGGCTCAAGGCCCAGTCGAGTTATTATTAGGAATTAGAGATTGGTTTCTATTTGAATTAGAGATTGGTTTCCATTTGAGTTAGAGATTAGTTGCCTTGTATTAGAGATAGAGTTAGAGATATGATATTAGTTACTATATCTGTTAGAGTTATAATTGGGATTAGATTCTATCTGTTAGGGGGAGCCGTCTATATAAGAGGGCTACCGCATGTCATTGTAATCAAGCAGAATAATATCAAGTCTTCCCCGTCTAAATCCCTAGTCTCTCTCCCTCTCATTCTACGCCGACGCCATCCGGCCATCTCCTTGGTGGTGTTTACCCCGGTTCATGACAATGTAACTGCTTCGATGAAGGCAACAATACGTAATTGGAAGTGAACAAGAATGTACAAGTGGAAGGACATGCAAGAGAATCCAAATTATAGAAACAACTGGACATTTACGCATACCTCTTCCATCTGAACTCGAATGACCACGAAGAATTTCCAATGGTACAATAAGTGGGTTTTGGTTAAGATCCGAATAGACCATTCCATGAAACACATAGGCTGTACAATCCTCAGAGGAAGAGGCAAAAAGAGGGTATCTCCGGTGAAAAGTAACATTAGTGATATCCTTCGAGTGGGTCCTGAAATTAAGCAAAAGAGTTATACATGAGAAAGAATATCATCCAAACCATAACTAATGGGTATACTCAAAAATGGTGGGGAACTAATGGGCAAAAGAAATTAAAATATAACAATATAATCAGAACCACAAAAGAAAATTTTAGTTGCACTAGAAACAATTAGACAATCATTTGACCAAACTGTGGAAATTCTTGACCTTGAATACAGACTACCTCTGTCCTTCATGGTGCTTCAGAAAGAAAAAAGAAAAACCACACGACTTTGATGGCAAGTGTGAAGGAGTAAGCAGTAACCACACCAAGCAGCTAAACATGTGGTCCATTCAATGTGTTATTCCAGTATTTTAGTACATAGAAACACTTTACAATACAGATTATAAATTATTAAGTTGACAGAACAAAAACTTGCCAATGCAAAGATAAAATAATGCTCCCCCCTTCTCAAATGGATGTCGTATACTCGTATTAGAATACGTGCAATCAACATTTGTCATCTCAAGAAAAGTATAGATTCATCTCAAGAAAACGAGATTAGTAGATTTGTCATCGAAACTACTTTGACATGATTATATTTTTGATGTTTTTATAACACACAATTAGTAAAAGTAAAGGTCAATGGTGTGTATTGGAGAAAATGACAATGTCCAACACAACAAGTACCCACAAAAAAGAGTAAATAATGATCACAGATAGAAGCATTATTCATCGATAAAAAATGTTTTGTTCAAAAAAATGGAGAAAAAAAAGTGATGAAATTCAACTCTTGGGTGCATCTCAAGTTCCTTTTTTCCATCATTCGCCTGGAGCATTTACCATGTAAAGAAAATAACAGTGCCCATGATACAAACCTTCCATGCATTGATACACAGATCTTTTTTTAAAAAAATGCCTGAAGATAAGAGAACATACTTTAATGTCTTGTATGGCCTAGTGGACAGATCGGTATCGAACCAACACAATTTACCATCTTTACTGCCCACAAGAACATTATCACCTACATGAAACAATTGCAAAGTCATCACTACACCAATCCACTTATAATGATGCACAAGCATTGATTCTAATTTCTAACAAATGATTTATTGCATAGGATAACAAATGCAATGTGAAGCAACTCTGCTACGGAAGATATAGCAATTGGTGAAATGGCCTACAGCTGACTTGCCACATACCACCAGGATGGATTGAGATAGAGGAAATTTCACGGACACCAGACTCCAGCTTCTTGACTAGCTGCGCTTTTTGGAGATCATAAACCTGAACAAATTTCTTAGTGGCAACAAAGAACATCTTTTGACTTGGATGGAATGCTGCTGCAACAGGGAGGCCAGGCACTTTACGGAAAGGATGGTGCGAGTGCTTCTTGGAGAGCTGATGCAACAGTACAGCTCTTGAATCACGTACAAATGAATTAAGGTATACAATTGAAAGAAAATATTAAAAGAAATTGAAGATCTGCATGCAATACACACATATTGTTTGGGTGGGTGGAGATTAGACCTAATCCCTTCAGATTGGCAGGGCTTTTAGTACACAATTCACATGCCAATCAAAAGGGATTAGGTCTAATCCCTTCCTATCCAAAGTTCCAAACAAGCCCTAAGGGTGGATTCCACGTGATACGTTGCCCAAGAAAAATAGGTAATTTTAATAGGACTCACTGTAGAATTGTGGAAAATGATTATCTGGTATTTATTAGACAGCTGGATGGCAGCGGCATGATTGAACTAAAGAAAATTTATTTTTTATCATTCTTGGTTATTCTGCTGATACAGCACATGGAAATGAACAAAGTGAACAAGACGTTCCTTAAGGATATCACTTGGCACAACTGTGGTAAAATAGTCTCCCTTAAAATGCCACTCCACAGTAGACACAGCCTGAAAAACAAAATAGGTGGTAAGCAAGCAAACAAAAAGTTATTACTTTCAAAGGAAAATGAAATTTAAGTAAAATCTTGGTACTATACCTTATGATGGATCAATGTGATTCCATCAAGTTTTTCATGCTTCACCCACCTCACAGCTGGTTTCTTATCACCTGCAAAGTAGAAATAGTATTTGAGAACATGGTGAACAAGGTAGCAATACATCAACAGAATTTCTTGGCCTCTTGGGTGACAACTCATCTTACCAGCATCTTCTTCAGAAGCTGGTTCGTCAACTTGGAGGAGCTCTTTGGTCCTCATTTGAACTTCTTCATCCCCCACCTCAGCATTAACAAGCAGCAGATCATGGTCCCTGCATCAAATAAGATGAATGATAAGAATATGTAAAGCTCACAGAAAGGAAATGCACGCATGGGAATAGCAAAGGCTTACACAATAGCAGCAAGAATTGGCCTGTCAGGTGAAGGATTCCAGGCAATATGATGGACATCACCACCAACGTTCCAAACCTTAAGACAGCGACCAGTTTCAACCTCCCAAACACGAATTGTTCCATCAGATGAGCCTTCAGAAAAGAAGTAACTGTAATTAAAACACAGTCATGCTCAAGATGATGAGACAATTTTCTGCAGCAGAGAAGCTTCTTCACAGCATTAGCTGAGCATATGCTGCAGCTTGCCCAATTCGTCATCCATTTCAAAACATACCCCCCCCCCCCCCCCCCACAACCCACCCAAAGTTCTCAAGATTAAGGCATTGCTTGGCATTGCAGTGATTTTATCACACATACTACTAAAGATGATCCCTGAAACAAAATAGACATTATGCCACATAATCAAATTAGTCATAACACTTCAACTGAATTAAGAATGAATCATGGACACATCACACATGTTTTGCTTAATAGTTGCAACTATGAAATGACTGTTCCCCTCCCTTCCCATGTGATGACACAGTTGTTTTTCTGCTCCTTGCTCAAATAGTATGGGGTTCCTAGAAATCCACACAGCAATATATTAATTAATGAACTAACTGATATTGACAACGGATGTGCATAAAGGGCCTTATTTTGCAAAGGAAGAAGAGGAAGCCATGTTGGAAAAAAAATCTTCAGATTTAGGTAATGACCATCATAGACCTTGATCTCCCTGTTCTCGACCGTAATAGATTGTTCTAGAGATCGTAGTAGTGCTGGACGTAGTAGATGGGAATAGCAGAAGATGCTTTTTTAGGGACTGTGGCTCATCAAGATCGTTGTTCTGTTTTGCGATTAAATTTTTGGGTAGCTACATCATGTTTCATAGCTTGACCACATTAAGAAAATTGTTGAGAATTGTCTGAAGTTTCCATAGAGTGCAAGAACAAGTAAATTGGTTGAGCGTTGTAGGAGTTATGGTTGCAGGAAGTCTGCTGCCTAGGATTGGTCGCTGCTGGACGTAGTTATAGTATTCTACAGATTAGTCCTAAGAGAAGGCCGAATTAATTCTTGAGAACAACTAGAGAAAGGTAGGAAATTTCCTGTAGTTTTTGAAAGTGGCATAGTTATTGGGGTTGCTGTTGTAGAATAAAAGATATTAGACTGCTAAGTCAGTTGTCCAGAGATTAGCAGAACTACTTTCGGGGTTGAAAACGAGGGCTTAGATGAAATAATCAGGGTTTTTGGTCAACTAAGTTGTAGAAAATTTAGTGTAGTTTCGAAAAAACATATGGCTTACTATATTTGGATCTTCGAGTTGATAGTTATGGCATTTTGAACACCGGGGTAGCGGAGGGGGATGTCCGGTGGAGGAGGGAATAGTTGGACCGGGAAACTGGTTGTATCACTGTTGTTTTATTTGTTATTTGTACTGTTATGAAATTTGTTGAGATTGAATATTTTCTGTAGGCGAGGTTATCACAGAGTTGGTATCTTCTACTCATTGTTCCGCTTCTTGAAGTTGAAAGGTAAGTGCATAGTAGAACGATAGATGATGGTTGGTTATTGCTCATTATTATTGATATATAGAAAATGAGTGTAGCAGAGATGAGGATGCTGTGGTGGATCTATGGTCACACAAAGCGGGATCGTATCTACAATGATGATATACGTGATATGGTAGGGGTAGCACCAATTGAAGAGAAGCTTGTCCAATATCGCTTGAGATAGTTTAGACATCTCCAACGAAGGCCTCCTGAGGACCGGTACGTAGTGAAATTTTAATGCGTACTGAAAACGTAAAAAGGGGCAGAGACCAACCAAACTGACATGGGAGGAAGCAGTTAAAAGAGACTTGACGGATTGGAATGTATCTAAAGAATTAACTTTGGGTAGGAGCGCATGGAAATTAGCGATCCACGTACCGGAATCATAAGAAAGTTAGGGGCAGTGTTTTAGCCTCCCGGCTCAGATAGCAGGATGTACAGCTTAGGATTCTCGCTGATGACGTGGTGCTGGTTGATGAGAGTAGGATAGGTGTTGATAGGAAACTCGAGTTGTGGAAAAAGACAATAGAATTGAAGGGTTTTAGACTTAGTAGGACTAAAATTGAGTATATAAGGTGATTTCAGTGGTGCTAGGGCAGATAATGGAAATGTTAGATTGGGTGGACAAGTAGTGCCTAAGAAGAACACGTTTCGTTATTTGAGATCGATGTTACAGTGAGATGGTGAGATTGATGAAGACGTGAGCCACAGAATAAGAGCGGGGTGGATGAAATAGCACCAAGCATCTAGTGTCTTGTGTGACAAAAAAAATCTCTCAAAAATTAAAAGGTAAGTTCTATAGGATGGCGATCAGACCCGCGATGCTATATGGAGCAGAATGTTAGGCGACTAAAAGATAATATATACAGAAAATGAGTGTAACGGAGATGAGGATGCTGCGGTGGATCTGTGGTCACACAAGGCGGGATCACATCTGCAATGATGATATACGTGGTAGACTGAGGATAGCACCAATTGAAAAGAAGCTTGTCCAACATCGCTTGAGATGGTTTGAACATCTCCAACAACGGCCTCCTGAGGCACCGGTACATAGTGGAATTTTAAGACGTACTGAAAACGTAAGAAGAGGCAGAAGTCGACCAAAACTAACGTGGGAGGAAGTAGCTAAAAAAGATTTGAGGGATTGGAATGTATCTAAAGAATTAGCTTTGGATAGGAGCGCTTGGAAGTTAGCGACCCACGTACCAGAACCATAAGAAAGTTAGGGGCAGTGTTTTAGGCTCTCGGCTCAGATAGCAAGTTGTACGGCTTAAGATTTTAGCATTGTAGGTTTTTTTAAAGCTCTCATCTTTGATCTTGAGAAGATTTCATTCCTAACCTACCCCAATTTGTTTAGAACAAAAGGTTTTATTGTTGTTGTTGAAGGTGATTGTTGAGGACGACATGCATAGGTGGAAATTAGCACATGATTGATCTTGCATTGTCAGTGTTTCATTTATCACCTAGTGTTTATTCATTCATTGTTGAAATAAACAATATTAGTCAAGCAAATCTTAGTTTTGAATAATGGTTTCCCTTAGAACATAATAATATTAGCACGCCGTTGCTTGGGAAGTTTCCTTTGATTGAATTTATAGATGATTCATCTCAATTAATGTTATTCATTGGATCCTTTATTATTGTCATATCTGTATTCGTGATTATGTTGTGGAAATATGGTTCAAGCCTAGTTAATGGTAATTCGTGTTGGATGGTTAAAATTGGTAGCAATTGTAGTTGTTGGTGACAGTTTGGCTTTTGGTAAGCTCGGGTGTTACAATTGATATAACAGTTAAACCATTAGAGCATTCACACATATATCAAGCAAAACATAGAAATGGATATCATCGTATAAACTATAAACAGTATATACCTGATGCTATCCACTGCCCTGTTGCTTCAACTGAAAGACACTTCACCGAACCATTATGGCCCTTGAACTCAAGGTAACAAGTTCTTGGGTATGGCCTCAAATCTTTTTTACTTGGTAACTTCGGCTTGAGTGACTCAGGATCAATGTTTATCTGTGAGATAATCAAGTAATCATCATATGTTGGAGAAATATTCTTTCAAAAAAAATGAATGGTCCAGAATGATAAATTCGAACGCAAGTAATAAAGAACCACATATACTCATATGAAGAACATAGGGCCTCCACTTACACGCTTTTTGCGAGTTCGAGGGCATAGATAAAGATCTAGGCACCGATCAAATCCTTCCCTAAGTGCCTTCTCATAAGCTGGTACACTTCGAAGAGAATCAAATCTGGCAAATCAACAGCTCAAAAATTATATATCCCATACATAAGAAAGTTCATAATTAAAATGTAGAATGATACAATACCGTCGTGGAATAAACTTCGGCCTGTCCTCCTCATACATAAGCTGGTACGAATCTATCTCCTCTTGTGTAGGAATATATTCAACAGAAGGATTATATGACTCTTCATGACCTGAATATATAAAATTAATGGCAACATAAACAATAAATATAACTTCAATGTTTGTATCAAATAATTTTATTGGAATGAAAAAACATAATGTCAAATCAATTATCGAAAGATTTTTACAGAAATGACAGATTATGCAAAAGGGTGCCACACTACCTGGTAAATTTGGTTTAGGCGCAGGAATGTAGCTCAAGCCTTGCCGCTTATTGTCTGCTGTATCAGTTTCATCTCCCCACAAGAGATAAAAGTTAGGCTCCTCTTTTGGCTTGTCAAACTTTATCCATCCTTTACGAATGGCTCTGACAAGTTTAACAACCTGCCCAAAGAATACATTAGCCACAAGGTAAACTGAATGGCAAGGCCAATTACTTAAACAGTTAAATATCAGGTCAGGTACGTGATAATATGTAGTAAATTCCAAAGCAGTTCCAAAGAGACACCAGTACAGCACACGATATTATTCAGTTTTTACCAAAAGAGATGCACTGGAACAACAGTGGGAGTTTGGTTAACATCATTATTCGCTAATTGCAACATGCAATAAATTAGTATACTGAATCTGAAAGACTAAACAGTCCAAAGTATCCAACCATGGTTATTACGGCGGTGCGGCGAGGCGCGGCGCCTCACCACCTTCACACAACAATATCGTGTATGGCGCGCGGCGTGGCGACGCCATACACATAAGTAGTTATAACAATATTGGACTTCCGGAGGGTTTAAATAGCAGAAATATAAAGTAAGAAGGACTTTATTGTAATTTCAGAAAATAAGACGACTAAATTGTAAAATGTCAGAAACCCTAAATATTACTGGCGTGCGGCTCCGCACGCTCAGTCTCGCCCGCTCACTCGGCCACCTCTCCTCTCTCCCCTCGTGCCCGCTCGGCCGCCTCCCTCCTCTCTCCCTCTCTCCTTCCCCCATCTCCTCCGCCTCCGACGCCAGTGAGCCGACGGCCGCTCCCTCTTCCCGCCGCTACTCTCCACCGTCCCCAAGCGGCAGCCGCGGAGGAGGCGGCGAAGCAGGAGGCGGCGCACCGCGGATCCGGCTGCGGCGACGGCGGATCCGGCTGCGGCGTGGGCGGAGGCAGTGGATCCGGCGGCGGTGACGGCGGATCCGGCTGCGGCGACGCCGGATCCGGCTGCGGCGACGCCGGATCCGGCTGCGGCGACGCCGGATCCGGCTGCGGCGACGCCGGAGGAGGCGGATCCGGCGGCGGCGACGGCAGATACGGCACACCTCCATGCCGTCCGGACGGCATGGAGCCTCCGGTCCGCCACAACGATATGGCGACGAGATATCGCCGATATCTCAACGCCATAACAACCTTGTATCCAACCATAATAAATGAAAACTACACACACTTCATGATCATGTATTTGACTTACTAAAGCAGGCACATGTGACCTGCCATCATGCCACGGGTTTACTGTGAAACAAATTTATTAGAGGATACAAATGGAATAAGTCTCAAAGGGATCTTCTTTTTTATGAAGGAAGATGCTTAAAATCTAGAAAGAACTCAGTAAGAGTACATCTATGTAGTCAGTTATATCTTGAAAAGAAATCGAACAAAACATTTCATGAAAATGATCCAACATAACAGAAAACGGGACGGAATAGAGGATATACCTTCTTCTGCTCCCACTTTGAGGGAACAAATCGCCTCTTTGGCTCAGGAGCACTAGAAAGTGGATGTCCTTTACCATCATATTCAAACCAATCCACATAATCCTAGAAGAAAAGTTTAGTTAGCCTATTTCGAGCCAGATGCATTACAATTATATACGGAGAAAAAAAGAAACCATTGAATTCTAAAAGAATTATCTCCATTTGCATGCATGTAGATAACCATCACTGACAGATTGCATACTGATTTACATTAATATGTTCGTACTGGCCGCACATCAGTGAAAATAGTTTGTAAATAAGCTATATGTCTGCAAAGAAAAAGTAAGCATTATGCATGGTACTTAATAAATGCCAGCATGAATTCTATTTTAAAAGTTTATCATAAAAATATACACATCAAAAAATCTGACATTGCGCCAAGGGGTAAACTTTTACTCAATACTTTCAAAGTAAGCATTACAGATAAATACATAAGTACAAAATAGATATTGATTGTTACACATACTGGATATGGATCAACATTGGTGTGTGGAGTCTTTCCCTTTAACAATCTACTAATTATCTTAGCCTCTTCCTTGGTAATCTGCACCTCCTCATCATTATACTCATCATAGATCTTCCTCCTATACTTGGCAGCAAAAGAAAGAAAGGGAAAATTAAATTAGTAAGAAAAATCATAGCCAACTAAGATAGCATCAGAGTTCAGACAGTGTAAGTATAAAGCAAAGATGGAAAGTAAACAGAACAATGCATCTGCTGACTGGCACAGAGAGATCCAAAACATGGACAATCATAATGGTTTTCAATGACCTCTCCATCCATGTTCTGCAAGAAGACTACAATCTAGAGCATTGAATCATAATGGCTATCAAGAACATTGTTACTCCATGTTCTGTAAGAAGGTTTTAGGCCTTCTTACTACTAGCAGTCTAGCGCTGTAGCAGTTCAAAGTACAAATTTTGAAATCAGGGGTGAGTTTAAGCTAGTAAGTTTTGGGCTTTTGGTGATCAAAAACAATTACAGGGGGCATCCTCATCAAGAAAAAAATAATAAATAGGAAAAAAATCCTACAAGCAATGTCATTTAGTCATACCATTCTTGTTTCCTAAGCTGTAAAATGAAAGTTACGGCATATAGATCACTACTCCAATCTTGTATGGATCATTACTTAGATGCTAAGTTTCTTGGGTGCAAAGCTATACACTTGTGCTGCTTCAGCTACCGATACTACATGGCACCAATCAATTTTTTAGTCTCTTGGCTGTACACTTGTGCTGCTTCAGCTACCGATACTACACGGCACCAATCAATGTTTTAGTCCCTTACCAATTCTTAGCATCATCGGCATTTCTGAGGTATGCCTCGATTCGGCCCTCCCTGTCCCGCTTCTTGATCTTCCTCCCGGAGATGTCGTAGCCGACATGCTCCTCGTTCTTGTACCACTCCAGCGGCACATCACCCACTGTATTCCGCGGAGCCACCTGAAGACATAGTAACAATCAGTTTTAAGTCACCAGGTACGCAAACAGGAAAACACAAAGCCACAGACTAATCTATGAACTAACATCTCAAACAATTGAATAAACTATTGAAAAAAGAAGCAGCAGCAGCTTCACCTCATCCTCGGAAGAGTCGCTCTCTTCCGCTGCCTGCGGCTCGCTGGACTCGGAGCCTTCGCCGCTGTCCTCGAACGACAGCGACCCCTGCAGCTCGAAAAATCCAAGCGAAACCCTCAAAAAAAGTATCCAAAAAAAGGAGACAAAATCGGGAAAAAATCGAAATCCTTCGAAGAGGAGGCAAAGAGCCGCGGACCTCGTCGTCTTCGGACCAGACGTCGTCGCTCCAGGGCGAATCGTCGGCGGAGAGGTCGTCGTGGAAGTGATCGCGGTCTTGGTCCCGGTTGACGTCGCTGTGTCCCATTGCCGGCGAAGCTCTGCGTGCGGAGGAGAGGTGGGAGGCGGGGGCGGCTAGGGTTTTAGGAGGGGGCTCGTTTTAGGGAAAGAAGGCAAGAAGGCCCATGTGGTTCGGAGGAAATTATCGGGTTTGGGGCCCTAAGTAAGTTCTATCGGACCCGTTAAAGAATGGGTAGTTGGGCCGCTTGCTTGGCGATCGTGTCGTGCAGCCCAGGACCTCGGCCTTTAATGGGCGGCAGGGAAAAAGAACGCCTGATGTAGGGACAGGCTTGATTAAGGAACAGAAAAATGCATATATCTCATGTAATATATGAAATAATCTTGAACCATCAGATCGTACATGGACGCACTAGAGATGATATTAATAGCGCTTACTGAAGTTATGGGAGATCCGTTGCATTCAAAACACCCCAAAAGGCTTAAAACAATAAGGTGATGCAGCTGCGCGGGAGAAAAGGAGATAGCATTGATTGAAGTTAGTGGAAATCAATAGCCCCAAACCATCGGATGCCCCCAGCGCAACATTTTCAAAACAATGCGTACAACATACGCTGTCAACACGCGCAACAAATGGGGCTTAACCTCAAGATAATTTCTGAAACACCCCAAAATTTTCAATTTTTAAAATTTTTGTGAATTTTGCTGGATTTATCTTTTCTTTCCCAATTTGAAAATTCCACTGGAAATACGCTTTTCATTTCGGGTATTTCCGCCATCTCCTTCTCTCTGGCACTCCCGTGCGCGCACGCCAGCCCACTGCTTCTGCGCCCGGGTCACCTCCCTCGTGTTCACCTCCCCTGGCCACAGCTTATTCGCGTTCACCTCCCCTGGCCACAGCTCCAGTTCATCTCTCCTTGCCCCGGGTACACCTCTCCTTGCCCAGGTACACCTCCCCTCTCCATTTGAGCATGTGTTGGAAGCCTCCCGAACCGCCTCCATGTGGCTAGCTCACATCACGCGATATAAAACCTTTTGGCCGCTATGAAGTTCTTCCAGACGCTCCCACACACCTCCTCGTGCAGCCGATTGCACTCTCGTTGCCTCTATCGCCGGCAATCGCCTCCCCTGAGCCGGTAAACCCTAGAACCAAAGCTTTTAATTCTCTCGATTATTTGTCGATTCCTTGCGGTGGTATGATCACTAGTACATGTAGACCGCAGTGATACATCTATTTGAGCAATAGCATTTGTGTAGAACACTGGCGATTGAGCTCACCGTCGGTCAAAAAGACCTCACCGTGGCTAGCCTAGCTCCGGCCACCACCGCTCAAACCGAGCCTTCCACAGACTTGTCTGAGCCCCGTAGATGCTCCAATGCCAAACCAATCACCCTGAGAAGCTTCCCCTCACCCGCAATTTCAAAAGCGACCGTGGAAAAGGAGGGCTCACCGCCGGCGATTGCCGCCTCCGCCGGGCCTCCTACCGCCCAAAATGGATTCCCCATGGTCCCACGAACACGCCCATACCCTCAACCGCCGTCGCCGTTCACCCTAGCCCCGCCGGTAGTCGCCGCCTCACTCCCTTGTTCTCTCTGCGCACGCACGGGCGGATGGAGAAGATGAACAGTGCTCGGCACTGTTCATCCGACCGAGCCATCCCGAGCTAGCTGAGCCGAGTCAGTTCACCCGCACCGGACGCGTCCGACCGAGTCAAACCGAGGCGGCTGAGTTCGACCGTCTCGCCGAAACCGGTCCGAGCCCGATGAACAGTGCCACGAGTCCGATGAACAGTAACCGGCCCATTACTGTTCAATCAAGATTAAAAATTCCGAAAAATCATTTAAAAATTCTAGAAAATCCAGAAAATTCCCAAAAATCCTAAAAATACACCATTTTGATCAGTTTAATATCCTGAATTCAAATTTGACCTCCATTCTTTCAAATTCAAATTTTAATAATTTAAATTTCATTTTCCCACCAAAATCAATTCCAAATAAATTCACATTTCCCGTTTTGCCCTTTTAAATTTTGATAAAATTCAAATACAACCAA
This sequence comes from Dendrocalamus latiflorus, assembly GCA_017311315.1. Lineage (NCBI taxonomy): Eukaryota > Viridiplantae > Streptophyta > Magnoliopsida > Poales > Poaceae > Dendrocalamus > Dendrocalamus latiflorus. The sequence goes on along the minus strand of CM029629.1, from coordinate 18,286,007 downwards.
TATATTACCTGATTGATCGTCCTAAACCTTCCTAAAGACAATTTTAGCCCAGTCGGCCACCCAAGCACCGTCGAACCTCGACCTCCCATCCCCAACCCATTTCTTTTTATATTCGTTCTTGTTTTTAAGTTGCATTTTGTTCCCAGCTTGCATCTCGCAAAGCAGGAACTTATTTGATCTCGTTTTCTGCGCTAGTAACGGGACCAAGCGAATTGGTCAACGGAAGGGCAGCAAAGACATTTGAAGCTGGTCAAGAAGATCAAGAACAACAAAAAGAAGGCAAGTCACATGTTTTTTATCATGTTGAATCCCATGACATGCCTATTATCTAAGTAATGTAGTTTCATTATGAATATTTGTGAAATGCTATTTGCTTAACATGAAATGTTTAGAATGACATGCTATTTAGATAAGTCCTACCACTGATAAAAGCCATGTTTACATTGATGGCCATATTCACCTTGACAACCTTAGTAATTATTGAAGTATTATATAAATGTATGTATCATCATCTCATTCAACATTACACACTACTGAGTGACTTTGGCCGTTGGCCAGTTGGTTTGAAAAACCCCGGACTTAGGGTAGGGTGATATGGGACGCCGTACCCTAGGCCGGTAATGTTGGTGTGCAGGGTGGGGTAAAGGTGTTGTGCGAAACCGTGCGGCGGATTTCGTCCATCGCTTTACCCTTCAACATGTATACTATTAAGGTTTGAACCGTGGGCTAGTAGATTTGAAAAAAAACCCGATCTATGGTGAGCGTGCCCTAGAGCGGAGGTGCCGTGTGCACAGTTGGGGTAAGGGTGTTGTGGGAGACCGCGAGACGGCCTTCGCCCACCGCTTTACCCGGGGATGGAGGCTGGTTGGTTTGGTAGTGTTGAGTGCTGTTGAGCACAGTGGAAGTTTGTGGTTGAATGCCTCAGGTGAAAAATATAAGGACAAGAACCTTGTGCCAAGTAACAGACATAGTGACCGCTCAAACCACAGGAGTTGACTTGTCAACGCTGGTTTAGTAGCTGCTCAATTTGATTGAAACTCTACAGGTTGAGATGACAGGATGCTGGGGGGTTAGGTATGCCGCTGGGTACCTAACAACGGTAGTAGACACTTAAAACGACAGGGAGAAGTTTTTGTTTATTTTTGGCCGTGACTGAGTGATGCTACCGGGTAGAGCCTATATAGAGAATTGAGAAGTGAAACGACCTGGCTTTCTTAACTCAGTCATGAGGGTTAAGGAACCGTGTGGGTAAAGTTGAGCAACTCTGCAGAGTGAAATAAATGGTATTCGAATACGCCGTGCTTCCGGTTAATGAAGCTGTGTTAATTGGGTGATTCCAGCAACGAGGCATAAGTAGAGTTTCTCATGTTGTTAATTTGAGTAATGATGAAACTTTATCTGATAACAGAAAACCCTAATCTTAAGGAGCAATTGTTTTAAAATTTTATTTGTTTGCAAATAAAATTGCATCCACCTTTTAATAAAACAAATATATTCCCCTTCTCTTGAGAATATCCTGGCAAGTAGATATATAGTATTTTCCACATGTGATTTGCTGAGTACGGGGTTGGAGTACTCAGACTTGCGCAATTTTCCCCCAACAGATACCAGAAGCAAAAGAAGATGCTGCAAGTGTTCGTGTTAGGGTTACGACTGCACTCAAGTGTTCCTGTGGAGTTTTCTTCGGCTCTTCTGTATGTAAGTTAAGTTTTGGGCTTGAACGCCCGTATTATCATTAAAGTTGACCATTAGGTCTTATTTCAAATTAAATTAACTTGTTTTAATTGTTCGTGAGCAGGCATGATACCCTGTTAAGCCGCAACAGAACTCCTGGGCTGTTGCGGGCCGTGCGACGTCCCTGTTCCCAAAAGTCGGGGGCATTACAAATGGTATCAGAGCATGCTTGACTGTAGGTTATAACCCTAAGTATAGGTTTGGCTTCGATAGGAATACGATTCTACAAAATCTTAATTTCTAATACAAAAGAATTACAAAAATCATAAGTAATATTGCTGTCTCATTCTTCCTATGTCTGCCTTATCTTTCTTAGATATGCATTAAAAGTTTTTGTTTTAGATTTGTCAAAATCTTAAAAATACGAGTAGTTGTTTAGACTAATTTCTTACTGTGGATCTTTAACCAAATGGAACGAATACTAACTTTAGTAGAAGTGTTAAGGATGGTGTTAAGAAGAATAGTGCGAATACCCTGACCAAAACTTTTCCTTTTGAAAGGTTGAGGTCGCCGTTCGAGTAGGCAATACATAGTGCTCGTTTAATTCCTTTGATATAACGGGCAAGACCATTTGAGTAGACGAAGTTTTTCTGATTGTAATAATAGCCAAATTGCACTACTAGCCTGTTAGGCTACTGTATAAGCAATTTGTGCAAAATTAATTTTCGGTTTTAAGTAAAGTAGGTGTGGAAAACTTTTCTGCTACTACCCTACTTCGTCTCAGTCCGTACCTATATTCTTCTGTTTTTATTTTTATCTTACCTATCAAGCTCTAAGTCTTGGAAGGACTTAAATGTAAACTCCTGATTGCAAGGAATAGGTTAAATCCCATTCCGAAGAACTGTAAGAGGATAGACGAACCCAGAAAGGATTGAAGTGTGACATGATGAATAATCAAAGGTGTTAGAAGAGTTAGGTTTGATTATCAGAAAGATTTAATAGTGTGAATGTTAAATGGATAAAACGATGAAATTGGTTGGATCGGATTAACTAAATAAAAGGATAAGCTGAATCTTGGAAGAAGTGGAGAATGTAATAATTGGATTTTAAGCCTAATCAATAAGATTGTTCATAGTGGATAATGATAATGGCGATTGGTGGATTGAACGAATAAGCTGAATTTTGAGAAAATGGAAAATGCGATGATTGGATTTTAGGTTTAATTAATGATAATGTTCATAATGGATACTGATAATTGTGATTGCTAGATTGCAAGACTAGTCAGAGTATTCTTTTCGGTGGATATTAATAAGGGTAATAGTTGGATTGCAAACTTGACTACAATGTTAATCTTGGTAGACTTAGAATAATGAATTAGTTTAGAAGTAGATAATAAGAGCTTTAGTTAATGATTAAATGAGCATATTGAGATTATGAAACAATGACAGGAGGAATCGGATTTCTAAGGCAAGTTATGATGTAAATGGTATCGGTGGACTTAAAAATAAAGATGTTAGGTTACCAAAGACCGGAAGTCAGATCTATAAGGTTGTGATTGAAATCAGGATTTAGGTTGAAGTTAAGTAGTCAGAATTTGATTAATGAAGTTAAGGATATTGTAATAAAAGTTATACATTTAGAAGATCAAATAAATGAAGATAGTTGCTTAGAGTTTTAGACAGCAATAGTACTAAGAGCAATCAATTGAAGGAAGTAGCATAGATGTGGATAGAAGAAATAGAGGCTGAATTAGTACGGTTATGGGATTTTAATTCCTATAAGTAAAAATAGTATTTTAGGAAGTAATCAGGGAAAACATTTAATTTCATCCAGCTTGTTCCCTTTCCTACTACTTTGCTCTTATCTTAGAATTTGTCTTACTTTCCCTTGCTAGCCCAAAAATGTTACATAACTGATTCTCAAGTTTCGGCTACAAACAAATAGTGACACTGAATAAACTAAAAATTTGATGGTGTAGCAGATGGAAAACAGAAATCAAAATGGACCATTCATCTTGTCGGAAGCCTTATGCACCATGACAAAAGCTTTATCCAACATGAGAGAAGCTGTATCTAATATGGAGAAGACCCGGATTGAAAGCAGACAAGGACAAGTCAGAATACTAGAACAACAAGCAATGATATTGGAACAACTCATTACAAAAGTGCCACCAGAAAAAGTAGTATCAATGTCAAGTGCAACTGCATTTAAATTTGCAACCTTCTAGAAGACTCAACCACCAGAATTCTCATCAACTATAGAACCTTTGAGCGCTGATAACTGGTTACAAAGTATTGAAAAGAGACTGGAAGCCATCCAATGTACAGATAAGGAGAAAGTTCTTTTCGCTACTTACCAACTATCGGAGTTAGCCATCAACTGGTGGAATGCTATTCAATGGACATATCCGAACAAGAATGATATTACATGGGAAGAGTTTGTAACTAGATTTCGCAAGACTTATATCCCACCTAAAGTTGTCACAGAGAAATATCAGGATTTTCTCAATCTCCGACAAGAAGACGGATTTGTTATGGAGTATCTGCAGCAATTCCATCATCTGTCACCGTATGCTCAAGAAGATATCAACGATGAAACAAAAAGAATGTCATACTTTATACAAGGTTTGCAACCACAGATAAAGCGCTATATTATAACCATGGAATTTCCAGATTTCCGGACTGTAGTCGATCAAGCTCTTCGGATAGAGGAAGAAGTATCAGGACATGTGAAGGTTATCAAGCAAAGCAATCCCTTGACTTCGACACATACAATTTGTTTTCACTGCAACCAAGAGGGACATAAGCGTGACCAATGCCCACTGAAATACTTACCTAAAGAGGAAGCCCGGATACGAGCCAGAATACAAACATCAACCTCATATCAGTCATCAATAGAGAAAGAAGAACGTCACCCCAAGAAGGCTCGAGTGGAGGAGTAAAGGAGACAATCAGAAAGACAGAAAAGTTAGTTAAGAACAAAATGTGAACTGAGTGTTATCTCACACTTTTTGTATGAACAAATAGTTTTGTAAATTATCAAGTGTACCCGTGAGCTATCCGAAATGGTATAAATAAATAAATAAAAATTTTGTCGCATTTCACTATACATTTGATTTTCAATCTTGTATAAAAGGAATACAACCACAGTGAATAGTTAGATGAAGCATAATAAACCTAAGACACATAGTACAAGTGAACCAACCATATCTTAAAAAGATACTGAAGGAAATCATAAAGAATATTACGATATGGAATATCTATAAAGACCTTGAGAAATAAACCAAGCCGTTAGTATAAAGATACAAGACATTTTAATTTGGTTATACAAGGATGATATACAGGTACAGTAAAAAGCAAAAGAAGGAGAACAGAGAGCATGTATAAACTTGCATAGAACAAAAGAAGTCCCTAGAAATTAAAGATTCTAACCTCAGTTCAATTAAAGACCAGATTAGATTACAGCCCTAGTACTAATACTCCATAACCTTAGAAAGGAATTTTAATTTTATGGTCACACCTCAAAACAAGGATAGGTATTAATACCGGATGGAAAGATGGTAGCTTCTACGTTGAGATGTTAGCACCTGAAAAGAAACGGACTACTCATGGTTTAGTCAAATGGGATTAAATCTACGGGACTGCAAGCAACCAAGAACTATCATACAAATATTTAATGTTGCCCAGAAGAAAAACAATAACAAATAAAGACAAAGGCATATGGTAGAATGGTTACTAAACTTTGTCTTAATTACAACAAGAAGATTCAACAGGATTCATTAAGGAGAAAGAGAGAAGCTTAGGGATCTCACAGTTATTTCTGAATACGGAATGAAAAGAAGGATTAAAGATCTAACTGTAGAATCAAATTCTTCTTATAGTTCCCTATATGCCCTGATAGAGTAAAGAAGAACCAATACCAAGAAATCTAGTAAAGTAATGCGAGAAGGGGGAAACCTCAAAGTACGTGGCATACTAAGGCGTACACCAAAAAGTAAAGAATATACATAAAAATCTACTCAGATTGTTACAATTATAATCAGTTCTAGAATGAAACTAAGGAACCAGAGGATATTGATATGGATTTGTTTTACAGACTCTCAAGGACATGAGAAGGATATGCGACTATATGTGAGCGTAGGCCGATTGGTTGAAGAAACCCATCTCCTGTTAGACAAATGAACTTACAGAAAAGATAGAGTAAAAGAACTTCACGGGACCATGGCTGTATTACTGCATGAATTACCAAATGGAACTACCCCGAACCAAGAAGCATAAACCACATTTATACCTCAAGGAGATCTTTATGAAGTTTGGAGAATCCAGAGAACCAGAAAGGGACAAAACACCGACAAAAGCACCGGTCAGCAGCCCTACTGGAAGCTTACCTAGAATGAAACGAGATTTATGGAAAGGATCAGGGCTATAACAAATGTTGTTTTGCACCCCATTCTTTAACCTGGGTGAATCTCGGGGTCGAGATTCTTTTTAAGGGGGTAGATTGAAACACCCCAAAATTTTCAATTTTTAAAATTTTTGTGAATTTTGCTGGATTTATCTTTTCTTTCCCAATTTGGAAATTCCACTGGAAATACGCTTTCCATTTCGGTTATTTCTGCCATCTCCTTCTCTTTGGCGCTCCCGTGCGCGCACGCCAGCCCACTGCTTCTGCGCCCGGGCCACCTCCCTCGTGTTCACCTCTGTAAGATCGAGGGGGCCGACTAGAGGGGGGGTGAATAGGCGGTCTTCAAAAATTTTCGTCTAATTTCAATTGACAATTTTAAACTTAGTAATTTGACTAGAGCAAGTAAACAATAGCACAACTAAACAACCTAGAATGGTTCAAGTGACCGCTAGTACAAGTAATTGACTAAGAGCAATAGCAATTAGCCTAGAACAAAGTTTGCTACTCTAACCAAGCAAGCAATCAAATAATTCAATTGAAGTGAATTGCTTGAATGAAATTAAGCACAAAAAAGCAAACCACAATTGACACAATCACTTTTTACCGTGGTGATCGGAGACTTGCCGGTCTCCCCTAGTCCACGTTGAGGTAAGCCCGAACGAATCGGACCAGCTCCACGAATTGAGCCTAATCACCTCGATCACTAGCGGTAGCCCTTTCCCTCTCCGGGTAGGCGAGCTCCGAGCCTTCACAATCTTCCGAGCCTTCTCACAATCTTCTTGAGAAGATCACCGGAACCTCCGCCAAGCCGTCTAGGTGCCGGCAAGCACCAAGAGTAAAGAATCACAGTAGGCTTGATCACTCTCAAGTGCCAAATGAATGCAACACTAGGATGCCATGCACTCTAAATGGCTCAACTACCTCAATTGAATGCTCAAGAGTGTATATGAGGTGTGAGAGATTGCTCTAGGCTTATGAATGCTCAATGGGGGTTCAACAACAAGTTTAAGTGCTGGTGGGGTTGAATTTATACCCCCACCAACCTCAAATAGCCGTTGCAATAAACAATCCTGAAATTTCAGGGAAAACGGAACTACGCCGTTGTAAGGGCGGTACTTCCGGATTTTCGCCGACTCTACAGAACGGCTATGTCAGACGCTCAGAAGTGACCGTTGGACAATGAGTGCGGTACTACCGCCGTTGAAAACGCGGTACTTCCGGATTTCCGGAAGTTCCGCTCCTTGCCCCGGTACTTCCGATCTCAGCGAGGTTAACTCCAACTCAGGGCGCTCTCTGGAAATAAAGTTCCGCTCAAATGTCCGGAACTACCGGCCTTGCGGTAGTTTCGCAGTTCAATCCGCGGTACTTCCGTTTTTCCAGAGGCTAAGTTTGATTCCGGGCGCTCTCTGGAATTAACGTTCCGCTCGGAGGCCCGGTACTTCCGGCCATACGGTAGTTCCGCCCATAGAACGCCCGTACTACCGAAATTTCTGGCAATGCATGATTTTGATTCAATTTTAATTTCTAAATGCATGCATGATCCTAAATTGATCCATAAGGCCCATAAGCACATGATCAAACATTTTACCATGATCCCTCTTAATAGTACGGCATCTAATCTATAATCCGGTTTTCCAACCATTCTCCAAGACCGGTTGTTGTGGCTACAGACCAAACAGAGAGAGAGATGGTAGTGGAGAGTGATGAAGATAAGTGTAATGGCCTGCCCTCTCCCCATGGTCGGTGTTCTATATATATACATGGGGAGTGCTTTTACAATTATGCCCTTACAGCTGATTATCCCCTTCAGGGGTATTTGTGTCATTACATGTGGCCTATTCTGGGCCTTATAACTTCCTACCAGGCCTGCTGGGTTTAGGTGGGGGCCACCCCTACGACAGGAGCCTCTCATGGTGAAGGGCTTCACAGGGCCGAAGCCATGTCGCCGAGTCCTTTGGCCCCCTCCGTCCCCGCGGCCTGTGAACTTCTCCAAACTTGACCCGGGGCTGCGCTGTGGCCGAAGCAGATGCGTGCTCTTCCGGCCGTCCACGTGGTGAAGCGTGCTTGGCGCTGTGCGGGCCTTGAGGCGTCGTGACCATCAATGTGACGGCGGACTCCCGGCATTTGGACTTCTGAGGCGCGCGCGCTCCGCAGTCGTTGCGACCTTGCCGCCTAGTGGTGTGCTTTTTAATGACGGTTGGCTTGCCAGGGGGCAGGCTGTCGCATCGTGCAGTGCGCCTTCTCGTAAGTGGAGCGTGCGACGGTTTCCGGTGTGCACGCGGTGGGGTGCGGACGGTTGCACTTACGCGCCCCTGGTAGCTGAACCGCCCGACACCCCGCGCTTGTGCTTCCGTCGGTTGGCATGCCTCCACGCTGGCGACTCTTCGCCTAGTGAGGCCGAGTATAAATATGTTGGCGTCGGGGGCCGCTCCCTATACATCTCTTGCTGCACCTCCCGTACCTGCTCATGGTTAACTTCTCACATGTAGGGGAAAATTTTGTTCATCTGCGTTTGATGACTGCGTCGACCGGCGTCAATGCCCGCGAGCGCTGGTGAACAAAATATGTCCTATTTGCGGGAATGCTGCACGGCTTGATGTGGAAATGGCAAGGCCCGACTTGCTCTCGTAGACAGATATGAAGTCATCCATACGCTCTGATCATGCGAACGAGCATATGTTGGTGTGGCGACGCATATCTGTTTACGAAAGCATGTCTGCTCTTGCCAGAAATTGACCTTTGCATGTTCGAGTTATTGTGGTCGTATGTGCTGTTCTGCGTTCTTCAAGCTCGCTCCGTCTAGTTGAAGTAGATGCGCGCGCGCTCCGTCCCCTACCCATCGAGCGGGTGGCGGCGAAGCTGGCGCTTAGTCGAAGTAGACGCGCGCGCTCCGTCCCCTACCCATCGAGCGGGTGGCAGCGAAGCTGGCGCTTAGGCGAAGTAGACGCGCGCGCTCCATCCCCTACCCTTCGAACGGGTGGCAGCGAAGCTGGCGCCTAGTCGAAGTAGACGCGCTCGCTCCGTCCCCCACCCTTGGAACGGGTGGCAGCGAAGCTGGCGCCTAGTCAAAGTAGACGCGCGCGCCCCGTCCCCTATCCTTGGAACGGGTGGCAGCGGAGCTGGCGCCTAGTCGAAGTAGACGCGCGCGCTCCGTCCCCTACCCTTGGAACGGGTGGCAGCGGAGCTGGCGCCTAGTCGAAGTAGACGCGCGCGCTCCGTTCCCTACCCCTCGAACGGGTGGCAGCGCAGCTGGCGCCTAGTCGAAGTAGACGCGCGCGCTCCGTCCCCTACCCATCGAGCGGGTGGCCGCGAAGCTGGCGCCTAGTCGAAGTAGACGCGCGCGCTCCGTCCCCTACCCTTGGAACGGGTGGCAGCGGAGCTGGCGCCTAGTCGAAGTAGACGCGCGCGCTCCGTCCCCTACCCTTCGAACGGGTGGCAGCGGAGCTGACGCCTTCGCCTCGCGAACACCGCCACGCGTGCGGTGACTTGTGGTCTTGCGATGCGGCCTTGCGCTGTAAAGGTACCTGGAATCACGCCGGCCCCCGGCCTGCCATCCGTACCGTGCGACCCGACGCGCCCGGGGCACGTGGCGGCCTACGACCGGCGGGCGGCGTGATGTGGACGGTTGCGTGTGCGTGGCCGCTCGCCTCTTCCCTAGGCAAGGGGGGCACGGGGCGGGCTGTGAATGGCACGACGCCGGAGCGGTTGTGATCCCCTGGCCCATTAATGCGCCTTTAACAGCGGCTAGGTAGCGTCGTCCTGTGACGACCCTTGGCGCTTGTGGTCGTGGCCTTCCAGCTTTGGGTATGGGGCATTGCGCCGGACGGACGCTTGTACGACTGCGGTCGCGCCCCGACGCGGACCTTCGCGACACTTCGCTTTCCATTACGGGGAATCGCGCGGGGCGGACCTTTACACCGCTGCGGTTGCATCCGGCACGCGGATCGTTGCGACGCTTCGGTAGCGGCGGTATGGGCGAGGTGGCTTGAAATAGCCCCCCCGTAACAGCGTCCCCGCATCTTTGCGCCCTCTTTCCTGTCTGCTCCGCCCTCTACACCTTCGCGCTATCTTCACCGCCTGAGTCTCTCCGTGGGAAGCGATGGCCTCCAGTAGCAAGCGCAGCCAGGCGGTTGGTGGCCCTGACATTCGCAGGCGGTCCTCGCTGTTGAAGGTGAAATACGCGCTCCAAGAGCGCGACCCGGCGGCGGCGGACCAGGAGCGGCTGGTGGCGGAGGAGGAAGGCACGTTCTCCGGCGAGCTAGGCCCCTCGCTCGTGACCGAGAAGACGATCCAAGGGCTCCTGCGCGCGGGGAAGTTGTCCGGGCGCCAGGAGGTACGATTGCCCGCCGCCGACGAGACGGAACCGCACCCCGAGAGGTCGGAAGCGGTCGTGTTCGTTGCCTTTTTCGACGCGGGGCTCCGCATCCCAGCGGCGGCTATGGTGGGCGATGTGCTGCGGACCTTCGGGCTGGAGCTGGCGCAACTGACTCCGAACGCCGTGGCCCGGCTCGCGGTGTACAGCTGGGCCTTGCGCTCGGGGGCGTGTTGCCCCAGCGCGTCGTTGTTCGCCTATCTTCACGAGGCACGATGCCAGCCCAAGGGTCGGAAGGACGGGACGCTATCGAGCTTCGGTAGCGTCACTTTTATTCTTCGTCCGTCGTGCAAGAAGCTCTTCCCTGCGAACTCAACTCGCGGGAAGTGGGAGTCTTGCTGGATGAAGCGGTGGTTCTACCACCGTGTGGAGAGCGGGAGCGGCCTTGAGTGCACAGGCCGACCGATCGCGTTCAAGCCCTCGCCTGGCCGAACGCTCGATGATGAGGACAAGCGGAGGGTCAAGCGGCTCATAGGCGTGGCCGCCCGCCTCAACATGCGCGACCTCGCCGAAGAGTACGTGATGTACGGCATGGCACCGCTTGCCTACGACTGGCACCTTGCCGCCGAGAGGCGTCGAGACGACAATGTTTCGCCATGGGTCTGCTTGCTGCCAGCGCCCCCCGGTCTTCGTAAGCCTCGATCGCGTCCCTCCTTTATTCACGCGAAATGCATTATATGCTGATGCTATGCTCCTTTGCTTCAGGAATTTCCTTGGAGGAGGCGGAGCAAGCCGCGCGCGTGTTCCTGGGGTCGTACACCGCCAGGGAGCACGAGCAGCGCGCGTCTGCTATCGCCGATGCGGGGCTGGGGCGAATAAACCGCGTGTGCGAGGTCCTGGGTCTTGCCGTGCCGGACCGTGTCGCTCCAGACGACGGTGCAGCGAAGAAGAAGAAGGCCCCGTCTCGGAAGAGGGGCCGCAGCGGGGCGCCTGCCGCGCCTGCTGCTAGTGTTTCTGAGGGCGCGGCGGATGCGGAGTCGGACTCGGCGAGGTATGCCGATTCGGGCTTGGGTGGCGCAGACGCCGAAGGCGAGGTATCCTCGTCGAGCGTCCCGTACGGCGGGTTTGCCGCGGGCGGCCGGAGGGGGGAAGTCTCACCGCCCGCCGAAGTCATCGAGGCGGAACCCGTACAGACCGGCGATGCCGAGGTGGAGCTTTCGACCGCGGCCGCTGTGGTGCCGGAGGCGCCCTCAACGGGGGCGCACGGAGCCGTGCTGCCTTTACTGATAGCAGCAGAAACCGAGGTGCCCCCTGCGACAACTGCCACCATGGAACCTTCGCCCCCGGGCGCGGCAGCCGCGGGGTCTTCTCTGACCGCGGCTGCGGGGGCGGTGTCGCTGCTGGCTGCCCCGGCTAAACGACCGTGTGTGCGGCCGGAGCTCCACCGGACACCGCGAGGATTCGTCGTGGCCACGGGCATCAGAAGCTTGTGGGACTCCAGCACAAGCGCCGGAGACCCTGCGGCATGCGCGCCTTCGGCCTCCCTGGCCACGCCGCCCGTCGCGCAGGGACAGCCGTCGCCCTCCCCGAATGCGGAGGCTTCCGCCCGCGGCGGGACCGTTCCTTCTGCTACCGAGGGTACGGTGGCTTAGCTTACTCTGGTGTATGACTCTATGCCTTGCGGTGCTCACCTGCATCCCTGTTTGCAGCGTTGCTCATTCCGGAGAGGGAGCGCTTGGCAGAACACGGGACCTCCGCGTGCACAAGCCCCGCGGACTTCGTGCTGCCCCCGGAGACGCTGAGGGCGTGGCGCGGGATTGTGAATGACGCAGCCGCCAGCGTCGACCCTCAAGTGCTGCAGGCCTATGAGGCGGGGCGCCTCGAAGACGCCTTCGAGGTGTCTGGGGTGAGGGTAAGTACTTCATACGACGACGCCTGGGCTGGCTGAGCTTGCTAAGTCTTTCCCTTCTGCAGACACTTGTGCTGGGGCAGGCCTTGCAAATGGCCTATGCTCGCGGCCGAACGGCGCTCGAGGATAGGCTGCGGGCCGTCGAGGAGGAGCTACGCGAAGCCTCTGGAGCCCGCTCTGCCCAAGACGCCCGCATCCGCCAGCTGGAAGCGGAATGTGCCGAAGCGAGGGCACACGCCGAGGAACTTGTTGCGTCGACGCAGGAGTCGGCCGCGGCAGCTGCTGAACAAAAGTTTGCGGCGGAGCGGGACGGGCTCCTGGCGCAGGTCGCCATGCTAGAGAAGGAAAAAGGCGAGCTTGCCTTGACTCTAGCGGAGCGTAACCAGACGTTGGGCGACGCCTCGGTGGTTGTGTGGGACGCCATGCAAACGCTGGAGAGCCATCTTCAAGGGCTGGTAACTGAGGTGCCGGACCGCGCGTTTGGCCCGGAGGAGTTGTCTCGGACCCTCCGCTGGGTCGGGGATGCCGCCAACGTCGCGCGCGGCGCCGCGATGTCCTTTGGCACCCACTGCACGTACACTTCGGCCTGCTTGGTGTGCACGCTCCTCCAGCACCGCGGCTGTACGCACGTCGCCGAGCTGGATGACCCCCAGCTGGAGATACCTGGCGGGGCCAGAGTAATGTCCGGCGCCGTCCGCTCCGCTCGCCGTGCCCTTGGGCCCTTCTTCGACCGGATCTGGGATTACGTCGGGCCGGAAGCTGCACGGATCGAGCTCCGGAAGTCGCTCTACGGGACGGGGAGCCTCGGCCAATTTCTGGACGGGGTCCCTCGACGCGGCGAGGGCGACGCTGAGCCCTCCGAAGGCGCCGGGAACACGCAGGTCTGATGTCGCGGTGCCTAGGTGTAGGCGTGTGTTGTACTGCTCCCTCTCTTTGCGAATGGAGTACACACTTGCTGCATTTATTCTGACTTTCGCCTATATCCCGGGCAGCTTCCTTGCTGGGGCCGGTTTCTTGCGGCCGACCTTCCAACCCGGCGACGCCTTCGACGCTGGCGAAGGGCCGAAGAGTCGCTGGACTTTTGGGCGGGCCGACCTTCTTCGAGCGGGGCCCCAGCTTTAGCGCGCGTTAAGGACGAACCCGCGGGATAGCGGCAAGGATGTTGCCGGACCATTGTACTTGTGAGTTTTCCGGTATGTAGATTTTCTGGCATTTTAGGATATGCGCTGTGTTGATGCCACTTTGGATTTACCGGTACGCCGCATGCTGCGCGGGGACGAGATCTTCGCGCTCGATGCGCACTGTTGGCGAAGTAGCTGCACAAGGGTTCCTTAAAACGACGCTTACGGGGGCAGTCCTTGGCGCCTCGCCTTTTTACAGCCCGTAGACTGGCGTGTGCGGAGGCGGACCTCGACGCTTCGCCTTTTTATAGTCCGTAGACTGGCGTGTGCGGAGGCGGACCTCGACGCTTCACCTTTTTATAGTCCGTAGACTGGCGTGTGCGGAGGCGGACCTCGACGCTACGTCTTATATAAAATCCGCAGACTGGTGCATGCGGAGAAGGACCTCGACGCTACGTCTTTCTTTATAGTCCGGAGACTCGCGCGTGCGGAGGCGGACCTCGACGCTACGTCTTGTTTAAAGTCCGTGGACTGGTGCGTGCGGAGGCGGACCTCGACGCTACGTCTTTCTTTATAGTCCGGAGACTCGCGCGTGCGGAGGCGGACCTCGACGCTACGTCTTATTTAAAGTCCGTAGACTGGTGCGTGCGGAGGCGGACCTCGACGCTACGTCTTTCTTTATAGTCCGGAGACTCGCGCGTGCGGAGGCGGACCTCGACGCTACGTCTTGTTTAAAGTCCGTGGACTGGTGCGTGCGGAGGCGGACCTCGACGCTACGTCTTTCTTTATAGTCCGTAGACTGGTGCGTGCGGAGGCGGACCTCGACGCTACGTCTTATTTAAAGTCCGTAGACTGGTGCGTGCGGAGGCGGACCTCAACGCTACGTCTTATTTAAAGTCCGTAGACTGGTGCGTGCGGAGGCAGACCTCGACGCTACGTCTTATTTAAAGTCCATAGACTGGTGCGTGCGGAGGCGGACCTCGACGCTACATCTTATTTAAAGTCCGTAGACTGGTCCGCGCGAGGGCGTCCCCCCGGTGCGTCTTTTGTTTATACTCAGGCCCGTCACCTTTGGCTACGGCGAGTGCACACGCGAACATGCGACTTCGATTTATACTCAGTCCCGTACCCCTGGCTACGGCGAGCGCACACGCGAACGTGCGTCTTTGTTTATACTCAGGCCCGTCACCTTTGGCTACGGCGAGTGCACACGCGAACATGCGACTTCGATTTATACTCAGTCCCGTACCCCTGGCTACGGCGAGTGCACACGCGAACGTGCGTCTTTGTTTATACTCAGGCCCGTCACCTTTGGCTACGGCGAGTGCACACGCAAACGTGCGACTTCGATTTATACTCAGTCACGTACCCCTGGCTACGGCGAGTGCACACGCGAACGTGCGACTTCGATTTATACTCAGTCCCGTACCCCTGGCTACGGCGAGTGCACACGCGAACGTGCGTCTTTGTTTATACTCAGGCCCGTACCCCTGGCTACGGCGAGTGCACACGCGAACGTGCGACTTCGATTTATACTGCGGGAACGCGCGCGCTGGCTAAGCCTGCGCGCGCCTTCACCGCGTACTTGCGCGTGATGAAGAAAGATTAGCGACAAACGGCGATCTTCATTACATTCCCGTTTGCGCGGGTGAGCAACTACAAGGGATGGATATACTAACTGTTTGCCCTTGGTGCGGCCGAAGCCTCTAGTCGCTAGACATCTGCAGGGCCCGTCAAGGCGCCTCTGAATGGCCCCGAGGACCTCCGCGCTGTGACGCCAGCTCTAGGAGCGCCGTTGGGCTTCGCGACGCGGGCACCTGGTACCTGGCTCGATGCGGCGGGCCATATCCTGGCCGCCTCGGACGGTGATGATAGTCCGGGGACCCGGGATCTTCATGCATAGATAGCTGTGATGTGGTACCGCGCCGAAGGAGTTGAGGATTGGGCGCCCTAATATGGCGTTGTAGGGGTACGGAAGGTCGACCACGTCGAAGGTGGCATCTTCGGCCCGCACATTGTCATCTTGGCCGAAGGAGACTTGAAGACCTATTTGGCCCAGCGCCCGCAGGGGCTGTCCCCCAAAGCCCTGCAGTGGGATTCCCGAGGGCCCTAGGCGGCTTCGAGGGATCCCCATCTGGTCGAAGGCCACCGCAAACAATACGTTCGCGGAGCTACCGCCGTCCACCAAGGCGCGCCCCACGTCGCATCCCGCGATAGTGACCCGGATGACCAGGGGGTCCTGATGAGGGAAGTCCACACCCTGGGCGTCGTCGGGTGTGAATGTAACTTCGTGCTGCGCCCAATCCGGCGGTGCTTGCGCTGGGTATGCCGCCACGTGATGTAGTCTTCACGCATAGGCCTTCTGCTGCCGTGCTGAGGCGAATTCCAGCGCAGAGCCTCCGGATATGACGTTAATGATCCTGCGGTGGGTTGCCTCCGGAGCCTGCAGCGACAGGAGACCCTCCCGAGGCTGCTGTACGTGAGCTTGGATCCGTAAGGTGCCTTCCTGGGGTTGCATCCCTTGCGCCTGTACCTGCACGGGGGCCTCGTACGGGAATTGGGCGTGGGCCACTACAGGCGGACGCGTCTCTGGGTTCCTGTCCCTAGCGACGCTGTCGCGGAGCGCCGCGATGGAGGTGCAGGTGCGGGTATCATGATTGCCGCGGCTGTGGACTACGCACCATAGTCCCTGGTGCTGGTCGTCGTAATCTCCACGACCCTTATCGTCGCGGCCCCTGCCACGGCCGCGGCCCCGGCCACGGCGTTCCCGACCGCCTCGGCCCGCGGGAGCACCCTCGTCGGAACCGCCTTCAATGTCGAGGACGTACCGGTCTCGCCTCGATCTCTGCTGGCCGCGCTTGGGCTGATCGGACGACTCCTTATGCGAGGCGTCCCTGCGGTCGGGCGCATCCCTGGACGACTCCTGCTTACGTTTTCCCTTCGAAGAACCGCCCTTCAGCGGATCTTCGGCTTTTGCCGAGGCTCCGGCCTGGTTGGTGTCGGAGTCGTCACCTTGCCTTCGCCGCGCGTCTTCTTCCGCCCTGGCATATTCTTCCATTTTGTCAAAGAGCTTCGCCACCGTCTTGATTGGCTTTCGCGCATTGTACTCGGCCATCGGGCCCGGACGAAGGCCCTGTATGGCTGCATTAACGATGGTGGTTTCGTTGACGTCTTTCACTTGGCATCGAATCTTGGCGAAGCGTTTGAAGTAGTCCCGGAGCTTCTCCGAGGGTTTTTGCTTCACAGCAAAGAGCTGGTCCGCGTCGACTCGGTCGACGTAGTTTCCTTGGAAGTTGTTGTGAAGGCGGACGCGAAGCTGCTCCCACGCGTAGATGGAGCCCGGCTCTATGGTAAAGAACCAAGAGAGTGCCACTCCTTGCAGCGCAAGGGGGAGTCCCTTCGCCTTCGTGGTGTCGTCTCCGCCCGCGGCTTCGATCGCGGTTTCGTATACGCGCACGAACCCGTGTCGCCTTTGTACGAGTCGATGGCGCTAGGAAACTTGAAGTCTTCGGGCCATGCCGCCTGCTGCAGCCCCGCCGAAAGCGGGGACTCCGGATCTACGCGCTGCAGCGGCACGCGGCTAGACGTGGGGGCTTCGCGACTGTCCGCCCTCTCCGGCATGGGCTCGGACGCGATTACTGGCGCGGCCTGCTGACTCCGAGCCTCTTGCATATCTCTGACGGCTCCGCGAAGGTCCCCTAGCTCCCGCTGGAACGCGTTGAGGGCCGCCAGCAGGGCACTTTCCACCGCCTGTGCAGGCGGGGTCGCCGGTACTCCCAACGGGCGGATCGGCGCGGGGACGACCGCATCGCAAGGTCCCGAGCTGCCGGTCGCTCCGTCGTGGCTACCTCGAACCGCCCGGTCCGCGCCGCCGGCGAGGGTTGCAGTGGGGGCGGCGAGGTCGGCTGTCGTTGCGTCGGCGGGGTCGGCTGTCGCCGCACCCGCGTCGACGTCTTCGACCGCGGGGTCCGTCCCCGCAACGCCGGTGACGGGGCGGGTCGTCGCGGTGCCGGTGACGGGGTTGGTCGTCGCGGTGCCGGTGGCGGGGTTGGTCGTCGCGGTGCCGGTGACGGGGTTGGTCGTGGCGGTGCCGGTGACGAGGTTGGTCGTGCAGGTGCCGGTGACGAGGTTGGTCGTCACCGCGCGAACGTCAACGTCTTCGGCCACCGCGCCTGCGTCGCCACCCGCGCCCGCCGCTGCCGATGCCGAAGCCCTGGTACTCATACGACGCTCCGGCCCGGCCGCCTTCTTTCCCTTCGCCGCCGCTGAAGAAGCTTTTTTCGGTGCCATCCTTCTTCTTCGTTCTTCAGGCTTGTCCTTGTCCTCCCCACGGACGGCGCCAACTGTTGTGGCTACAGACCAAACAGAGAGAGATGGTAGTGGAGAGTGATGAAGATAAGTGCAATGGCCTGCCCTCTCCCCATGGTCGGTGTTCTATATATATACATGGGGAGTGCTTTTACAATTATGCCCTTACAGCTGATTATCCCCTTCAGGGGTATTTGTGTCATTACACATGGCCTATTCTGGGCCTTATAACTTCCTACCAGGCCTGCTGGGTTTTGGTGGGGGCCACCCCTAGGACACCGGTAAAAATAAAAGATCCCTAAACTATTTACCTTGTCGACTTGGAGCCCTTTGAATCTTGCGACATCTTTTTATGTGCCTCTTTCCTTTACCTTGAGATTAATTCTTGCAAACACTTAACACACAAATTAGTCCCATGATCACATAGTGTCATTAATTACCAAATTCAATATTTTTAGGGGCCTAGATGCTTTCAATCTCCCCCTTTTTGGTAATTTATGACAACATGAGCAAGTTTTGAGAAGAATTAAGATTTAGATATACTCCTTGTTAGCAAGTTGTATATCATAATTCTTTAGAAATTTTGGCAATTAAGAATATGGGGATTTTTTTTTGCAATTTTAGAGACTCAAGGAAGAACTCCCCCTAAACATGTGCATCATTTTTATAAATTTTTTTTTGCATGATCTCTTTTTGATAAATTTCAAATTTAGCATACATGAACATCACGTAATATTAAAGCACAAATTTCAAAGGTATGCATAGACAAGTAAATAGTATTTAGGACAAGATATAACCACAGTTCATTACATCAAGCAAACAACTAAACATCCATAGAGTTTAAACATCCCATAAGCATTACATGGTTCATTACACCATACTTTATTACATAGCCAAATAGATAGATAAAAGTTTATTTCTGCACTTTCTGCAAGCTTCATTCTTCTCCTTGCTTCATTTCTCCCCCTTTGGCATCAAAGTACCGAAAAGGAGAACTAGTCCTGAGCTGCACGAGGAGAAGGAGAGCTGCGGCGACGAGTGCGACGAGAGTAGTGAGGTGGAGCCACAACGCTCTCAAGGGATGAGACGCGATCCCCGAGGATGAGACAGAGGTGATCAAAGTGGCAACCTGCCCTGAAGTCTCAATCTGGCGCTCCTCAAGCCTGAGGATGGCGGAGTAGATCTGGGACAGTGTCGCATCGCCTTCACCCTGAGGAGGAGGAGGAGGAGGATCGGCGGCTGCTGGTGGCTTAGGCTGTCTACGAGGACGAGCAGGAGCAGGAATAGGAGGCTCTGCACGAGGCTTGTAGGGCTTGTGCACGGTGCAAAGTGCTCCTCTATATCCGGTCTTGCGAATGATCAGGGCCATAATAAAAGGAGCAAAGTTGATTCTCCTGTTTCTGTCATTCTTATTTGCATCTATTTCCTGGATGATGAGATCCACCACGTCGAACTTCTCACCACGCATAATGTAGTCAATCACGTTCCAGGCGTGGCCACGGATAGCGTCATAATTCCCACTCTTTGGATAAATGGTATGGTTGATAATCCTGTTCACAAGACTAGGAATTGGGAGCAATCCTATTGTCGTCCCTGGTACACGATCAGCTGCCCGGTCATAATAATCAGTATAAGTAGCAATGGGAAGTGTCGGCTTGCTGAATACCTTCTCATAAGTACTGGACTCAGTACCAAGCGCCAGCTCAAACTCATGTTTTGTGCACTCAATAACCTGCTGTCCAGTCATCCAGCACAGATGCTCGTAAGTGGGAGAGATGTACAAGGTGGCATAGAACTGCCGGATCATCTCCTCCTGACAGCTGCACTGAAAAGCGACCAGGTGGTGGATCCCCGCTTGTTGAAAAAGCCGGTATGCACCATCAAAACTTGTCAATCTGTGACAAGTGATCCCAATCTACATACTTGTGCTGGGCAAACTTGCGCGAAGGACCATACATTTCTCTATAGACTTGCTCCTGAAATTTTGTATGGAACTTCGGGTTCTGAGAGTTGCAGGGGAGAATGTACTGACTGCGACAGCGCATGATAGCGTAATCATCACTGGAGATTTTGGAGAGATCCACTTCTTGATCCAACCAATATATTACCTATATATTACCTGATCGATCGTCCTAAACCTTCCTAAAGACAATTTTAGCCCAGTCGGCCACCCAAGCACCGTCGAACCTCGACCTCCCGACCTCAACCCAGTTCTTTTTATATTCGTTCTTGTTTTTAAGTTGCATTTTGTTCCCAGCTTGCATCTCGCAAAGCAGAAACTTATTTGATCTCGTTTTCTGCGCTAGTAACGGGATCAAGTGAATTGGTCAATGGAAGGGTAGCAAAGACATTTGAAGCTGGTCAAGAAGATCAAGAACAACAAAAAGAAGACAAGTCACATGTTTTTGATCATGTTGAATCCCATGACATGCCTATTATCTAAGTAATGTAGTTTCATTATGAATATTTGTGAAATGCTATTTGCTTAACATGAAATGTTTAGAATGACATGCTATTTAGATAAGTCCTACCACTGATAAAAGCCCTGTTTACTTTGATGGCCATATTCACCTTGACAACCTTAGTAATTATTGAAGTATTGTATAAATGTATGTACCATCATCTCATTCAACATTACACACTACTGAGTGACTTTGGCCGTTGGCCAGTTGGTTTGAAAAACCCCGGATTTAGGGTAGGGTGGTATGGGACGTTGTACCCTAGGCCGGTAATGTTGGTGTGCATGGTGGGGTAAAGGTGTTGCGCGAAACCGTGCGGCGGATTTCGCCCATCGCTTTACCCTTCAACATGTACACTATTAAGGTTTGAACCGTGGGCTAGTAGATTTGAAAAAACCCGATCTAGGGTGAGCGTGCCCTAGAGAGGAGGTGCCGTGTGCACAGTTGGGGTAAGGGTGTTGTGGGAGACCGCGAGACGGCCTTCGCCCACCGCTTTACCCGGGGATGGAGGCTGGTTGGTTTGGTAGTGTTGAGTGCTGTTGAGCATAGTGGAAGTTTGTGGTTGAATGCCTCAGGTGAAAAATATAAGGACAAGAACATTGTGCCAAGTAACAGACATAGTGACCGCTCAAACCACAGGAGTTGACTTGTCAACACTAGTTTAGTAGCTGCTCAATTCGATTGAAACTCTACAGGTTGAGATGACAAGATGCTGGGGAGTTAGGTATGCCGCTGGGTACCTAACAACAGTAGTAGACACTTCAAACGACAGGGAGAAGTTTTTGTTTATTTTTGGTCGTGACTGAGTGATGCTACCGGGTAGAGCCTATATAGAGAATTGAGCAGTGAAACGACCTGGCTTTCTAAACTCAGTCATGAGGGTTAAGGAACAGTGTGGGTAAAGTTGAGCAACTCTGCAGAGTGAAATAAATGGTATTCGAATACGCCGTGCTTCCGGTTAATGAAGCTGTGTTAATTGGGTGATTCCAGCAACGAGGCATAAGTAGAGTTTCTCATGTTGTTAATTTGAGTAATGATGAGACTTTATCTGATAACAGAAAACCCCTAATCTTAAGGAGCAATTGTTTTAAAATTTTATTTGTTTGCAAATAAAATTGCATCCACCTTTTAATAAAACAAATATATTCCCCTTCTCTTGAGAATATCCTGGCAAGTAGATATATAGTATTTCCACATGTGATTTGCTGAGTACGGGGTTGGAGTACTCAGACTTGCGCAATTTTCCCCCAACAGATACCAGAAGCAAAAGAAGATGTTGCAAGTGTTCGTGTTAGGGTTACGACTACACTCAAGTGTTCCTGTGGAGTTTTCTTCGGTTCTTCTGTATGTAAGTTAAGTTTTGGGCTTGAACGCCCGTATTATCATTAATGTTGACCATTAGGTCTTATTTCAAATTAAATTAACTTGTTTTAATTGTTCGTGAGCAGGCATGATACCGTGTTAAACCGCAACAGAACTCCTGGGCTGTTGCAGGCCGTGCGACATCCCTGTTCCCAAAAGTCGGGGGCGTTACAATTTCTTTGAAAGATATATAAGTCCCTCAACAAAATCGGCAAAACCGACGGATCTTGTTCACTACACAGCACACTGGCTGGTCATGATTGTCCAATACCCTAGCAAGAATAACACGTAAAAGTGGTATTGTCCACCAATTCATCCATTTACAAGCTCAATGCCGGATATATGATTTCATTATGCTTGGGGCTAAATTGTAATAGGCTAACAGTCTAAAAATGAATATGAATTCAGACCCACACCACGGCACAACAAAAGTACATCGCAAATACAAATTTAGCTCAATGCTTCAACAAAAAACATAATAAGAAAAATATGGCAAAATATAAACAATGTAGCATTGTGGAGATATAATTTGAGTACCTAAATAACAAAGATTTACTCTCATCCTAAGCCACCACTTGTTCATCAATATTAGGATAAGAATCAGAATCTACAGAGGCAACATATAAGAGTAAATTCATATCGGCATTCAATATTTCAATTCAGTTAACTAGTTGTGTTCTACAAATAAAATCACTAATTAGCTAGGGCATATCAAAGTTGTATCATAATTCATAAGCCAGAATAATTCAACACTAATCGGTTGGGGCAGTATTATCAAAGTATGCAAGTATGCATATTGCCAATCTAGTCTTTTTTGGGTGCATCACTTAGCTTCATGTAATGAAATTTCTTTTTCGAATTCAGAGCAAAGGTGACCATAATGCCAAACTTGGTATTACTATTCTTGGTAAGACCCTACCTAGATCATATCTAGTGATAATATGCATTGCATGTCGAGAGTTCCTACTCTGGATTTGACATTCTACCTAAATGCAAGTGAAGTCGTTGATGTTGAAGATGTAGTAGTTGTAATTAACAGCACTATGCTCCCGAATAAAACTCTCAATGTCAGCACACAAGAGGAGATAATCCTATAATAGTCCTCTCATAATTCATACAATGTAATACAATGTAATCATTGAATCATTACAGAACAATCTATCTGTAATCTGATAACCTTGATTTAGCATTAATTCATACAACTATACAAGTGATGTCACCACTCAAACTATAAACTTTGTAGTAGGCCAGCAGCTGATCATATCCCCATCACCCCATGATTCATCATTTCAGCTAAGACAGCATAAACCTTGAAATGGAGTACAGAACAGAGGTAAATTAAACCACGGGGATTAGGGAATGGGGAACGAACCAAGTCAACCAACCAAAACTGAATCAAGTATTCGGCCGAAGCTTGAAGCTTCTGTTCGTCGTCTTGCTCACAGCTCACCTACGATCTCGTCGGTGCTAGAGGGAGGCGGTGTGAGAGGGAGGCAGACGGTGGCCCTGGAGGCTAGGAGCTAGCACTGGAGGGAGGCGGCAACCCTAATGCTAGAGCTTGGACGGAGGCAGCACTGGAGGAGTGGAGGCATGGGCATGGAGCCGTAGAGGGAGGCTAGTCAGGCGAAGACACTAAGTGAACTAGGGTTAGCAAAATAGCAAGGGTGAAGTGATTCTACTAGGGCGAGGCGAGGTCGCGAGTCATGCACGTGATTGGGTGAATGATGGTGGCGGCGTGCCATTGTGGGCTAGGCTAGATTGCTAATGAATACTTGATTGATTTTGCATTGTGGGCTGGGCCACTGCTTGCCGCCTCGAGTTGGGCTGCGAAGCCTCGGGCTAGGCCACTAAACATTGAATTTTTCAGCCCATATAGAAATATTTTGCACTACTGATTTTTTGGGCCTCGGGCTACAACATATCTAGCCTGAGGCCCAGATCCGCCCCTACACAGCTCTCTACACCGAAGGTCTTGGAAGATTTTCATCTTCGTTGAGAATTGCACTTGGATTGGTTGATTGGAACCGTTGGTTTGCAAATCTGGGAACTCGTGTAGTCACCTCGTGGTAGAATTAATGCTATTGCATCGTAGTCAAAGCTGGCACCTTAATAGTATGTTTTGATTTATTTTAAGTGTTTATAATTATTCACAATTTACCATCATATCACCATTTTCACTCAATTTGATTTACAGATCACAACTCACGTATATTTATGGGCTTTTGGGATGCACTATCCATTAATGAGGTACTACATTCGTTCTATTTTGCTTTTTTTGTTAGTAGTCTACCCTATAGGCTATCATGGAGATGATTGTATCATACACACACACACACACACACACTCACACACACACACACACACACACACACACACACACACATATATATATATATATATATATATATATAATTGAATAAATGTTATTGTGTCTTTTGGATGAATTATCATTTATAGATATTAGAAAGTATGTGGCTTGTTGGTGAAGCTCATTATTTATTATATGATATCATTATAAAAGTCTATGGTCAAATGTCACTCATTAGAACACTAGTAACTTATAGACCAACAGATCTATTGATTGATGACCATGTTTCACCGATTACAGATATGGGATATCAAATCAATAGTACAGACACATGTTGGAGAACGTAATGTTGGATTGACCTACTTCAAGACATTGTTGAGATTGTTATGTTTATATATGTCATCAATTGGTCTAAAGCAATGATGATGTATAATCCTTAGAATAAGATCAATATGGTTTTGTACATGTACAGTACACTCAGAGGATATGCAATAGTCATGAGCTAGTCATACATGATCACAAACTGGTCAATGAATTGGTCATGACTAGATGCGAACTGGTCGTAAGGAGTTATAAACTAGTCATGCTAACAAGGACCTAGTCGCAGATCATATTGCATAAGGTTCGTTCGATTTGATCTTCATGTACGCTCAAGGGTCATTATATCATACTAGGAACTGCTACCAACTTGTGATTGAAAAAAGGTTTATGGGGTGTGGCTGAGTATACATGAACCTACATGGTCACACACTTCATGGGTTAGAACATATTAGTTCAAATAGGATATGTTGCCAATGGGTTGTATGGGCTTTGCATCTTGATGGCCCATTAGCATAGGGTTCCAACAAGGGGCTATATAAAGAGAGGCGTGGGACTATTGGAGGATGTACGTGACACTCCATCGAAACCCTAGCCACCACCTCTCGAAGGCCTTTCTACGCGTGCGGGTGTAAAATCGAGGAGGCTAACTAGAGGAAGTGAATAGGTGGTTTTAAAATTTTTTATAATTTACTTGGCTAAAACCAAGTTTATAATGCGAAAGCTTAAGTCAATTCGGTTTAGCACAAATAAGGCCTAAATAAACTAGGTTCATCTAAGTGCACCAACACCCTAAGTCTATGACAAAGTTTGCAAACCTAGGATGACAAGCAATCAATTTAATTCTATGAATATAAATTGCTTGAATGTAACATGATTACAATAAAACAAACCATAATAACACAGTTCCTTTTTACCTTGATGTTCGGAGACTTGTCAGTCTCCTCTAATCCATATTAAGGTAAACCCAAACTAATTGGGCCAGCTCTATGAATTAAGCCAAACATCTTAACCCACTAGTGGTAGCTCTTTCCTGCTCTTGGTAGGTGAGCTCAACCTTCACAACTTGCCGGGTCTTCTCACAACCTTATTTAATAAGATCACCACACATGACACCTCAAACGTTGTTTAGGAGTTGGTAACCTCCAAGAGTAATAAGTCAAGCCTCTTACTTGAATCTCACCATGTGCAACGAATGCACAAGTTCAAGTGGAAACGAAATCCACCTCTAGATGCAACACATGCAATCTAGAGCTTTTATCCTTGCTCACAAGGTGCAACACATACATAATAGAGAGGAAAACATCGCACTAGCTCAAAGGAATGAAATAGAGTCAAGCAACAACTTCTCCAATCAGCCACGACGGGGTATTTATACCCTACACAACGAAACTAGCTGTTGGGAACAGAAAACAAGAATTTTAGTAGTACCGCTGGCTTTAGACTAGTACTACCGCTCCCCTTTTGTCGGAACCCGGAGCAACGACTCCTGGATCCTCTGTGTAAATCACACTAGTCCAGGATCAGCTAGTGCACACAGTGTACAACAAAGATAAATATCAACCATAATGACATTTATTAACTGAATATGGGCATGAATGCCAAAGTTTACATCAACGGTACATAAGCCAAAATTAAGTAATAAGCAGCGGAAGAAAAACCGAAGCGGAAGAAGCCCACTGAGCCTGCCCACAGGCAAATGACAGTAAGACGCAACCTATTCGTCCAGATCTTCACCGTAGTCGACATCTTCCTTCTCTGTGTGGAAAAAGCAAGGTGAGTACAAACTTGTACTCCGCAAGTCACACGGAAAATGCACCATAATGATAAAGGCTTCAATGGAAGGCTTATAGGGTTAGTTTGCATAAAACAACATTTAAGAAATACAATAAGTAGATTGAAATTGCTGAATTTAATACAGTAAGTAAAAATAGTACTTGTAATCGAAAATAATACCGTCAGTGCAGGCTCCGACCATACATCAACCTATCCACGGGCATCCCACCCGGACCATCTTTTCCAAAAGATCACGTATGGATTCCATCCATCCACACGTTTCCAAACACTCGTGGATTCCATCCATCCACAAGCTTTCAATCTCTCTCATGGGTTCCATCCACCCACAAGGTTTTCATTCTCTCATGGATTCCATCCATCCATAAGGTTTTTGAAAATATTTTTGAAAATTAAAATCTAATCCATGAAAAACTTTTACTCAGCATGCCCATGACCGTGGGCACGGCTATCCAGGATAGATTATACACTCTGCAGAGGTTGTACAGCTTTACCCATAAGGCACGATCATCCCATATTGCCACCGGGTTACACACTTCCTTAGGTGTGCGGCGATGAGTCGTGACAAGGCCTTTACAATGCAAAGCCTTCAACCTGGTCGAGCCAACTCTAAGGTTTCACCCCAGTAAGGAATCCACCAGACCGGGACCCCCTCTTGAGCCTAGACGAGACTTCTCATGGCTTAACCACGCTCGCCCAAGTGAGACTTCACATGGCACCAACCACGCTCACTTTCAACCTACGACTTGACTCAGGATGGGACTTCGCAAATTATTCAGCCAGGGCTATCCCATACCAGCCATGTGGTAGTACGATTAGGGCTTTGCAACAGTAGCTCACAGACCGGTCCTTAATTTGACTTAGGCCCAACCACATACCCCTGTGTACGACAGTCAACCACTGCGGCTCCAACCAACAGGGCATGCCTGCACCCACCAATCTAACCAATTGCCTAAGTCTAAACCAGTTTTATATTTATTTTCAAAATAATTTTATAAACCTCCTTGACTCACCAAAGTCAAGAGTACAATTGAAAAGCTTATCATTTCATGTGAAAAGTTTATCATTTTATGTGAAAGATATCCCCAATACAAAATTATATGACTAAGCAGGGCTAAGCATTTGATTAAACTCTCTAGCCAACACTAATGTATTAACTAGAGTTTGATTCTAGGGTGACAAGGTATTGAAGAATTCAAATTCAATGGAGGAATTAACAAGTAGGCAATAACTAAATTTAAAACTGAATTGAAATACGTTGAATAAAAATATGCATGCAATATAGTTTAAACCAACATAATTTTATTTTGAAAACTGGGATCAACATGATCAAGGAGTGTGACTTGCCTTGCTCTTCAAATTTGTGCAACTCTTCGTCGAAGAAATCTCCCGAATCGTCGAAGTCTACACGCGAAAATAACCCACCAAATTCAAATAAATTCAAATTGACTTAAAAAATTTTTAATTGAGGCTAGAAATGGATAGAGGGGAATTTTTGATGAATTTAGAAATTTGAATGGGCTAAATCGGAGTTAGGACGAAGGAGAACGGGCTCCGGGAAGATTGAAAAGAGGGAAAATGGAAAAATCTGGATTTTTGGGAATTATTTTTCTAAAGGAAAAGCATTAATGACCTCAGCATTGCGTCAGCGAGGGATTTTCTTTTTGGGCCGAATTATTTTTGAACGGGAAAATGGGTTTAATGCGCCAGCTGACATCAGCCCTGGGGGTAAACCCCACTGACATGCGGGCCCAGGTCCATGGACCGAGCCCATAGAGGAGCGGGAGTGGTGAGGTGGCACGGGTGGCGGGGCCGGGCTGGCGTGGCACCGACGGGGCAGGGAGGCGCCGCGTTGGCGCTGAGGTGGCGCCAAGTCAGCTGCCACGCAGGCACGTGGAACGCCGACGTGGGAGGCCGGCCGGAGGGAAGCTCGGGGACGGCGGGCTCGCCGGCGAATGGCTGCGCAGCAACCGGCGGCGAGGGTGGAAATGGGAAGAGGAGATCACGGCGGTCTCGGCTATACCTGGCGCGGAGCTCGGCGAGCACGGGAGATGGCCGGCGGCGAGGGCAAGCGGCGGCGCGGCTCGGGCTCCGACGGGCAGGGCTCACCGGCGGCGCTTGGGCACGGGGGAGAGGGGGAGGAGACTCGGCGTGACGTGGCGAAAGTCGAGGTGGCGTCGGCCAGGCGCGAGGGGCCTTATGCCGGCGGCGATTGCTCGCTGGAGCGATCGCCGGCGCTTGGGAAGATGGGACGCGACGCGGGGGGTGCTCGGGCGGCGGGGAGGGGAAAGCGAAGGCGGTGGGAGGTGGAGTGGAAGGATGCGGAGCCAGGAGGGGTCTTTATAGGGGGCGGAGAGCAACAGGCCGGCGGGAATTTCTCGCTGGCGTGGGGTGGCGTGCGGCGACGGTTGCGGGGAGGGAGAGAGGGAGGTGGGCGCGGATCCGGTGCGGGGTGGAGGAGGTGGGGCGCGAGTCTTGCGGGGGAGGTGGCGCACGAGGGGGAAGCGGCCGGAAGGTGCGGGGAGGTGGTTGCGGGCGGCGGCGCACGGGAGGAGGAGGGAGGTGGCCGGAGGAGGAAGATGCCCCTGACAAGCGGGCCCGGGCGGCAGAGAGAGAGGGAGGTGAGGGCAGCTGACGAGTGGGGCCGGGGAGAGAGGAAGAAAGAGGGAGGCGGGGGCGGTTGGACGGCGATCGGGCGGCCACGGGAGTTAGGCGGGGGCGGATGGGCCAGATGGGCCGGCGGGGGCGCGGGCGAGATTCAGGCCGGCCACGTGGCGAGCGCCGGAGGGGGAAAGGCGGGATCAGCGGGTTGATCCCGGCCGTCCACGTGGCGGCCGGAGAGGGAGGGAGGGGATTTTAATTTTTAAATTTGATTTTCATTTTCAGAAAACCCGAATAAATTCTATAAATCTCAAAAAAATATGAAATAAACTCCAAAAATTCCAAAACAATTCAGAGAATCTCCTGGTGACATTTTGGACTTAATAAAATTATTTCCAACTAATTTTGGTATTTAACTTTCATACTTAAAATACTTTATATTTTGAAAAATACATTTTGAACCCCTGAAAACTCAGAAAACCCAAATAAAACCAAATAACTCCAAATATTTAATTTGACATAGAATTTTTATAGAAAATTAAAATATCATTTTATTTAATTTAAGATTTTACTTTAATTAATTTTCGGCACAAAAATACTTATTTAATTTAAGATTTTCGGAAAATCCAGGGCAAAACGAAAAAGAAATTTTCGGCACAAAAATACTTATTTAATTTAAGATTTTACTTTAATTAATTTTTAATCATTTATTTATTTATTTTTATTTTCATAAAAACCAGGGCTGTTACACCTTTGTAACAGTCAAAAACTAGCCGTTATAGCACGCTGTCGCTAGTACCGCTGGCTTATGTCTAGAAGTACCGCTCGACGGTAGTACTGCTCCACACTGCAGAACTACTGTTCTTACCGGGGAAGAGAAGTCTCCCACAAAGTTGTCTCTCTGGAAAAAATGTATTGTTACACAAGCTGTCGTTCCACAACTTCGGCAGTACCACTCACATAGAGTCGGTAGTACCGCAACAGGTCAGACAGCTCACACAGAGATGGTACTACCGATCGTCGACCATACTGGTCTTCGACCACGTTGTCTGATTTGACCACACAGGTCTTCAACTACGCTGATTTCAACCACATAGGTCTCCGACCAAGCTGGTTTTGACTAGACAAGTCTCTGACCACGCTAGTTTCGACCACATAGGTCTCCGACCACGCTGGTTCCGGCCATGTCGGTTTAGCAACGATGGTTCAACCACATAGATCCTCAACCACATAGATCCTCGACCATGTTGGTTTGACCACATTGGCTCGACCACGTTAGTTTAACCATGTAGATCCTCAACCACACATGTCCTCGACCATGCTAGTTTTCGACTACATTGGTCTTTGACCACACAGGAGAAGGAAATATGAATTTCAAACACTTGCAAAATACATTCGCAATGTATAATCCCACCCGACAAGGATTCAACGCATGAACTTCAACCATTTGTAAAACACATTTGCAAATATAAGCATCATGCTACAGAGAGCTAGAACAAGTGAGGTTGAGGTATCAACACATGATGAGACTAAAGCTACTAGGCATGGCCCCACTTAATAATACAACAACCTATATTAGCAATCTGGTCTTTCAACTAAACACCAAGACCGATAGAAGACTAGGAACACATGCTTAGCCTTACCTAGTCATACCTTTGGCTTAAGCATTCTCTTGAAGCTTGATGATACACATATTTACTTCAAGTCATTTTCTTGACATGCATCAACTCATGATGCATCTTCTTCTTGATGGCCTTCAACTCATGAAGCCATCTTCCACTCTACATCTTGACTTGATAATCTTCTACATATGAAGTCATTCTAAGTCTTCCTCATTTGTGGAACCTAACCTATTCATCCAACTCATGAAAAATATTAGTCCACAAATCAATTACCAACAATTACCAAAACTTCACCATTAACTCATAATGGAAGGAATAGATTCTACAATTTTTCCTTTCTGGTAATTTATGACAACTCAATAAATAATGAGATAAAAAATTGATTTGCGAGTATACAATATGTACACAACAATTGTATACTCTAGAATAAACTTTCTACACAATTAACTCATTTGAATAGAAAGTGTTTATCTTTGAGATTAATTGCTAGCAAAGTTTACACATCCGATTGTCATTAATTAATCAACCATTAACACATAATAGAGAAACTAGATAACAACTTAAATGCAAATGATTGAGTTCAAATCAATCAAGAGTATATATGAACTACACAAGTTATATATACTCAAAGGATATGTTTCAACGTAATGATCCTTAATATGTGAAAAAGGAACATGGATCAACACTAATAAAACCACAAAACATAGAGTGAACTCCCCCTAAATGTGTGCATACCAGAATGTATAATTAAAACATATGCACTTATTCATCTTATACTTTTGGTGGAGTTTAATCTATATTTTGGATCCGACGAATGTAATAAGATATAGGAATGTGATGTGGAATACATACATCTTATGATTTTCATCTTTTCATCTAAATGAGACTAAGCAATATCGTAATCAATAAATAAGTTAGTCTCACATTTGCATATCACTAAAACCAACTTAATGGAATTTGAACTTACAACGGGTGCTAACACAATGACATACGACGTTCCTCCCTTAGATGTGTGGACTCCAGTAGAGACATTGTTGTGTTGCGGTGTTGATCGAGATGATCACGAGGCGTTGATCAGGATGATCACAAGGAGGAGAAGGTCGTGGGATGATCAACTACTTCAACTACACAATACGTGCTACGTTGAATCGGGCTGCTTTATCTCTACTTCTTCTGCACTGCATGTCTAGTGGTACTAATCCATGATCTATTACTCGTATAGGTTCCTGGATTACATTGTAGAAATTTTAATTTGCACTAGTATAGCTTGCCACGTATCCCATCATTTTTCACATTGTTTCTCTTACATATATGTATTGATTTGCATTGCAAAATATTGTCAACATATGTTTGGTAGTTTGTACCATGTTAGCTTTCACCTAACGGCACCCCTCAGTGGCGACCCGTGTGATTACCAAGGGGTAATAACACTAGTCAATGGATTATTATTCGTTGAAACACTATTTTGTCAAATAATACGCCCATTGGAGTGTTGCAGCAGAATAATAATTAGAGACTATCCATAATATTATAACAACATTGCTACGTAGGGCTAAAGTCATTAACAAGGCTACAAGCGCCTAAATATTACAACATTAAAGGAAATATTTCTAGCCTAACTAATAATTACACAAGTACTAGGAAATATGCAACATTACCTTATTATACCCCGAGGGTCGTGCTCGAGCCACTAGTAAAACTCTACTTATCTCATGTCTCATATAAGGCATCCACCTTATACGGGTTGTATTCAAGATCATCTCCTTGTCACTCGTTATAAAACTCCTTTGGATAGGCATCCTCCATACTGAGTGGAATTTCAGGTTGGCTAACCTTTAAATAAGGGAAAATAATAGCAACGGTGAGCACAGAGTACTCAGCAAGC
Organism: Dendrocalamus latiflorus; assembly: GCA_017311315.1. NCBI lineage: Eukaryota > Viridiplantae > Streptophyta > Magnoliopsida > Poales > Poaceae > Dendrocalamus > Dendrocalamus latiflorus. Next base: position 18,253,930 of record CM029629.1, on the reverse strand, counting down.
ATTAATAGCAAAATTGCACTTTTATAATCATGAACCAACATCTTGGTGAATCCGTTCTCACCTATATCATCTTAAAAATAAATGTTTTTATGTTGGTACATAATTTCAAATTATTAATTTCACAAATTTACTGAACACTCGCATAACCAGATAGAACCTCTATTTAGTTCCCTTAGCCTCCAATTCAGGAGACATACATGAAATCATCATTTATTTAGCACAGAACAGGCTTGTACCACTTTACTCATAGTCACCCTAATTTTTGTAGCGAATGGTTTTTCATATTTACTTAGATGTGATGCCCAAATTAGAGCACAAAACATCTTCCTCTATCTCAGTGTATTATACCTTCACTTAGCTAGTCATAGTCATTGGCTTGAGGCAGTTTCTCACTCTCACACGACACCCACACGACTATGAACTAGTCATTGGTCGGGCTAGACTCACCTTCACCCATTACTCAACATTGCTAATATATGCGACAGGCTTATCGTTTATGGCCTGAAGTCCAATAGAGACCTCACCCATTTTCTTCCAAGATAAACCTACAAACCAATTGTGAGAGTGCATAATAACTTCGATAGAGTTACTGATCCTGCCCATCCTAGACGGAACAATCATTGATACGACCTTTACGGTCCACTACACGAGTGAAAGTTTTTAAGTCATTAGATTTTTACACTTATGCAGAGGGTCCCAACCTTTTCCTTTATCACCTTCCCAAGGCACCCTCCGCCCACCAATTTTACTTATTTTTAGGTCAACTGCTCCATCAGTTAAACCCACCATTTCCCTTTCATTCTTTGACATACATTCATCCAGATTAAATAGAATTTCATTTGATGTAGAGTGATAGTACTTTAGTAGATAAATACTTTGTTTTAACTGAAGATAATATGATCAATATGTTCAAATGTGTCCTTGCCTATGAATTCGTCGTAAGGCCCAGTCTTAGGTGCACATGGGTGAAACCCTTCCTCTGAACCCGGTTTGTTTCCTATATTTAATGCATAGGCTATGATTTAATTTATAGATAGAAAAGATATACTATGTTGATACGTTCATGTGGTGATTCCCTAGTTCAATCTAGCTTATTACTAAATTTACAATTAAATGCTATCTTATACCCACCGTTACTAGTTTACTACTGTTAACTTATTATAGTTGGTATCTACAAATATTTGCTATCTGATTTCCACAGATCAAATACTACCTAACTGATTATGTATGCAATTATACGAGTATCAGAGTACTTAAAAATATATATACAGGTGTATCTCTCTAATCCCTCCTCTCTTCTTATTTGGCTGCTCAAATGGGCTTGACCCATTACTCCCGATGACCTCTTTTTCTATCTCTCTCTTGTTTCTCCTCACTCTCTTCCTCTGTCCTACCTCCCCTCTCACCTCATCAGGCCGATGCCTCCTCGCCACCAAATTCACCGTCTCCCTCACTAGCTTGCTGTCAGCTGGTTGCCGACTCCTTAGCGTCACATCGCCCACCTCTTCCCTGGCTAGCTCCCCTCTCTCTCGTGCTCTACTACCACGCCTAGGCTCTACTTCTACCCGGTCATCACCCTAGCCGACTCCTGCCTAGATCGGCTGCCTCTAGTCCCCTCATCACCTCCTCAGCTCTCCACCAGTCGAATCTGGCCCTGATACCATGAATCTGACCCCCTGTCATCGGAATTCGATGCTTCTCCCTCTAACTATCATTTTCCCCTCTTTGATTTACTTTTATTCTTGTCTTTTACATGTGATTTATTCTTTGATTTGAAGTTGTTTTCTTCCAGGATTGAGGTTGAGGTGGTGAAGGTGGTTGATCTGGCTTGGCTTGCAGTAACAGGGCTACATGCCGAGGAGTGTGGGGTGGCCGTCGGGTGCGTGCAGTGGCCAGCGTTGAGCACACCGATGCTATGGTTTGCCTCTCCTCAGGTATACTATACTCTCCTCCTTAGCTCTCTCTCTTCCACACTCTAGCCTACATGTGTGGATGCTATGGCTTCGTTAGGATGCATATGATTGTGAGGAACTAACCATTCACTTCCCATCCATCTTATTTTCTAGCAAAACCAAAGTTTAGGAAAACCTAACTCTTGTGTGAAATCACTGAGTATTGTTTATAACTGGGGACATAGTTATTCGAATAGTTTTACACTTTACAGAGGTTGTACAACTTTACCCATATGATATGACTATCTTGTAATGTCACCGGTATAATACGCTTTCTTAGACATGTTGACCAAGAATATCACAATAATGCTTTTGCAATTCTCAATCTCAAACTGATCTTGCCCGCTAAAGTTTCGCTACTGAATAGGCTAACCACCTAGTCGGTAAAAGCCCCTCTTGCGTCAACAAAATATCTCAATGGGAAAATTATGGTTGAAACATCATAAATTAATCAGCATGATCTATCTTATACTAGACATATGGTTGTAAGATAAGACTCAGTTCAACGGTGCACAAAGTTAAGTCCTTAGACATTACCGAGGCGAGACATCCACATCCTAAAAGTGCTGACCACACTTCCCCCTTCACTGCACGATCACTCACTCAAGTGAAAACTATTTTATATAACCAACTCCAATAACACTACCCAAAATTTATAACTATAGCAGACCACCACGATTCAATATCTCATTAAGTCAAAATTAACTAATTAATTAACATGTGATGATGAGCCCAACGTACTACAATCATAGCTAAACATACTAAATGTACAACCCAAGTGGACACAAGTATTACATCACTAGACAATTACCCTTCCTAAGGTGATAATGGAATCATAGCATTCAAGTTTCCAATTGAGGGAATTAATCAAATTGGATCATAACTACCAGATATAAAGGTTTGTATTAAATTAGCAATGCGTGCTAATTTAAAATAAAATAATAAGTAATATATTTGAAAATAAGGTTCAACATGATTTAAGGTCATGACTTACCTTGGCCTTGTTCAGTTGCCAGCTCTTGGTCTTTTGGTCCTGCTTCTGCTCTTTCAAAGGCATTATCTAATGAGAGAGAATAAATAAAATACAAATAAAATAAAATCCAAATAAGATACAAAAACTACAAAACTAAAATCAAAAGATAGAGCTTAATTTTAGATGAATTTAGAAAGAAGAATCGAGTTAATTAGAGCTAGGATGGAGAAGATCTAGCTCTTGGAAAATTAATTGGCTAAGAAAATACTAATAAATAAAAAAGCTATTATGTTGTGAACCGGGTTTATGGAATAGTGTTGGTTCATCATGAACTCGGTGCACAAAATAGAGAATTGGTATGGGCTTGACTGACGTGGCGCTAGGGCTGAAATGGTGGACACATGGCATAGTTTTGCTGAGGTGGCGGTGATATGGCTTGAAATGTGGCATGACACATGGATCTAGGGCTTGACGTGGACTGGTGACATGGCTGCTGGTGTCTATTGCTGACGTGGCTTAGCTCACGGTCTACGAAATAGTAGCACTAAAGATAACTCCTAAAGAGACAGCTTCTCTAGATTACGAAGAGACGTGGATGGCGCCCATCTATGACTACCTTCAGAAGGATTCAATACCCGATGATGATCTCGAAGCAGATCGTCTATCCTGCAAGGCCAGAATGTATACTTTGGTCGAGAATGTACTCTATAAATGGAGTACACAAGGGGTTCTCATGCGATGTATATCGCAGAAAGAGGGGGTACGACTCCTTAATGACATTCATGGGGGCATGTGTGGAGCGCATGCTTCCTACAGAATGCTGGTCGGTAAAGCCTTTTGATAAGGTTTCTACTGGCCAACAACCCTCAATGATGACAAGGATCTGGTTAAGAAATATGTACAATGCCAGTTCCATAGCCGGCAAATACACCAAGCAGCTCAGGCTCTCTAAACAATCTATCTATCTTGGCATTTTGCAACTTAGGGTCTTAACATCCTAGGGCCATTCCCAAGAGCACCAGGGGTTTTGAATTCCTTTTCGTGGTAATTCACACATTTACGAAATGGATTGAAACTGAACCTATGACTGGGATAACAACGAAAGCCATAAAAAGGTTCATGATGAGAAGTGTGATTACTCGATTTGGAGTCCCAAGTCAAATAATTACAGATAACGATAAGCAATTTTCAAACACAAAATTTCAAGAATTTTGCGACGAATTGGATACCAAACTGTGTTATGCCTTGGTCACCCATCTTCAGAGTAATGGGACAGTTGAGTGCACGAATGGCTAGATAATGCAAGGAATTAAGACTCAAGTCTTGGACCAGCTTGTAAAGTGCTCGGGACTTGGGTTCAAGAATTACCTTCAGTATTATGGGAAATTCGCATGACTCCTAGTCAGTGACAGACTTCAACCAAGAGCAGCTTCGAGCGGATGACATCAACCTGCTTGAAGAGAAAAAGGAATCAAGCCTTAATTCGATTAGCAGTCTATTATTAAGCCATGCGTAAGTACTACAATTGTAAGGTTTAGCCTCGCAGCCTTGCTGTAGGCGACTTGGTATTGAGGAAAATTCAATCCCAGTCTAATCAGAATAAACTTTTCCCCAAGTGGGAATGTCCTTACACCGTGATCGAAGTCACACGACCAGGCTCGGTACGACTTGCTATGCGGGGTAGCCAGATTCTCTCGAACTCTTAGAACATCAACTAACTGCATAATTTTTTACAAGTAACATTTCTAATCTTTCAATAAAGCTTTCAGTTTTTCCAAATCTTTATTGTCATATATTCAGTAGAGCTTCTATTATATTTGTTTGACCACTTCTAGTACATCCAATATATTTAACTGGTCGGAGAAGGGGGCACCATTAGCTGAAGTCTCTCCTCTCTACATGTGGTCCTGCCCACTAAAAGAAGATTCCTATTGTCAATTTATTTTTAACTCTTGCTATTAGCATAAAATAATTGTGTTGTCAGCGAAAACATTGAGCAAATGTTCAAGAAGGGATTCTAAGTGTTTATCCTCTTATCATTTGTGTCTTTGATTTCATTCACCTGGTCGAAGGAAGGTAATATCACCTAGTCGAAGTCTTTTCTCTCTGTACATGGTCCTGCCCATTAGAAGGAACTTCCTAGTGTCGACTCATTCCTAACTTTTGCTACCAGTACATGAGATTGAATTCGACAACGATGGTCAGATGAACGGCTCTACTCTCTGCATACTTTACTCTATACTATTTGCTTTATTTATTCATATAAACTAAGTAAATAGTCAGAGGTTAGGATAGAGTTATCAACATAACTTTCTGTGATAGAGTTATCAGCATAACTTTCTGTCTTAGTTAGAATTTCGTTCTCTTTCATTTCTTTTTTTATCTTATGAGTAGTAATTACTCAAATAAGATGAATTACAGGAAAAGAAAGTAGTGCTTTCATTAACCAAAGGTACGTTCTTTTACAAAGCTCCTATTTACATTCTACTCTGAAGAAGAAGGAGACACAAGTTGCATCTCTTCGGCGACCCTTCGACAGGTTGGCTTCATTTCTTAGACCTAGCGATTTGTCTCTTCCAAAGAGCAGTTGAAGTCATGCTCGATTGGATGTAGGTTGAGGTTCCGATTGTATGCCTTGCATTTTGCCAAGACATAACTTACAGCACCTTCGACTGCGTCTCGAATTGATTTCGCCTGGTCAGACTTCAGAGTCAATAGGTGCTTCTTCAAAGCTTTAACTTGTAGCCCAATCATGCTTGCATGAGCGAATATGGTGTCCTCAGAGAGACTTAGCTTCTCTGCACCAAACCCATCGAGAAGGTCATTGAGGATTGTGCCGTTGTCGTGAAGGATTGTCCTCACCAACTTTGACTCCTCTTGGCTGCAAGCCGAGGCTTCTGAGAGGCGCTTCATTTCGACCATGACCTCTGCAAATGAGGCCAAAACTGGTCAGACCAATACTTATCAAAAGGCTAGTTAGGAAAACTAGTTGAAGGTAAGAATCTCACAACCTACTAGTTGGGCATCAAGCTTATCAACTTCAACATTCCGCTGCTCGAGCAGCAGCTTATTCTTCTCCTTTTCCTCAATAATACGTGTAAGTTCTCTGATCACTTTGGCCTTCTCTTCGACCTCAATGCGAAGCTTATTCGTTTCATTCTCTTGTTTTGATAAAAGAAAAGAGCGAAGGAAAAGCAAGAAAGACATGTAAAACAAGCAATCTCAAGTTCAAAAACTCACTGTTTGTTTTCTCCTGCAAATCTCAGACTGCAAAGTTGGCCTTCACAAGCTTTATAGATAGGTCAGCATTGTCCATCTTTAGTTTCTATGAATCAGCCTTCTCGTTGACGAGTCCAGCAGCCAAGAACTCTATGTCGAGTTTGGACCTACAAAGGTTAAAAGTCAACATGAAATCCTGGATAGGTGGTCGAGATAAAATCCAATTATATAAGCCAGTATCTTAAAGTGTTGCTATCCTCTTGGAGAGTTTAGCATTCTCTTGTCGAAGAGATATGAGCTGTCTGTGGTACTCTACCATAGTTGCCACGTCCTGTATCGTTCTCTAAACAAAGAAAGAAGGTGAGAGACAAGAAGTAACAAGTACGGATGTTTAAAGTACTCGATACTTATATTCATGCTCCTACGAGCAAATGAAGCAAGAGTTAATTGTAATCATTGAGCTAATCAAGCTGCTCGACCTTGTTCCACCAAACCTTTTCGAGACGCCTGTCATCGAAAATGTTTGCCTTATCGGGAATGTCTCTGGGGTATGGAACTTGGCTCTGAGGTCGATCAGAAGAATATTCCTCTACAAATGGAGGGTTAAAAAAAGGTAGAGAAGAAATTAGGCTGATCTTCTTCTCTAATTATACCTTCTTGTAAACAAGGGAGAATGTCCTCAACATCTCCCTCCTCAACGTGATGATCGGGAGGACTCCCAATTTATTGACCAGGTATTTCTATCCCGCCCTTTGCTGCTTGAACTTCTTTTGCTACGAGCTCTTCCGTGGTCGTAGTCGTTGCAGTTTCGATTGCAACCTCTGTTGCTGTAATGGTCATTTCTTTAACCACCTTGTCCACCGCTCCTTCAATTGTGGGTAGAGCCACCAGGGGCTTCTTGGTAGAAGCGTCCTTAAGCAATGGACAAGTCAAGCTAGAGTCACGAAAAGTGAATACTAAAAGTTACCTCCCAGCAAGTCTTTATACCCGTGTGAGTTATCCATCTTGGGAGCCGATCCAGCGGACAGATCGATAGATTTTTATTGCAGTTTATATTCTTGAAGTTCGTCTGTCTTTACAACTCAAGCGAAATTATCGTCTTGACCAAGCTTGTTTTCTGGTCGATGAGAGTCAAAAAGACTTTGCTTTCGACCACCTTTTATCTATGACCTCACTTTATCAAGTAAGTTATTTTCACTTGAAGTTGGGGCTAGATGACAAGTATAGAGTAATCCTCAAATTATTACGTCATTGTATTCTCCGAGTATACCCCTTATCGATAAGGGGAAAATTTTGTAAAGTGGTCGTAAATCTTGTATGACCACGTGGTCGTAAACTCTCCTACAACCACGTACTCGTATGCCCTTCTATGAGCACACGGTCGTAAGTTATTCTACGACCACCTTGTGATTGTAGATCTTCCTACGACTAGTTTATCTCTAATATACCCCTTATTAATAAGGGAGAAAATTCACGGGTTAGTCATAAGTCTTGCTATGACCAAATAAGTCGTAAGTACTTCTACAACTACTTAATCGTAGGTCTTGCTATGACCAGGTAAGTCGTAAATACTTCTATAACCACTTAGTTGTAGGTCTTACTACGACCAGATAAGTCATAAATACTTCTACGACTACTTAGTCGTAGGTCTTGCTACGACCAGGTAAGTCGTAAGGATTTCTACGACCACTTAGTCGTAGGTCTTGCTACAACCAAATAGTAGTAAGCATTTCTATGACCACTTAGTCGTAAGCTTTGCTACGGCCAGATAGTTATAAGTATTTCTACGACCACGTGCTCGTAAAATCTCCTACAATCACCTTATGGTCGTAGGCCTTCCAATGAGTCGTGTATTTCCGATTGATTTGTCTAACGACGTCCTGCTACATCGTGGGGTGTCTGACAAGACGGTTAGAATCATGCGCTTATTCCTGATAACCGCACATGATTTCTCTTTGACAACAACCGGTACACGGCAAACGGCTACTACGTCTCTCTGACAATAACCTCCGTCAGACGGTTATCATTCGAAGCGTTAAAACGTCTTCTGGCGTAGGACAACGGTCGCCGCTTCACCAACTATATAAAGGTTAACGTCAGAAAAGGATGGGATCGAATCCTCTGGGAGATCAATAATAGTGATAGACACTTCCTCACGTGTAATCAGTTCTTTTGAGCAATAGCCACACAAGAAGTACGGTTTTTATTTTCTCAGGAGAAGGCCTGAACTTGTATAAAAATTCCCATATCTCTGTTCTGTATGATTTGAGCCGAATCTTGAGTGCTCCCCCCTTCAAGTATCATACATAAAATCGGTATTAGGACACCGACAAGCCTTTTTAAAATAGCTTATCAGCTTATTAATTCTCGTACTAGGGCAAAAAATCATACACCATAGACGAAAAGCAACCACCCTAAGGTGTACATTGAACCGTTTCAATGTATAATAATATGTACTTCCCAACAACAAAAAATGGACTGACCGTCTTTTTCATACAATGTTGTAGCTAAGGTATGAAAGCCTGTACATTAAATGTTTTATTCACTTGAGTTGAATAAGATATTTTGGCTGCAAAACTCAAATTCAACTTAGTATAGCAATCTTACTTTGCAAAACCCACATTGTTCTTGTAGGCTCACGTCATTATTTCAGCAAATTCGTAAAACAATTCTTCAGCATATTCCTAGAACAACTGATCAATCTCCCAAGCTCAGTTTAGGCAGCCCTCTGTCTTTAACTTTCTATTGTGTCCGTTTGCAACTCACATAGCAGAAGGCACTAGCGTTAGATAGCAGGGGGCTCTACTGCATAGTGATAACTGCCACGGTAAATATGTTGAAAAAGAAAAACTGTCTCATGCCCACGACAAATCTACTCTATTCTTTTACCCTTTCGAGCAGGTTATTTGTTTTTTTAGTAGGCCCGCATTAGGTCTTACGGGATGTTTTTCTTTAATGGAGAGAATATTTTCGAGGTGAAGTGTGACAATAGTATATTGTTTAGATCATGGCTTTTTATTTAATATACTATGCAATTGCGGTTTCATGGGCCTATTTTGAGTTGTAAGGAAACTAGCTAGATATTGGGCATATTACGGCCCCGTTTGGCATAGCTCTAGCTCCGAGATCTATGCTGGATCTGTAGTTTGTTGACTAAATTAAAGTGATTTAAATATTTTTATTTAATATATAATATAAATGAAATGAGTTATGTAAATGCACTTAACATGCCTGCAACTCTAGATCCAGAATTTTCTAGAGCTACAGATGACCAGCTCTAGAAAATCTACAGAATTCCTAGAGTTAGAGCTCTACCAAACGGGGCTTACATCACTTATGTGTCTACTGGTGATTACAAATGTTAATTACTTTTTCATTCAACACCACAAAAAACCATATATAATTATCTTAACAGTGATTGCATGCTTGGGCCCACATTATCCGCAACAAACTACTGCCACTAGTTGTTTTTGACTTGTTGACTTCATGCATGTTTCTTTGGCTGCATATGTGCTCATTTCCAACCAATCTAGAAAGGAACTTACTCATTGGATCATCTGATATGATATATGACTTGTCAAGACATCATCTAACCATACATGCATATATACCTGAGCTACCTTTGCTTGCTTGTAAGCGTTGCATTATGCATGACAATCAAGCAGTAGTAGTAAAATGACACAATATTAGCCGTTACAAACTGAAGAGATGATGATGCAGCAGCTTGGTGTTTTAGTGGTTGCTGGGTCGTACTACTTTCGAATTAGGCGCTAATTTTGATATTTTGATTATTTTGTTTGCTTGTGGCGTGAACCTGTGAGAAAAGTTGCTTTTATCATGAGGCGTGGGAAGTCGATTGACTTGCTGCCGCGCGAGTTTGTATTATTGTGAGAAATACTACTAGATTTTACTGTTTCTCTTATACGATCCACTCTAAAACAGTGCTTATTTGAATCTAACGATCTTACATGTCTAGCACTGGTTGCGTTTCATTTTGGCTCACGGCTCGTGACTTATGACTCATACTACAGTAAATAGATTTTAAAAAGTACATATTTTTAAGTTGGGATTAATAGGAAGATTATAGTAAAAAGTGTACTGAGTTTAGCTGTACCGACAAAAATCACATACGAGTATTTTTCTCTGCGTACCGTCTCTCACAAATAACCATAATTTAAAATTTTAAACCATAAACTATAGTAAAAAAAATCCACCCAGTAATCATGTACGTGCTTTGATAGTTTGATGCACGGATTCATGGTTGTGTTTTGCTTTCTGCATGCTCTTTTGTTCCCAAAAGCTATATTTTGAATTTAATGTGCCTGGTGTCATATTTATCAACTGTTATTTTAGTCCTTTGTGTTAGTTGGATCTACACAAATATTAATAAACTATCGATGTTTCCACTTTATGTAACACATGTTATAATAATTCTTAGTCAGTGTGCACTTAGAGTCCCAAGAATTCAGATAATATCATAAGAGAATTCAGAAAAAAGTCCCAAGAAGCAACCATGTATACACTCCAATCAATGTTTCTTTTGCAAACATTCAATGGATATCATAAATTGAAGAGGATTGAATATGACAGCCGCCTCCACCATCGTTGCCACCGTCTCTGCTATCTATAGTTACTTAAGGCTGGGCTAGGGTTAGCATAGCATGGCGCCGGCTCATCGGGCTTTGGGTTGTGTTTAGGCCTGATCAGAGGTGAGACGAGTCAACACAGCACAACGCGACCTGAAGCACGCTAAACCCTTGTCGTGCCAACACGGAGCTGTCCAAAGTCCCACCTCTACTCTTGGTGTCTTGCATATTGTGAGGTATATGGCTTCGGTGCTTATGAGATGCTGATAAGCACTGAAGCCATATGTCTAACGATATGCAAGACATTAGAGCTGCCAGGTCTAACTTTAGGCCCTGCTCAAAAAGATTTATTTTGAGTCACTTTTGGCTGAAAATCACCGTAGCTGGTTGAAAAAACACTGTAGCTGCCGGTGGCTTATTTGGCGTAATTAAATTTTAAAAAATTTAAAAATAGAAAAAACATGTTAGCCCGTTATAGACAGTACAAACGAATACAGGGAAAATAGAACCGATAAAAAAAGCTAAAAAAAGCCCAAAAAATCAGAAAAAGACGAAATTGTTGAATAGTGAAAAATAAGCCAGAAACCCAAGCTGAAAGGAGCAGACCTTAAAGGCATAGGAACATATAATAGGACGCTACGATGAGAACCTCGTTTTGGGATAAGAAAAAGCTAGCCCAGGAGCAAGTGATAAATAATAGTGGTAGATAGGGCTGTAAAAAAAGCTCGAAACTCGCGAGCTACTCGAGTTCGGCTTGTTCTAGGCTCGATTCGAGCTCGGTTCGAACTTTAAACGAGCCGAACTCGAGCTTGCTCTCGAGCTCGCGAGCTTCACTGAGCCGAGCTCGAATAGTTCGCGAGCTCCGATTCGAGCTTAAATAGTAATACATATTAATTTTTACCGAGCTTACTCGAGCCGAACTCGAACTCGAGCTTGTCTTATTATTGAAAATTAGTGTGTATTTGAATTATTTTGACTGTTATCGAGCTTACTCGAGCCGAGCTCGAACTTAAAATGTTTTTATTATTGAAAAATAGTGCATAATAAATTATTTTAATTGCTTTCGAGCTTCAACGAACCGAGCTCGAGCCGAGCTCGAGCCCATGTCCAAGCTCGGACCCCAACTCGAGCTCGGCTCGAGTTTCTACCGAGTTCGAGCCTGGAAGGCCAAGCTCGCTCGAGCTCGGCTCGTTTACAGCCCTAGTGGTAGATCCCTCCATATATCCCAACCTAAGTTGCTAAGTTTTAGAATGGTACGGAGATCAAAACAAAAGTAGTAGGGCCCACTTAAGCACATATATTGCGGGTCTAGTGGATAAATGTGCCTGGATTAAGCATACATTAGTATGGGTAAAACCAATTTAAGATAAAGATAAGTGCACAATTCTTATAAACATAGCATAAGCGATATATTTTAGATAAAAAGTTCTTCATAAAAAATTATTTTTGTATAAATAATTACTCTAGTTAATTCTTTGCAGTGTAAAAAATCTTATTTAATTTGCATCACAACTTCACAAGTGATTTTCAATGATCTTTTATGTAACAATTTCTTACGTTTCATATGTATTACCTCATTTTCGTGGGATATTTGACATGTATTAGTCCTAAAATAGGAAATTGTTAATAGCATTGCTATTTTCCTAGGGAAGAATGAAAGAATAACAATGCCAGTACCTTATATAATTAGACAGGTCACATCCAGAGTTTCATAAACCATTAAGCCGATTTGGTAAGGGTTATATGAATTTGATTTTTTTTTCAAAATATAGCAAGTAGAACATGTAAACAAGTGTATGCATTCCAATAGAATTTGAATTTTCAGGGGATCAAGGTGGTAATCTGGCCCAGGGTTAACCGGAACCCTGTTGGTTCCACTTTACTGCCGGTACCCAGCGGAAGAAAATCTTATGAGAACTCATCACCTTTAGAACCCATATTAGAGCAACTTCAGCAGGGCCCCTACTTGAGCCCTCATCCTACTTTTGAGGGCCGAGGGGCAAAAAACTCACTCCAGTAGAGCCCCTACTTGAGCCCTCAAAAGTAGGGGGCCCTCAAATCTCTCCCTCGAGCCCTCATTCCTGGGGGGTCTGGAGGGAGCCCCTACTTTTGAGGGCTCAAGTAGGGGCCCTGCTGGAGTGAGTTTTTTGCCCCTCGGCCCTCAAAAGTAGGATGAGGATGAGGGTGGGTCCTATGTGTCATCCCCTCTAAGAATGAATTTGAGGGTCCTGTTTTGAAGGCTCCTGCTGGAGTGTAGCCCAAAAAACAGAGCCCTCAAAAGTAAGGAGAGCCCTCAAATAAAAAGTAGGGGCCCTGTTTTGAGGGCTACTGCTAGAGTTGCTCTTAGACCCTTTCAATCTCGCTGCCCATGGTGGAATAAATTAACCACCTCTTTGCATGACCATATGTCGTAATCTGAAAGGGGTCCAACCAAGGGTCTAAAAATAAGATCTCAATAGATTTATGTTCGTACCGAGCCAGCTTTCCAAGGGGAATTCATATTTTTGCCACCCTTAAGATTGCCACCGAAACTCTGTCACTTACATGTAGGGCCACCTGAGTCACTGACAACGGGCCCGGGTGGCAAATCTGTTGCCACCCGAGTCGTAAGGGTGGCAAATACATAAATTTTCCGTTTTCCAAACCCTCATAACATCATTAGTCGCCACACCAGCAAATAGTACAAAATCGAAGACACTCATATTGGATCAAGAAAATTCGAGGAACTTTATGGAGTAGATTCCCTTCCCGCATCTGTTTGGAATGTAGGAATGTCAAAAGAATCATAAGAAACAATACAATTCTTTCAAACAGATGTATGTATTCCCGTATTCCAAACATGAGAGCCTAAGAGAGTTTTTTGAGCGCATGTGCTAATCAAATTTCTATAAATTTTACCATTACTATATATATATGTGTGTGCGCGAGCGCAGTATGTAAAATATTAGCATATTTACTGGAATAGTATTTTATGGTGCTTTTCTATTTTTTTTGGCTAACTCACAATTACAAAAAAAATGATGGTCAAATTTGTAGCTTTGAGACCACCACTAAAAGGGTAAGGTGCACTCTAGGCTGCAGACGTCCTCTCAAGAGCAAATCTCAAACCAAACATCAATTATCTGAGAATGGATAAAGTATAGTTTTGTGTGGCAACATATCCTACGCACTCAAGCTTGTGGTGCACTTACAGTGTATCTTAACTAAAAAAAGTCATAAAAAATTCTAAATTTTTTTTACATGTACTCAATGGTTTACTTCACCAATGTATAAAATTTCAAATTCAAATTCATCTATATTAAGAGCAGCAAAAAAGAGAAAATTCCGATAAATTTGAACTCTTAACCGTTGTCAGATTTTCTCTCTTCTGTTACCACTAATATATAATGAATCTGAATTTGAAATTTTAAGCATCATTAAAGTAAGTTTAGAAATGCATGTAAAATTTTTTTCAAATTTTTTCATTATTTTTTAGTTGGGGTGTATGATGAGTGTACCACAAACTTAAGTGCATAGGATATATTGCCGTCTTGTGTGAACTTTATGTATGAGCTCTTAAAACTTCCCAAAAAAAAGAAAAGGAAAGGAAATGATGGTCTAAGCAAGTACCAGGATGGCAGGATCAGAATCCAGGTAGGATCTTTTTCGACTAGCAATGATTTAGTAGCAGGATTATGATCCCATCGGATCTATGTAAATTACTATATGCCATTTTGTTTTAATAATGTTGCTGTTATTTTCATTTATACATTTTTGTGTGTTATATATCAAAATAATCTTTTTTAGTACGTATATTTTTCTTATGTTAGCGATAATGTTACGGAAATCTTTTCAAAACAAATCTGCTAATATAATTTTCATAGGAAAAACTAATAATTTGCCACTTGTAAGAGTGAGCATCGAGGAAATGCAAGTAATATTTTCGTTGCAACTGATGATTTGCCACTCATTCCATTGTGTGTATTATATGACAAAATACTTATTTTTGACTGGAGTGTCATGAGGACAAATATCCTCACTACTTTTAGGCATAAGTTGTCATCGCTTTACTATGCATACCAAATTTAAATATAGGTTTTGAATTTTACACTACCTATTCAACTATATAGGGCATGTTTAGAATGCAGGAATTTCACAATTTTTTGCAATAAATAATATAATTTTCCAAAAATTCTATGAATTCCCCTCATTGGAAAGGGGGCCATATGATTCATTACTCTGATGTGTATGCGGATTTTTCATCTTCACATCATATGCTAGAACTGGATGTTTGATATATTCAGCACTGGATGTTTGATATATTCTTTGTAGAAACTTATAAAGTTATATACAAAATAAACTGAAAGACTCTGTTTGAGTGGATTTGATAGTTCAATAAGATGTCACAACTAAAGACTTATCATACACTCCGGTAATATCACGGCTTTTGGACAGGTTGGTAGCGTCACGGTGTGAAACAGGTGATGATGTAATAAGCATCAAATACACCAATGCAATCTTTCATTTCGTTCATTTATCTCTAGAAGCTTTGTACATTGGTAGGATCATTGATATTATATGGATATTCCCATCTGAGAGCACATGATTTTGTGGTCGTGTGTTACATTCATGAACTTTAGTTTGTACTCACAGAGCCACCCTTATCAAAGTGGGAGAGAGGTGGGACTTCATACCAAACAGCCTAGCTTCTGGTCTAGGTTCCACGGTATATGCACATCCGGGTGTGCTTTAGTAGAAAAGCGTGTTCACAACCTCCACAATTTTAAACCTGTCCAAGTGGGTGCACTTATGTGTGTGTTATGACGATGTGTGTGTAGGGTCCATGTGTGTCCACTAATTATATGACAAAGGGACACTACTTTGCACTTAATTTTAATTTAAATTAAGACATGTCGAGTTGAAAAGATACATATGTAATGACAATGCAGAAAAAGAGGTGTATCCATACTTTTTAAGGAGTAAAGACATGTACAAATGTTCTAGTTTCAGCACAAAATGAACACCAAATTCTTTTATTGAGCAATAGGAAGTTTAGGAGTAAGAGGGTCTGGTGGTTGCCATATTTTGCCAAACAAGTTAGGCAAATTAGATTTTTAATACCTTTGTTTGATTTAAACCACAATTGTAGCATTATATAAAGGTGGCGATGTTGTTATGATTTTAATTTTGAAGATAGAGGTTGTTTTGAGTTAGCGGGGATAAATATGAGGCTTGTTGTGAGTTTAATTTAGAGATATGGTTTTTATTTCAGTTTGCTGAGGATGAAGTAGGTATAATATTGAGATAGAGTTTATTGGAAGAAACAATTTTCTTAGTTTTTTGTAGGATTTTTTTAGAGGTGGGAGGGGAGGGGCGCACAGGGGAACAAGCCCTTACTCATCTACTCCTTATGTATAGGTAGTATATAGATTTCGAGCTATAAATAAATAGCTACTAGCATCATAAATAACTTAAGTGGTGACTTCTATTCTTTGTCAATAGCACGAGGGATTTTTCCTCCAACGGATTATAACGAACATGACTTTTGTGTAGATGTTTTGTCATGTTGGATACACAGGATCAAAGTGTCTAAACATAGCCGGATTATTCTTTTTCCTCTTGTGTTTTGAGACATGAATTATAGCCATCAATCAACTAGTCAACTGCACTCTGCAATCATATTTGGCATTGCAACTGCTTATGTTCATCGCGTTTTGTGGACTTTATTTTTTTGAATATTTTAGCGTTGGCTAGCTGCTTTTTCGGAATTCAAAATACAAACATATTGTTGTGTACTAGACAATAAACCGTTGAAAAATGAAAATTATTCACTGCCAATTTTTCATGGCAAAATAGGAAAAATAAGCAAATACAGCACTACAACCATAAACTGACCCTAATTCTATGCATCTTTATTCAATATCAAATTACCACCTCTTATTAATAGATTAATTTCTATATCTTTAAAACTTAGGCCCCGTTTGGCACAGCTCCACCACCAGCTCTTTGAAGCTGTTTTATGCTAAACGGGGTAAAACAAAATAGCTCCACCCAAGGAGTTCCTTAAAACCTGCTGAGACAAAAGTAGCTCCACCCAAGGAGCTGAAAAAAGTAGTTTCATCCGGCTCCACTTGTGAAGTTAAAAAAAACAGCTTCACTTGTGAAGTGGAGCCGTGCCAAACGAGGCCTTAATGTAGTGTATTATTGCCGAAAACAAAAATATGCCGATAAATGTGAATAAAAAATTTACACCTAACACATCCTTTGGTCAAAGAGAGAGAAAAAATAATTAGATACATCACTAAAATGTGATATTCCAAAACTAACCCTGCACCTCTCACGAGGTACAACTAAAAGTTTAATTATCTTTTTATGAAAACTCACCAGTTTATCAGTAGGACTCGTTTGTCAGTGACTGCGGAGAGCACGAGAAGGTGCGTGCCCGGGACTTGAATTCCCGGCATCCCTTTGGCACCCCATTTCGATTTTATTTTTTTACTTTTCGTTAAAGCCAAGGAAAAGGGCGCTCCATTTTGGAGATTTCGCACTTCTCCCACCACCCACCATCGCTACCATTTCTTTCACCAAATTCACCACCGCCTCTGCTCCCCACTCCGCCGCTCTCCTCCTCCTGCTCCTCGCCGCCTCCGCCGCGCTCCCGGAGGAATTTGGGAATTGCGGGGAGGCCCCTGGGGGAGTTGTTGCGGAGGCCGGGGGCTTTTTTGGGGGCCAATGGAGATGGAGTCGTCCTCGCCGTCGTCGTCTCCGGCGTCTTCTCCGTCGTCCGATTCCATCGACCTCAACTTCCTGCCGTTCCTGAAGAGGGAGCCCAAGTCGGAGCCGGCTTCCCCGGAGCACGGCCCTTTGCCGTTGCCGCCGCCTCCGCCTCCGCAGACGCCGCAGGCGGCGACGGCGTCGGTTGCCCCTCCGCCGGCGACTCCTGACCTTTCGTCAGCGGCGGTGATGACGCCGCTGCAGTCGCTGCCGCCGAACCCCGACGAGGACGCGCTCTTCGCGGAGTACTACCGGCTTGCGAGCCTCTACTTGTCGTCGGCGGGGGCTGGGGCGATCGTGCCGGCGCCGGCACCGGAGGCCACGGCGCCGGCGGTGGTGCAGCCCGGGTCGGGGTCCGCGTCAAAGAAGCGCCGGCCGCGGTCGGCGGAGTTGGTGCGGGTGTCCTCCCTGGGCGTGCGGGACCAGATCTACTTCCGCGACCTGGTGCGCCGGGCGCGCATCACCTTCGAGTCGCTCCGCGGGCTGCTGCTGAGGGATGACGAGCGTGCAGAGGCGCTCGGCCTCGCGGGCGTCGGCGGGCTCGGCAGCGTGGACCGGCGCCGCGTCCGCGCCGACCTGCGTGCCGCGGCGCTGATGGGTGACCGAGACCTCTGGCTCAACCGCGACCGCCGCATCGTGGGGCCGATCCCGGGGATCTCGGTGGGGGACGCCTTCTTCTTCCGCATGGAGCTCTGCGTGCTAGGCCTCCATGGCCAGGTGCAGGCCGGGATTGACTACGTTTCAGCGGGGAGGTCTGCCTCAGGGGAGCCTATAGCCACATCTATCATCGTGTCTGGTGGATATGAAGATGATGATGATCGTGGTGATATACTTGTGTACACTGGGCATGGTGGCCGCGACCCCAGTCTCCACAAGCATTGCGTCGACCAGAAGCTTGAGGGCGGCAACCTTGCCCTTGAGCGCAGCATGACCTATGGCATTGAGATCCGTGTAATCCGTGCTGTTAAGTCCAAGTGCAGCCCTGTCGGCAAGGTCTACTTCTATGATGGCCTCTACAAGGTTGTTGAGTTCTGGCTCGACCGTGGGAAGGCAGGCTTTGGTGTTTACAAGTATAAAATGCTGCGCATTGAGGGGCAGGATGCCATGGGCTCCGTGAATTATCGAGTTGCTGAACAGCTTAAGGTGGATGCACTATCATTGCGACCAACAGGGTACTTGAGCTTTGATATTTCCATGGGTCGAGAGAGCATGCCGGTTGCACTATATAACGATGTTGATGATGATCGGGACCCGCTCTTATTTGAGTACCTGGCACGGCCAATATTCCCATCCTCTGCGGTCCAAGGGAAGTTCGCTGAGGGTGGTGGTGGATGTGAGTGCTCAGAGAATTGTTCAATTGGATGTTATTGTGCAGAGAGGAATGGGGGTGAGTTCGCATATGATAAGGCTGGTGTTCTGCTACGGGGAAAACCACTGGTGTATGAGTGTGGGCCATACTGCCGGTGCCCACCTAGTTGCCCCAACAGGGTTAGTCAGAAGGGGCTTAAGAATAGGCTTGAGGTGTTCCGGTCAAGGGAGACTGGGTGGGGGGTTCGGTCTTTGGATCTCATTAAGGCCGGCACATTCATTTGTGAGTTTAGCGGGATTGTGCTTACTCATCAGCAGTCAGAGATCGTATCTGCAAATGGTGATTGCTTGGTGCGTCCTAACAGGTTCCCTCCAAGGTGGTTAGATTGGGGTGATATCTCTGATGTGTATCCTGAGTATGTGGCGCCAAACCATCCTGCTGTTGCTGACTTGAAATTTTCAATTGATGTGTCAAGGGCAAGGAATGTGGCTTGTTATTTCAGCCATAGTTGCAGTCCAAATGTGTTTGTCCAGTTTGTGCTGTTTGACCATTACAACGTGTCGTATCCCCACATCATGATCTTTGCCATGGAGAACATTCCGCCATTGAGGGAGCTAAGCATTGACTATGGAATGATTGATGAATGGGTGGGAAAGTTAACCATGTAGTTGGAGTATCTATTAGAAGGCACCTCTTTAGTTTCCTTTTTGTTGAAGTTTTCATAATGCTTCTCTTGGGGGTCGTCGAGGCGATTGCTGGCTAGAAGTTCCTCTACTGGTAATACTCTCAATCCTTCCTGTGATTTGGTTATTTTTAACTTTATAGGATTGTATTTTGAAATCGGTACTTATAGTTAACTTCATAACGAGTCTGTGGCTTGTTCCACCTGGACTGCTTAATTTTGCTTTTGTTCTTTGTCTCCTTGTGATAGATCTGTATTATTATCTAATTTGTTTGCATTTTGTTTTGCTCCTGCTTTCTCTACCTCATTGCATATTCAATGCTTACTAAGATTCATAATTCTATGTGTGGTTGTTGACAAGATTAGATGACATGATGCATTCGTGAAACTTACAAATTTTATGTAGTCATCCCTGGGTGCACCTGCATGTGCATCCCTTGCCCTTCAAATAGGCAACAATTATTTCTGTTCATAGTATCATAGCAAAATGTTACCTTTAAATGATTTGTCCCAATTGTTTTTTTAATTAGAAAGATATTGATTTTATTGTGTAGTCAGTAGTCATAGGTGACCACTGGCCAGCTCCAGGTATGTGCGTGGCCAACTGAAATTCAGTGGATTCAAAATTTGATTTGGGATCAAAAATTTACTCTTCAGCCTGGTCTATTTTAGAACAGCTGTTATACATTATTACATATATTGAGCTCATATTATGTTGCTGTTACTTGCATTGTTTCTGGAATCTGGAGGTGTCAATCAGTCCTATATATGATCAAACATGCACGCAACTATTTAATTGTACCCCTGATACTGGCCCAACAATCTTTCATAAACAACACATGATACCTGGGATTGATGACCGATGATAAATAGTAGAGTTAAATAGCTGAACATATGGTAGAGCAAATTCATGTGTTTAGAATGCTATTATGAGAACTTGTACGTTGAGAGACTAAGTTGCCATGGTTTCTTGAACCAAATTTACATTCAGCTGGATTATTCTACATACTTTCAAGTAATTTGTCAGGACATCCAAAATTAACAATATATTGATCTACTTAGGTGATGGTGGCGGGATATATAAGCATAATACTAATTGATTGTAGAATGCATTCTTGCGTGGACATACAGAAGTAGGTGCCATGAGAAAATACTGGGAACTCTGAAAATGTCATGACCTTATGGGAAAGAAATATTTGGGTTTATATGATGCTTGGTGCAGTTAAATGAAAAAAATTGTGGATGGAGCAAACCATCTATTTTCCTGCAAGGGTTTGATAGGACTGCTATTTTCAAGAGCAGACCTTTGTAGCAAATAATATTGGGAAACTGGAATCACTGTTATGTTCTATGCTTTTCATTTTCTTTTCATGCATTAGGTTTTGCAAGCCACCTTTAATACTACTAGGTATCAAACATCTCAGTTATATGTTATCTATTGTACCGTGCAAGATTATTTGCATGTCAATTACAAGCATAATGGCACTTTATTAAGTAGAGGATGCCATTTGACACCTTCAAGGAAGTTTAGGCATGAGGTTTTCTTGTGCAATAAAATGTGAGTGCCTAAAATGCACATTAGCTTGCTTGCCTGCATGCCTAAAATGCGAGTGTGCTGCCCTAATGTTTCTGTAAAAAAGGTGTGTGTGTGCTGCCCTGTCAGTGACCAGGCTAAAGGTGTGTGTGTGCTGCCCTGTCAGTGACCAGGCTATCACCTAGCTACACCATGGGATTACATAAAATTGATAGCAAGTAGCCAAGTATCTGTAGGCATTCGAGTTGCTTATATGCAATATTAATTACTCTTCTAGAAGGTATTGCAAAACAATCACTAAAAATGAGATTATCAGATTACTTTCCGCTATTTCTGATTTCTTGCTAGATTGTCATCAGTTTTTGGTCTGGTTAGTTGACTGAACTCAATAACTGTATTTTAATACGCCATGAAATGCAATAAAACTAAATCTGCCTTCTGATTTCACTTTTGTGCCTACCATGCAAGTGACAATTGGTGTTGGCTATTGTAGTTTGTGATGTAAAGAGATCAGTGTTGCCCAAGGTGGCCGCCTGGCGGGCTGGCTGCCTAGACGGTCCAAGGTGGCACTTAGGTGGCGTGATGGAGCTGGGCACGGCAGGAAAGGCAGGCAAGGCAAAGTGGAGGTGGAGCTGGGCGTGGGGATGGGCGCGAGGGGAGGCCATGAATGTTTGTGGAGGTTGGGCGAGGAAGACGAACAGAGGAACACAGTTTGGGATGGGTTATGGCCTTATGGGCTGGCGTTGGCAACTAATTTAAGGCCCACTTGAGTTGATTGGCCTAGCAAGTGGCAACTAAACTAAAGCCCACCTCAAACCCTAAGCCACACATACATATACACAACCAGAGAGGAACGAGCGACAGTGGCGATACGAGCAGCGCCCGATGCGGGTGGCAGCTGATTCCGCGTTGCCCCGCAGATTCCACCGTGCAGCCGGCCGAATTGATGTTGTCGCCTCTTCCCTGCCATCGATTCTGCCTCCCCATCGCTGGATTCAGCCTCCCCGCTGCTGGCATCGATCCCCGCTGCGCCAGGTGTGGTTGTGCTGCTCTGCTTCTAGCCTTCTCTGATCTGCTCTGTGCTGATGCTCCCTCCTTCTCTGATGATCTGCTCTGTCCTCTGCTGATGATCTTCCCATTTTCTGTAGACTGCATTCCTATCCCACATGGTTTTGCACTGTGTGTGGAACGGCCGCCTGGGCGGCACCTAAGTGGGCTAGGCGCTAGGCGGGGTATGCCGCCCGGCTAGCGCCTAGGGCAACAGTGAAAGCGATCCCATGCAGTCAAATGGAAGGAATTATAGAGATGCTTCTCTTGTAGTGTGTGCACTGTTGTTGTGCACTACAAGCTACTTACATATCCAAATCACTTCGATTAGTGTGCTCCTGTATTTCAAGAGATTTAAAATGCAGGGTAGAGGCCATAATTTGCCATGATATTTATTGCTTGTTTGAGGATAAAACATGCTTAAAGGAGGCAGAGAATCTTTCACTGGGGCATTTGTGTTGTAATTTGACATTTTTAACAGCTGAAGTAATGGTGCAGTACTACATTTTGGAGTTAGTAGCTATGAAGAGATTGGACTAATTTAATGGCTAGGCAGTAGGACATATGATGGTTTCAGTAAGATCTGTGTTGCACAGATTTAAACCAGATATTTGTGCTTTATAGGGGACAGTATCTGCATGGAAGGCTGTTATGTCATGCTCTGGGCCTCTGACCATGCTAACTACTGATCGTGCAATCATTCATTTAGTACCCCCAATGACATGCTCTCTCATAGCTCTATTTTCCACTTTGCTATCATAACACCCAAAATTCCAACATTGCTCGCATAGCACTCTTTAAGTTGCAAGGCTTGGCACATAGCATTCTGGAAATTTTTGCCCCTGCCCCTTCTGTACTCCAACCTCTTCGTCGCCACCATTTTCTCTACTTGGAGAGCCAATGGGAGGGAGGGGGATTGACCAGGTCAATTTTTAGGGCAAAAAAACATAGCCATCATTGGCTAAAAAAAGTATATCCAAATTATTTTAGTTAGTCAAATTCTGGATATCATCCAAACGATGGTCAAATTGCCTCATGACTGAAATACTTTTGCTGTCTATGGTCAGCTACCAAAGATACCATGTCATGCATTGGCAAAGGTTCAGTTACTTGTATAGTACTAAGAGTTTGGTTCATAAAATTGTAATAACTGATGGATGTCAGAACTATTATAATTGTTAGTGGGTATAACTTCCCCGGTGTGCTGGAGCCTGTGCACGTTTGTGCATGGCACCATGAATGATTGAGAGAATCCTGTGGCTACGAAATCTCGTGTACCAAACATGCTGGTTGAGGCTTATGTATGCACCACTTTGATGTAGTCTGTTGAACAAACTCCTGTCTCATGTACTTGTATAAATCTTGAGTAATACAGCAGTTTACATCTGAGGTGCATACAATAATCAAACTCAGCCCTTGCTATATGTAATTATGTATAAGAAGATTGCTGGGTATTCCCAAGTCACGTTAACAAGTCAAAGGAAACTACTGTTATAGGGGTGGGCCTTGGGTCTAGTCGGTGAATTATTAGGAGATAGAGATTGGTTTCCATTTGAGTTAGAGATTATATTTCTTTTGTTAGAGATATAATTAGAGATATGATATGAGTTTCTATATTTGTTAGAGATAGATTTGATCTGTTAGGGGGAGCCTATCTATATAAAGAGGGCTACCGCATGCTATTGGAATCAATCAGAGAAATATCAAAGTCTTCCTCATCCATAGTCTTCTCTCTCGCCTTCTACGCCATCTGGTCATCTTCTTGGTGGTGTTTACCCCGGTTCATTAAGGTCATCTTCTTGGTGGTGTTTACCCTGGTTCATGACAACTACAATATTAAATTGGTGAACTTAGGTCCCAAGAAGATATTATCCAACCATGGTCAAATCTTATGGGCCAAAGTATTATTTGGAGTGCTACTTGATTTTTTTTTGTTTTGGAATGCTACATGATTTTTTTGTCTATTTTGAATTGTTATATATTTTTTACTCTGTTGATTTGTACTTTCCACAGTAGTGCAAAAAAGAAGGTGATATTGGTTGGTTAGCTTGAGGTTCTCACACATTTGGCATGATTAAATGATTATACTCCAAAGTCCCATTTCGTTATTCATAAAACATGACACAAAGTATAACTTTTAAAAACTTTCCTTTTTATTATTTGTCTAACATATTTAATCTCAGTCCTCCATTCCTTTACCATCTAATAATTCTGGTTGGATGGATAATACATATTTGACCATCCAAGCAATCCAGACTTTTTTTTGTCGGAATTGGCTAATAACCGGTACACTACATGTTATATTTGGATCGGGAAGATGAGTAGCTTGTGCATCCAGATATGAAAAATTAATATCTTGTTTAAGGGTACAAGAGAGTTTCTTGGATTTGACAAATAGTTTGTATCTACTTTAATATTTCTTAAACCTTGTGTATCATTCAGTGATTGGTAACATCTAACATGAGCTAGCACTAGACTTGCACTGTGACTAATTATTATGGAGTGTGATTTGTGTTGTGTGTTTGAAACTGCAGTTTTGCACTTGTTCTTTTATGCACATTAGTGTCCTGTTTGTTTTTTGCCAAGTCATTTGGTCTCCAGCATATTTGTAGTGGTTATCGTGTTTTATATGTGCATATTTGATTGTGTTTCTATTTTGGCATATTTGACCTTAACTCATGTTTGTCTGAAAATGTTGTTTTGCATAATTTCTTCAACTGTTAGTAGAATTGTATGCCTCCTGTGGTGTTCTGCATTACATTGTTAGAATGGGATGATGTGCAACATGGGATGCTGTGTTGTGCACGCGCCTTGCACAATTAGCTTGAATAATAGTTTGTGGTACATTTCCTTTATTTCCTGTACATTTTAGCTAAGCTTTTCTTTACATAATTTTCTCATCATTATTGCCTCTCTAATTAGACTTTTCCTTCAACAAATCTGAATAAGCTTGACAGTATCCTTCTTGTTTCAGTCCAATAATGGAGGATTCCTTATGGGATGATGTTTCGAGCACGGTGGCAAGCCCTCCATGAGGAACGCGAAGCCACAGCCCATTGCCATCGACTGGACATCAGCCAACAGCTGTGGCCAATTTCCAAGCACACTCACCCTTGAAGCTTGATGTTTGCTGTTGTAGGAAGCTTGAATTTAACCTTTGTTTTACCGCTATCGCTACCGAACTCCATATGTACATATATCTGTACATTATCTAACTTCCAAATGTGCCCTCTTCTGTTGGTAAATGCTTGCTGGTGCTATAAGTGGCCCAGTCGTGAACAGTAGCCTAGAGATTTGGAGATGCTGCGAACTCTAGTCTGTATGAAGAGGTTATGTGCAGGATCCTGTGCAATTTTCATTGTCATGCAGAATGCTGCATTACCAGGTGATGTCCTGGACATTGTCTGGCAATCCTGCAGAGACGTTGCTTATTTGCATGGACGAGACATCGGTGTTTTGCCTGAGGAGCAACATGGCGATGATGTGGGTGAGGATTGCATCGACGAGACATTGGTGGTGCTGGCTGCTCACACAACTGTCAAGCTACTGGTGACATCCTGACAACTATGAGAACAACTATCCAGAGGTCGTGATGCATTTTGGGCTGTTCTAGGCTGTGGTTTAATAGTCTATCGAATAATGATTGATTTGAGAAGATAAAAGTCGCTTAAAAGCTAAAAAAAACATGACATCTGACGATGTATAATCATAGATATATGAGAATGCTGGTTGCCTGTTCTGTTCAGCTAGTTCTGCTGCATCGTCAACATCTATGAGAACAATCTATCTGGTTGTGATGGATCCTGTCTCGCTTGGTTGCTTGGGGTCTATAGTCGCTGTGAGACTGCTGAATTTTTCTTTTAAGAAAAAAAAATATGCCAGGAGCTCTGGGTTTCTTCACTTACGAAGAGGTAGGCACCGATGCTCGGTTCCCAACTCCTGAGACTGATGAGTACTTGAGCTCAAAATTTTCAAGTAAATGCCTCGTGGACCAGCACGAGTCCATGAGTGACCCTTGAGCTCAAGGTTTTTCCAAACTGGAGGTGGAAGGGTATATAAATTAGTTGGCATTCAAGGATATAAGAATCTTGCTTCAAACGTGTGCTGTAAACTCAAAGCCCTAACCTTAGGGCGTGCTTGGAAGCTTAGTTTTTGACCGGAAACCGGTGTAAAATTCCGGCCCTGAATTTTTTTTCAGGCTAGGCTGAAAAAGTCTGCTTGGATGGGCTGGTAACAATTTATTTGCACCCAGTTTGGACCAATCCAACCGGAAAAGAAAAATTTCCTGGGAAGGCCACGCTAATCTTTCCTTTGTCCAATTTTATAAGGTATACTTTTTGAATAGTTTTGTCCATAAATATAGAATGTATTTTATATTTCAATACAATGGAAGGTTTCTTCTATACCTCTAATAAATATCCTACTTTACTTAATGTTCTTTACATGTGTCGGCATCATCACCTTCTACCAGTACTCCACCTCCCACTCCCCTGCTTGATTTTTGGATGCCCTAACTAGGTCTGCATCGAGCCCTTGGATGCTGTCACCAACTCCGCCTCCCACTGGTCACAACCACTGCTAGCTGTGCCTCTCGGTCGTCCCTCTCTCCATAGCTACCGCATTCCTCCCCCACCACTCCATTCCTAATGTCTTCATCCTCCAACCCAAAGGTAACTTCTCATATCTGAGTAAATGAAACCATGGATTAACAATTAGTAGCATGTATATCCAATTTGTGTCTTTGGTACCACGGATATTCAATGTAGAGGTGGACGTGCTCATGGAGCTCAAGTGACGCTGGACCCAATGGAGCACACACTGGCATAACGGGTACTCAATGAGGACTGATGGGGGCCACGGGGACTATATTGATGGCATCACATACAACGCATCTAGAAGGGTGGTGACCATCTTGTTGTAGGGTAGGGGGCTCATGGGGAGCATCTCGCATGCGGTGGCGATGCTCGCGGGCATCATCGAGCTGTACCTGCACTACAATGAGTTGGGTAGGGTGATCCCCTATGAGCTTGGTGACCACCCAGAGCTCGCGGAGCTCTACCTCGATGTGAATAACCTACACGAGAGCCACAGAAGATCACATAGCCACAGAAGATCAATATGAATGTGATGTAAGCACATATGTCATCATAACTATAGAAGATCATCATGAATGTGATGTATAATCCTACGTCGTGAAGATAAGGCCACACCCTACCCTTGCCCCACATTAGCTGTTATCAGAGCTCAAGGTTGACACGACAGAATTTTACCCTTAGCTACTATATTTGTTGTTTTCATTCCTATTCAGAAAAAGCCACACAAAAATATTGTTCTTTGCCGTAGTTTCAATTGAAACTTTTTGGTGAGTTCTGCTAGGTTTTGATCAATTAGAACCTTGCTTACTTGCTGATCCAAAATACTTATTTGCATTGCTTTTGTTTGAGCTAATTTGTTTGGTTTAAATAATTAGAAAATCATTATTAGTCAAATAGAAAGCTCTTGTTTGTGTTGCTCGTAGAACTTCACTCAAATCTGAATTTGTGCAACTTGGTAATCTGAGCTTCACTTATATTCTTTTAAGAACCCAATCTATCTTTTGTGAAAACTTTGGTCCAAATAAAAGACTACCTTTTGAGTATTTCTAGGGCTTTGCACACTTGATATCATTCTTGAATTTTGAAATTGAATTGTTGGATATCTATGTACTGGCCTTGGTGCAAAACAAAAGCAAAGAAAAAATAGTACAAAAAAGGAGAAAAGAAAAAAAAGAAAAAGAAATAAGAAAGAAAATAAAGTGCCGTGGTCAGTATTTTATAAAGCATAAATTTCATTCCAAAGTTTGGTATAGTTTGTTATTCTTGTGTGCAAATCTGTTGCTTGTTTACATCGACTGCAATCAAGCTAGCATCTTTCTATAACTTGTGCAACACAAGCTATTTTGTTCTTCACTTATACCTAGTGTTATAGCTCATTCCTTGATTGCATTAAGTTCCATTATCATTGTGCGTGAGTTGTTATAATCTTCACTTATATCTTGAGGTCGGCAACTAGGCATTGGATTTCTAGTTTGGATTATTGCTTATCTTTACAATATCTGGAATTTCAATTGCATAGATTATACTTACCCTCCAAGCTTCACATATAGCCATTGTCAAATTGTAGCACTTGGGCCTTGAATTACTCAACTCATCACCTACATTGTCTAGTGCTACCGAAGTACATGCACCTCACCAATCTATGAAGCAATCATAAGAATTTCAGTAAGCAAGAGGTGAGACTAAGTGATTCCACATTATAAACCTATTATATAGGAAGGAATTTTTGTTTGGTGCAACTAACCATGGCAAGTCATGAGTATGCGAAACTCCCTTTCTATGGAAGTGATTATCTGGAGGAGTACCTTGAGTGGGTACAACACATGGAGTTGGAGCTTAAATCCTAGAAATTATCGAAAGCCAAAGAATTGATTTGAGCCACCGTAGAGTTCAAAGATTATGCTTACAATTGGTGGAAGCAACATCCCAAAAGAAGCTTTGTGAACACTTGGCAAGAATTAAAGCGGATCATGAGGGAAGAATTTGTGCTATATGAATATGAGCACAAATTGCTTCATCAAATAAAGAGCACTAAATAAGGATCTCAAACTATCCAATCATATTATGAAGAGCTTGATTATGTTATGCATCGTACCAATGTCACAGATGTATCTGAAGCAAGGGTATACTTCAGTTTGAATCCTGATATCACTGCTACTGTTCATTTAAAATATAATAGTGGTATGCAGGATCTTGTGGAGTATGCTATAGAGGAGGAGAAGAGAATTGAGGAGAAGCGTACACCTCGGTTCAATTTGGGTTGATGCCTTACTTCTTTACCTACTACATCAGCTAGGTTTACTCTTTGGTTGCCTAGAGCTGATAGGAGAGAAGCCCCTACTATTGTGTCATCAAAGAAGTTTATCCATTGTAACATCCTGAAAATTTGGATGTTTGAAAATGTGAAAAATTTTAAACTTTTCTTGCAAAGTGTTGTCGTCTGAATTTCTTCTAGAATGTTAATTGGATTTTCTGAATTTAGTGCTATGCAAATTAATAACGAGGAATAATTCCCAAATACAAGTATCAACCATAAAAATAATAATATATAATTATATAAGAGACGTGGAAAAATCTAAAACAATGAAATGAGAATTAAAAATAAAAATTCAATTTTCAATTTTGGCCAGCATTCCTTCTTTCTTCCTTTTCTTCTCCCTTAATTTCACTCTGCTGGTGAGCCTTCTCTTTTTCTCTCTTTCTTCTTTCTTTCTTCCCCATTCCTCCACACCTCTCTGTCCTCCTGGCGCCAGTGCACACCGTGCCCACCTGCGCTCGGCCTTTCCGCCGACAAGGCCCCTGCAGCATGTCTCCTCGCCATTCCTTGGCAACATCATGTTGTCCCATTGCCAGGCTGCGCCATGCCTTGCTGTTACCAACTCGCACCATAGTGTCACATTGGCATCATATCGCTCCCATGCCTGCCATGCACCTTGCGCACGCTGTGCCTTTGCCTCGCCCCACGCGCACACCATCCTTCCTTTCCCCTTCCCCCTCTGGCAGACCGTGCAGCCACCACGCCAAGCTGTACCACGGTACCACACCCTACCCTGCGTTGTGGTCATCTTGATCCCTGTCCCATCGAGTCACCTCTCCATCTTGCCATCCTGCCACCACATGCTATCGTCCCGTTGCTACAGTCACGCCACATCTGGCCACGTCAGAGCCATGCCGCGCTCTATAGCCCGGTCAGTGATGACTTACCATGCAACACTCCCCCTCCTCCACGCTATAAGCAGCCCTTGGCCTCCTCCCTCCTACACAATACCCCTCCCTCTCTTCTTTCTTCTCCAATTGAGCTCCGCACAAACCCGTGCATCAGCCATGGCTTCCCAACGCCGTTTCAGCCACCACGGTGGGTTTCTTCCAAAGCTAAGCATGTCACGGCGTGTTCTCAATTGCTAATTGCTATTCCCCTTGGTTGATTTGGAGCCATCTCCACTGGAGCTCACCGAACCCACGTCGTCCTCGCTGCTGGCCGCTGCACCCACCGCCACCACCATTCCTCCTCCTCAGCACCTCGGCACAATTACTTTGGATGGAACCACCCCCACATCGTCCTTTACCATCTCCAAGTGCCGCCATGGCCTCTCCTTCACCCTAGGCCACTGGCATCGGTGATCACCTCATGCTGCCCCCGGCCGATGACTCTGGCCCGCCTTGGCACTCCCTCGACTCCTCCGACCACATGGGTGAGTTCCTCTCGAGTCCCTCTTACTCATTCTCACCTTAGTTTTCCCTCCTCTCACTTTGGCGTTACCGTTCCCCAATCTTGCCCCACCGTCAGTCGCTTCATGCAGTCACCAGCCACTGGGATGACTGTTTCGACTGTGGTGTTGTTTCCTCCGGCTGCTATCCCACCTCGGTGACCCATTTTTGGGCTTTCCCTGGCCCCATCGGTGAGCCACCCCCTAGCCGCCGCCGTAGGCACCCTGCTTCTCTGTTTCCAAATATAGGAGAGCCTCCCTGTGTGTTGTGCATATGCAGGTGGGCCTGACACCATGTATGACCCCATATGCCATCTCTAGTTCCCCTTTTTAGCTAGAAACTAAATCAAAGATAATAAAAAGAATTAGGGAAAAGAATCTAATCAAAATGTGATTTAATGAAATTTAGTTGTAAATAAAAATAAGAATATCGGGGAGTTAGTATTGGACAATTGAATGGGATAGCAATTAAGTTAATTATTATGCAAGAGTAATCATCATGCTCCCAAGAATTTAGCATATGAATTTATACACACCAATGTGTACGAAATTTTTGTACGAATAATCTATTTTTTAATTCAAAAATACAGAAATATACCCGCGGGAAAAGTTTTTATAAAAATAGGCTCCAGTCGCCCAATGGGGGGGGGGGGGGGGGGACTGCAGCCTTTCGCCCAACCGGGAGGCGACATTTGGGAAATATGGGAATAGTTGGGCGAATCATTGCTGTTGCCTGAGCGTTGGGCGACTGAATTGTAGTCGTTGTACGGTTGGACGACTGTAATTGCAGTCGCACAACGCTAGGGTGACAGGGGGGGGGGGTTTAAGACAGCACACTCGTCTGCCGCCCACTACCTATCACTTTTTTCACTCATTCTGCGCACAGAGAAGAAACGGGAGAAGAAGAGAAAAGAAGAGAGGAAGAAGGGGAAGAAAAGGAGGGGGAGAAGAGAGGAAGGAGGGGGAGAAGAGAGGAAGGAGGGGGAGAAGAGAAGGAGAGGAGGACAGGGTAGGAGGAGAAGGTGAGGGAGGAAGGAGGAGTGGAAGCTATTCCATCCATTTGGATCCAAGTATTTTTTGATTATGTTGTATTTGCACTATTATTTATATGAAATGTTGGTGTTAGTAAAAATTTTAGATGTAGAAAATTTAGTACAATTTTAGTATGGAAATATTAGTGTAAAAAGTTTTAGTATACATTTTGTAGTATAGAAAAATTTAGCATAATTTTTAGTATAGGAAGTTTAGTATCGTGCGATGTTATTTGACATGTTGCAAAATTAAAACATATATGCAGGCCGACATCATCAATGGACACTACATTGAGAGTGTATTACGGAGCTGGAACCATTCGTGAAGGTCCGAATGGTGTGGATTTGAGCGATTTTCCGCAAGTCACTCTCGTACTTCCGGATGACGAGAATGCTCGAATGGTAGATGTGCAACATTGGCTGACTCGGAGTGATGGACCATGTGGAGGTGACCCCGAGTGTGTGATGAGTAATTGACATCGGTTTTAGGAAAGTCGAGTTTGGTTTGTGAGGTTCGTGCCCTAGCATTGCGTGGTGCAATCGGTTCGGTCGGACTCGGTCAAACTTGGTCGTATGGGCTTAGGATGCTTAGTCTTTTGATTCGACGGGTTTGGGCTTTTACTTGCTTAAGATTACTCTTAATGCTTCTGTTGATTACATGTTATCGAGCGGTGCTATATGATGTGTTTCTTGTCTATGATGGCTGCAGGATGTCAAGGCGGAGTCGTGGCGAGGCACGGAGGACCGGACTAGGCGCAGGCGGTGCCGAGGTCAGAACGGTCGAGGTGTGCCGAAGACGGCAAGGACTCGAGGTGGTTGCGATGCTTGGACGACAAGACACGCGGAAGCTTCCCGGAAGGTGCAGAAGGGGCGTTTCGGTAAAAACGCAAAGCTGCACTAAAGGAAGTGGATTATGGATAAAGCACTAGAGTTGGTGGAGGCTTAGTGGGCAAAGAGAGCATCAAACCCATTAGTGAGAGGCTATAAAAGGAGGAAGGTTCCTGCATGTAGTCTAAGGCTTTAGGGTTTTGTTTTTGCTTTGCCTTCTTTTGCTTTAGTTGGTATGAGTTGGTGAGGAGGCAGAGTTCTGTTGGCCATTGTCTCTTCTTCGTTGGTGTGTGTTCTTGAGTTCTTGAGAAGCATGTAGCTTGTGCACTTAATCCAAGCATGTATGGGGTTGTAGGGATAATATGAGTTGATACTCACTGTAATCTTGTATCTCTCTTCCTCAAATAGCAATCTGAGATGGCTTTGTTTGAATTTGATTGAGTTCTTGAGCTCCTCTGGTGGTATCTGTTCTTTGTTGTTTCCTATGCTTAATTTCTGAGATTTTCGTTTTTGAGCTGTTTCTTGCCAATAAGTAGCAAAATGGGTTGCTCTATGATGGGATGAGGCCCCAAGATCATTTGATCAGTTAAAATCCCAAGAGCCCATCTATGATTTCAGTTTTTGCCTCTTGGTCTCCTCTGTTCATCTTTTTTTTTCTAGGGTTTGGTGTGGATTTTGATTCCCTTCACATCTGGCCATGAGTTTTGGTTTGGGAAGTCCAGAGTTCTTTGCTAAGGCGATTCCAAAAGCTCAGGATCAGAGCATGTGTGACTGTTGAGTAATTTGGTTTTTACCTCTCTCAGCTCTCTATTGTCATATTTTAGCCCAAATCCTAAAATCTTGGTCTTCAATTGGAATCTCTGGGTTTTCTAGGCTCCTCTGGCTATTATGGTTATTTTCCTGCTGTTCTGGACCAAGGAGATCAGGGGGAAGCCTCAAATTTCCCTGCTGTTTTGAAGTCCACATTTTATTTGAAATTTTCAGCCTGCAGTTTGCTCAGGATTTCAAGGGGCGGTCTGACCGGCCACCCAAAGGCGGTCTGACTGGCACTGAGAAGGCGGTCTGACCGGCCTCATATGGGCGGTCTGACCGACCCCTGGCCTGAGTGCCTCTCTGTTGTCAACTTCTTTCGGTCCTTTAGTTGCATTTCCTTCTTTGGATTTCTTGTAGGCATAAGCTTCCATTTCTTCATAGCTTTCTGTGGCTATCGGAGAAGTATTTTTGAGTGGATACTTTTGAGGGGTCAATTTTAAAAGAGTCGACATTCACCCCCCTCTGTCGCCATTTCGGTCCAACACAGAGTTTTTCATTGGACCCCGAGGTGTGCAGCGTTGTCGTGCAAGGGCTTTGGAGCCGGCCTCCCACGGACATCAGATGGAAGTTGAAGACATTGGTGCGCTCTGCTTCATGGAAGGGTGCTGGCGTCATGGATACGAGTGTGTGCTGCTTGTGCCACCATTACAAGCAGCTGCGCAAGCTCGTGCGTCCGCCCTTGCTCCGGGAGGTGCTAGCAGCTCAGGCGGGCCGCATGTTGGCGAAGATGATGAAGTTGCTCGTGATAAAGCCGATGCGGTACATGGAGGAGAGTTACAGCTGTCAAGCCATAGAGAGGGAACTAGGCAAGCTGATGAAGGAGAGAATAATGAGTACATTGTGCAGCAGATGGACTTTGATGACCAGAGGGCATGGGATGATGAGGAAGCTGTAGAGGACGACGACGAGGACAGTTTCAATGAGGATGAAGTTCCTATCCTCCAGAAATGGAACCAGTTTAATGCCGAGGGTCTTTTCGCACATGATGAGCATGAATCACTGATAGACCATGTGGAGGTGACCCCATTTGTGTGATGAGTAATTGACATCTGTTTTAGGAAAGTCGAGTTTGGTTTGTGTGGTTTGGACCATGTCGTTGCGCGGTGCAATCGGTTTCGGTCGGACTTGGTCGAAGTGGTTATGATGTCTATTCTCTTGATTCGACAGGTTTTGGCTTTTTCATGCTTAAGATTTCTCGTAATGCTATTGTTGATTACATTATGTCGAGCGGTGCTATGTGATGTGTTTCTTGTCTGTGATGGCTGCAGGACGTCGAGGCGGAGTCGTGGCGAGGCACGGGATGACCGGACTAGGCGCAGGTGGTGCCGAGGTTAGAACGGTCGAGGTGTGTTGAAGACGGCAAGGACTCAAGGTGGTTGCGAGGCTTGGAAGGCAAGGAATGAGGAAGCTTCCTGGAAGGTGCAGGAGGGGCTTTTTGGTGAATACGCAAAGCTGCATTAAAGGAAGTGGATTTGGTTAGAGTTAGTGGGTAAAGTGTAAAGCTTAATGGGCAAAGCATTTTTGAACTCTCTAGTGCAAAGACTATAAATAGGAGGTGTGTCTCCTGGTTGTGGAATGGCTTGTGAGAGGGGTTTATGGCTTTGGGAGTCTCTTTTGCTTTGGGCTTTAGTTGTTGAGGAGTGGGTGAGAGCAGGAGAGGTGGTTTTGCCTGTTGCCCATGTTCTCTCGTCTATGTTCTTGGTTTTGAGAAGTTCTTGAGTGTCTTGAGTTTGGGAGAGGTGGAATGAGTTGATACTCCATGTAATCATTCCTCTATATGTAATCATTCATCTCTCTTCCTCAATATCAATCTGAGATGGTTTTGTTTGAGATGGACTGAATTTTTCTTGCTCTTCTGTGTTGGATTTCGTTTTTGTTCTTGTCTCTATTCTATTGCATTCTTGAGGTGAATCCTTGATCAAATGGCTGGCTCTTGATTCCTTGGTGAAGGGAAAATACTCAAGGCTCCTTAATCATTCCATTTTCAAGAACAAATTGAGGATTCAATGTCTTTTGTAAATTCTTCGTCATGCCTCCTCTGTTTCATATTTTCTAGGGTTTCCTTGTCAGGGCTTGATGGAATCTCTCATTTCCCTTCATGAGGTGGCATGCGATTTGGGTTTTGTTGTCCTGAGACCATTGCTAAATGGATTGCAAAAGCTCATGAGCAAAAGCTTCAAGATTTGTGAGCAATTTGGATATTTGTCCATATGCAACTCTCTTTTCAGATTTTGGCCAAAATCCTTAATTCTTGCTTTTGAGTTGGTTTCTCTCAGTTCCCTAGGCTCTACATGCTATTTAGGTTGTAGTCTTGCAGTTCTGGACTGAGAAAACGAGAGGCAAATCTCAAATTTCTTGCTGTGTGGAGTCTTGAGTTTGCTATCTGAAAAATTCAGTCTGCTGCCTGCTCTGAATGTCGAGGGGCGGTCTGACTGGTTGCCTTTTGGCGGTCTGACCGGGCTAATAACAGCGGTCTGACCTGCCTTATAGGACCGGTCTGACCGGTCGGCCAACTGCGGTCAGACCGGCCCATGGGCGGTCAGACCGGTGGTGACCTGGCGGTCTGACCGGTGCACCAAGCGCGGTCAGACCGGCCAGATGCAACTAGGTGCTGGTCTTTGACATTTTCAGCTGTGTTTTGATTCTTCTCTGGTGTCTGTGGTTTCACTTTCTTTTCTGGTTGGTTCTAGTTTCCAGTAAGCATATGAACTATTTCTCTTCTTAGTTCCTCATAACTATCGGAGAGAATAGTTTCTAGTGGGTACTTTTGGGGGCGTTTTTAAAGAAGCAACATTCACCCCCCCTCTGTTGCCAATTTCGATCCAACAATCACCATGGGAGTATCATGAGACAGATGTTCGGTTGTATGCTATGTTTGCTGACAAGGAAACGCTACAGGATGCCATCAAGCTTTGGACCCTTTCAATGCAGCGGACATTTCGCGTCGTCAAATCAAGCCAGGAGTAGTACACTGTGAAGTGCGAGCAGGCTGGTTGTCCTTGGAGGGTGCACGCTCGTAGACCCAAGTATGAGACTCACTGGATTGTGTCCAAGGTGGAGCCGCACTCCTGCATTCTAAACACTGTCTTGGTGAGGCATCGTAACCTGACGTCCAGATTTATAGACAATTTGATGTATGGGGAGATAGTGGAGAAGAAAGACATGGAGGTCACGCATATTGTGGTAGCTATCGAGAATAAATTCAAGTAGAAGATTAGCTACGCGAAGGCGTGGCGTGCCAAGCAAAAGGCGTTGGAAAAACGTTTTGGCACTTTCGAGGCGGCGTACGACAACCTTCCATGTATGCTTAAGGTCTTGCAGGAAAGGAACCCGGGCACGTACATCGCCGTGCACGACAAGCCGTCCATAAGTCCACAAGGATATGCGGTGTTGCAGAGAGCATTA
Source organism: Dendrocalamus latiflorus (assembly GCA_017311315.1). NCBI lineage: Eukaryota > Viridiplantae > Streptophyta > Magnoliopsida > Poales > Poaceae > Dendrocalamus > Dendrocalamus latiflorus. Next base: position 18,217,496 of record CM029629.1, on the reverse strand, counting down.
TTTGCATTTGGTGCTAGCATCGAAGCATTCAGGCACATGCTGCCAATGATCTCAATTGACGAGACCTTCTTGACAGGCAAATACAAGGGGCAGATCCTGACGGCCATAGGCGTTGACGGTAACAATCAAATATTACCGCTGACTATTGCATTTGTGGACAGTGAGAATTATGAGAGCTGGCTATGGTTTCTCAGACATGTGAGGGCTGGAGTTGTAAGCACTCATCCTGGTGTGTGCGTAATTCATGATCGCCATGCCGGTATTATAAAGGCTATAAGAAAACTTCAAGAAGACCCCGAGGAGCCCTTTCCTTGGCCGGACATGAGGAACTGGTGGTGCAGTCGTCACTTAGGGGCAAACTTTTTCAAGCAATTCCCGAAACAATCTTTGATGAAGCTATTCGAGAGGCTGGCTAGGCAGAACCAGCAGAGGAAATTTGATGCTTTGTGGGGTTGTTGGATGAGCACACCAGGAAGAACGTCGAAGAGAGGAGCAAGGGGCCGGTCACTCCTGGGGCGGCACAACCGCAATGCTTGCCAGCAATCAATGAGCCTAACCCAAGTGGTCCAAGAAGGAGGAGCTCACGAAACATCAAGTGCTGCTCGCAGTGGATCGAGGGGGAACCATTGGAGAAGTGGTCGCTGTTGCACGACACAGATGGTGCAAGGTACGGAATAATAACAACTAACCTTGCCGAGGTCTACAATTGGGTTCTCAGGGGTCTCCGTTCTCAGCCCCTTATCGCCATCGTGGAAGGTGTTCTTCACAACACAATCCGCTACTTTAGGGAGAGGCACGCGAGTGCCGCACTTCATGCGGCAAATCCTGGAGCCCTGTATTTGTCAAAAATTACGGTGTACATGGAGACGAAGGCACAGAAGGGTCAATTGCACACAGTGCAGGTCATGGGCAACAGGGAGCATTGTTTTGAGGTGATACTCTGTGATAGAGCCGGATTTGGGACGGCTCGTTCACTTGTTACCCACGAGGTATGCCTTGGAGATCATGCAAATGAACCTAGTTGCACGTGCAACAAGCTTAAGTTGTTACACAAGCCATGCTCTCATGTCCTCGCTGCATGCGGGACCGTGGGCATGGATCCTTCGAACTTCATGTCCGAGTACTTCTTTAAGGAGAGGATGCTGCAGGCTTGGTGTGGGGAGCTCCGGGGGTTTAGGGTGGTGGGAAACTTCGCCACTTTGGACATTGCAGCGAGGACCTGGGTTCCGGATGTTAATATGCTGAAGGGTGGGAAGGGTCGGCGACAGAGCCGACGTATTAGAAATGACATGGACGAATCACAAGCTGGAACATCAGGTGCACGTTGTGGGCGATGCGGTTAGGAGGGGCACACAGCTAGACGATGCAATGCTTGTCCTGATCAGTAGTTGTTGGAGACTACAACTAAATTTCATGTACCATTTGTAAAACTTGTATGTTATATCCCTTTTCTGTAATGTAGTTGGTGTTGTGCTGGTAGCTTAGTATTGCTCTGTTTACTTACTTACTAGATGTATTGTTGTTCGTTAAAATGCGATTTTTTTGTGGCTCGTGATAACAACCGCACGAAGATAACAACCAATCCATGACATGCTTAACAACATTACACATTATTTCGATCAACACTCGTACATACTACGGTACAACCATACACCTCATTGCCTATATGCCAAACGAGCCTCGTGGCACCTACTTGGAGAATTGCTGAGGGGGACGCCTCGGACGGGGCTAGCCATCGTTGTAGTGGCACGCACATATGCAACTAGGGTTTGCACAGCAACATGTCGGACCGTACGGCTTCCTATGTTGACAATCTCCTCGTTGCCCCTATCGCATTGCATCTGTGGGCGAAGGTCGTTGTTCTCCTCTTTGAGAGTGTTGAATCGCTCCTCCAACTCAAAGATTCGATCCCACAATATATCTACGTAGTTAACAATATACAGTTCATGAGGAGGGTCGATCCACCGGGTGAAGTCGCATTTTGCCATCTGCGGAAAAAGTCGGTTAACAAAGAGGCTATGTAAGCAGTAACGAAAAATGTACTAGTAGCAATTTGTACCCCGGAGTGTGGGCATCGAAAAAAACGTTGCCCGCCATCGAAATGACCTTCGATGACCTGGACGACCGCGTACTCATTGTGTCTGTATTTTGACCAAACTGGTTGAGCACGCCTCCTGGGTATCAAGCGGCAGTTAGGGCCGAAGTTCTCCCTCCTTTGCAAGGGAAGGTCTTCTTTGGGTGACCTCGCTCCGACTGGCCCCTCGGCGTTCGCCATAGTATATACTAGCACGACGGAGAAGGTACTTCTTCGTTCGATTTAGAGGGTTCAATTCATGGGACCGCACCTGTGCTCTTTATATAGAACGAGAGAACTTACTGCAATGGAGTATTGCTAACAAAACAGGGCAGCTTTGCTCAGTGAGATGACAAAAGATGCCAGCTTTGCGCAGTGACATAACAACACATGACAGTTTTGCTCAGTGAGATGACAAAAGAGGCTAGCTTTGCGCAGTGACATGACAAAACAGGGTAGCTTTGCTCAGTGAGATGACAAAAGAGGCCAGCTTTGCGCAGTGACATGACAAAACAGGGCAGCTTTGCTCAGTAAGATGACCAAAGAGGTCAGCTTTGCCTAGTGAGATGACAAAAGAGTGCATCTTTGCTCAGTGAGATGACAAAGCAGGCCAGCTTTGCGCAGTGACATGACAAAACGAGGCAACTTTGCTCAGTGAGATGACAAAAGAGTGCAGCTTTGCACAGTGATATGACAAAAGAGGCCAGCTTTCCGCAGTGACATGACAACACGGGGCAGCTTTGCTCAGAGAGATGACAACACAGGGCAGCTTTGCTCAGTCACATGGCATGACGACGCGGCCTTTTTGTAGTGATATGGCAGAACACCCAGCTTTACTTAGTGCTACGACTACGCGGACCAGCTTTACACGTTGGAGTAGAGAGAAAATGGACCCTATAAATTGGTGTGCATTCCATTTCGCAGGCCACACTGTACTTTCAAACCCCACACTACACCGCGCTTCCTTCACCCCACCGGGATGGACAAAAACTAGAAGAAGCAATGGGACAAGATGGTGAAGGAATGGGAGGAGACCCGTGACCTAGCATGTTCAGCTGCCGCCCGCGATGAGAAAATAAGGGCTATTGCGGCCTGGGTAGAACAAGCCCAGCGTGCTACGAGGTCAGCTCCTCTCAATGAGTGGCCGCATAGCAACAACCCCATCCGAACGTCCCCACTGAGCGTTCGCCGCAACTCCCACCTGAGGAGGAGACACCCCCCTTTGTTGGTGTGGGGACACGTACAAGTTCTTCAAGTCTAAGCACCGCATCACCCTAGGTATGCGTTACTGGGGTTGCGCAAACTACTCCAGTGACTACCCCGACCGCCGTTTTGACACCGCAACCTATCAGCAGCCGGTAACGACCACATGCACCATTTTCCCCTACCTTTTCTCCTTCACAGCACGCAGTAACAATCTCTCCCCTGTATTTACAGTCTCGGAGCCCTTATGTGGCTACCGCAAATGGATTGATCTTGAGATCCACCCTGCGGACCAATGGACCCTCGACTTCGAGGAGTGGAATGTCACACGGGACAAGGAGTTGCTGGAGGAGGAGCGCCGCAAGAACGAGCAAACCCTGCGTATACAACAAAAGACGTAAGCTCATCTCGAAGCGTGCATGCGTAGGGAGCGGGAGGCTCGCGAGAGGGAGCGCGAGAGAAAGAGGGAAATGGCGGCTAAGGCAAAAGAGGCTGCGGAGGAGTTCAACGCCGAGCGGGCAAGGAAGGAAAAGTGGCCCTGGTCCACACAGTAGGTCGTACGAGCAGTTGGGTGGGTTAGTCGCATATCATGCTATATGTTATGCATGTAATAAAAATGTACGCGGTATGTTACTCCCAACTGTATTATGAAGTTTATTTCTATTCACATAAACTTATTATCTCATTTGTTCGCATTCAATGATTCAGATAGCAAGTCATTTAACAATATTAACATACCGGTTCTCTCTGTACACTAATTCTCAGTAACATCAAAATATCACTTACCACTGTATGTATCGATCGTTCTACGGTCAATCGTTCTTAAAAAAAATTTCTAAAATTTTTTATGCACCTACAACATACAGTGAACATAAACTTTTATTACAACTACACCAGATTTTTTCTCAGTTTAAAACTACAAAATTGACAAAACTCTAAAAAATCACGGGGGACTGAGTAAAGTCGCCCCCCATTGGGCGACTGCACTGCAAGTCGCCCACCCATTGGGCGACTGCATGCAAGTCGCTCAATAGGAAGGCGACTGGTTGTAGTCGTCCGAGAGTAGAGCGACAGAAATTCTGTCGGTGTCTGGTTGGGCGATTAGCTCCAGTCGCCCAATTGGGGGGGGGGCGACTGGAGCCTATTTTTATAAAAAATTTCATGTGGATATATTTCTGTATTTTTGAATAAAAAATAGATTATTCGTACAAAAATTTCCCAATGTGTACAGGCGTATATTTCTGTATACATGTATGTACCCTTAAGCCATCTCTAAGACAAGATTTCACTACTACAGAAATCCACATTACAGACGGTTCAGAAACGTCATCACAGACGGTTTTCTGAACCGTCTGAAATTATGGGTCAGTGATAATCCAAGTTATCACAGACGGTTTTCGAACCGTCTGTGATATCGCATAATCACAGACGGTTTTTAATAAAAAACCGTCTGTGATATCGCATATTCACAGACGGTTTTTAATGAAAAACCGTCTGTGATACTCCTCCACCCCAGCAGAATCTATTTCTGTTTATAGCTAGCCTCAGGAAATGCTAGCCATGCCCTCTGAAACAAGCAGATAATCACAGACAAAAAACATACAATTCACACATCTCATTTCCTTTCAGATACATTTCACGGACATAAAACATCACATTGACATCGCACTTCATTTCACAAACATAAAGCATGCATCCATTTCGCAAATCGATTAATTGAATTGAAATGAAATGTCCATTAACACATCTCATTTACAAAAGATGTGCACTGCATTTGCACTTAGTGATAAGATCAATAAGAAATCATGGTGCGCAGTAGAACCGTCCTCCTGGCGTTATGACTTGAGTCAGCAAAAAGTACGCCAACTCTCCTCGAATCCCTCCAAGAACAGGCTGTTTCAATGCAGTTGACGGGATGGACGCAACCTGTCAATAGGAATAGCAATGTGCGTATATATGTAACGTGTTAAGTATGAAGTAATTATGAGAAGAGTGACAAACCTTGCGATTGGTGAGCCTCGAGGAATCGAGGAGTAGTTCCATATGTTGGCAAACGTAGTATCCACATGTGTTGCCCGGCTCCTGCTGGTGACACTGCAAAAAATGGAATGTGTTAGTTCAAGAGGCATTAGTACCAACTGTTGCATAGGATTAATTAATGTGAAATAGCGAATACCTTAAAATCTCGAACATGTGTCAGCAAGCCTTTGGCCCCGCGCTTCGAGTCACCTCCCTTTTCAATGTAGGTGGCAAACGCCCTACGTAATTCGAAAAAGTTAACCTTAATCATTCGGAAGGAAAGAAAGTACAATGTAGATATGTATGGGGAATATGTGCTTACCTATCGATTACTTGGCTGAGAACTGTGAAGTCCATTTTATTCTTACTTAGGGAATCAAGGTAAAATACCTTGTTCCATTTTGGTACAATTACTACTAAAATCCAATGAAAGTTTTGAAGGAAGGGCATAAGTACATAATCCTTCTTGACGCAACCCAGCAGTCCTGCTGCAATGTACCTCTCGACGAGGGGTGTATCCTGGTCAATGGTTTGCTTGGCGACCAATTGTGGGTCGAAGAAACCAACTGATAAGTTGGATGATCTAGCTTTAATCAGCATGTGTCTATATATATACACACGAAAGCAAAAAATTAGATATGGCATTTATCGGTATGACATTAACGGAGACTGTGATTGTACACACTTACAGCGTCCAACATCGAAGGATTGAGACGTCAAGAGCGTTGAACGTGAACAGATCGAATAAATCCTCAAAGGCGACCACGAACATACACTCTTGAAGATTGTGGTGTAAATCATCCGACGTGAATTTGACAGTGATACTTGAGGTCCGTTCTCCCTCTAGCTTATTGGACTGCTGCATATACCACATGTGCAATTGCGTGCAACTATATGGTAGCTTTTCGAGGTATTTTTCCTCGAGCAACGGCTGACCAAGCACGAATTTGCGGGCCAAAGGTAGGTACGAAATATCATCATTGGTCTTCTTTGCTTTGCCCTTGCTGCTTCGGCTATAGGCCGACTTAACGGCAGTCGGCAGCAGCGGTGCAAGTTGCTCTGGCGAGAATAGGACTCGTGGAGATAGCACCGGTGCAGTATCCGGTGGTGGAACCGACTGGTCTTGTAATGGAGATGGCACCAGTGCAAGTTGCTCTGGCGAGAGTATGACCAGTGGAGATAGCACCGGTGCAGTATCCGGTGGTGGAACCGACTGGTGTTGTAATGGAGATGGAACCAGTGCATGTTGCTCTGGTCCTGCCACCGGTGAAGAAGACTCCAGGGAGATGTCGCTTTTGGGCCACTGGATGAATGTTCCGATGGCCTGTCCTAGAGTCATGATCTCGTCGTTGGGGGGCTTCGGTAGCGGGACCACCTCAAAATTGACATGCACACCATCCACATTAACTTTTGCGAAGCCTGGCGCTAAAGCTTGACCGTGCACCATGGCCCCGATACCAGACGAATATGCCTGGCCCCAAGCAGCGTACAAGGGAACGGAGCCATATCTCACTTGGAGCTTGCAATTCGTAGGCTCCTACATAACGATACAAAATTAGCTACTCGAATAGGCCTACCAATGGAGCAAGCATTCGAGAGGTAATAATTATTACCTGGATGTCGTCCACAGGAAATTTGGACTGGATTTGTGTCGGATTGGACGCGCAGCTACTCGGACGGTTGTGCGGGCTAGCTAGCGCAGCAGCGGCGGTGGCGGCCTGCTGACTTTCTATCTGTTTCCGCACCTCATCTCTGATTATATCAGCCATCGAACCCAGTAGCTCCTCTTTAAGAGATGCCTTGATCTCTTCTCGTAGTTGTGCGTCACGCTCGCCTTTGTTTCTCTTCCTGCGCCGATACATGTCAGAGTCATCTTGGAAACCATGTTTCCATGGAACGTAAAGCCCAAGGCCTCTCGTACGGCCCGGGTGCTCCTTGTTTCCCAGGGCCACGGAGAGCATATCGTTCTCCCTTGTTCCCTGGAATGATCCCTCCGTGGATTGAAAACTCAGCTCTTCCTGCAAGAGCACGACATGTCATTTCAATTCGTACGAAGTTGTGGAGTAATTACAAGCTACGTAGTTCGATCGATATCTTACCAGGCGCTGGGACACTTGCTGGTCTGCAGGGTTTCGAAAGGAGACTTCCCCCGATGTCATTGTAGATGACCTTGCTCTAAGCCAATTTCGAGCGCGGTCATCCGGGATATTGGAAAACGGCGGGGCGATGTCCTCTGCAGCTGCCAGCTCATCCTCCAACCTCCATTGCGGGATTTTACCCGCATACCCAGCTGTGCCAAGTCTGTGGGGGTGCGTGTTTTTTGCCTGGAGGGCCTTGTGCGCCAAACTTGTACTTTTGAACTCTTCGGTCGTTTTCATCGCCTTGAACTCTTCCCATTGTGGTTCCAGGAATGGGTATGTAGTCAAAGGCGTTTCGTCCGTCTCCACGTATTTCTTGACAAGCGTGCTCTTGAAGTTCTTCCATGCTTTGCACGCCGCTTGGTAGGTTTGTCGTTCCACAGCGTGTAAGTGTTCTTCGGGGAACTCGAACGATGCCAAAATTTCGGTCCACAGCTCACGTTTCCGACTGTCAGGCACGTTCTTCCACGAATTGTATGTGATCTCAATTCGTTGTCGTGCAACTATTCCGACCATGGTTCGGAATGCGTTTACCGCTTGCTTAGGAAGGATAGGGACCCCAGCTGCGTTTACCGCTGTGATGGTCTGTCGGCTCTGAGGCTTCTTTGATATCCCTCTTCCTTGGCGTCTTGATGTTGGAGCGGACGCCTCCGGCGATGATGCTGAAGAATGCGCGGGTGACATGTTGCTCATTTTGTGGGTCTATTAAGATAAGATGAGAATGTAATCATATTGAATTGGAAGAGAGGAGTAGAGGGGAGGGGGAGAAGGGAGGGGGTGATATGGACATAGAGAGGGGGTGATGTGCCTATCTTAGCACCTACTTTAGTTGCTAATACTATAAACCAAATAATAGAATCAATAACAGTCTCAACATGAATATGTGCTCTCAAATTGTAGGGTTGCACAAGATTAATCTTGGCTGTCCCGCTACTAAATCATATACTCTTCCTTGATTGGTTATGCCAAATAATGAATTCAGTCTTTTGAGCTCTAGATACAAACTCTACAATCTCAAGATCAAGATATATTCAGCATGCATATATTCAGACAGGAATATATGGAAGATTGTATATAACAGATAACAGCTATTAGAGCTCAAAGACCGAATGAACCAATCTATTAGAGCTCAATTTAATAACATGCCATAACTGTAAATCCCACAGGCAATCTCAGTATATGGAAGATTGTATATAACAACTATTAGAGCTCAAAGACCGAATGAACCAATTTCAGTATATGAATTTATCATCATCGAGCAACTGTAAATCCCACAGGCAATCTCAGTATATGGAAGATTGTATATAACAGCTATTAGAGCTCAAAGACCGAATGAACCAATCTCAGTATATGAATTTATCATCATCGAGCAACTGTAAATCCCACAGGCATCAGTATGAAGTATCAAGCATCAACCCTAACACTCAGTATGAAGTATCAAGCATCAACCCTAAACCCTAATAGTAAGCATGAAGCTCGGGGAGGGATTTGATGACCTTAGGGTTTTGGTGATGGAGGAGGAGGCGGTGACGGCGGAGGAGGAGGAGGAGGCGACGACGCAGGAGGAGGAGGCCCCGGGCTCGGGGAGGCGGCGGCGACGACGGGCTCGGGGAGGCGGCCGGCGACGACGGAGGAGGAGGAGGAGGCGGCGGCCGGCGAGGGCTCGAGTGAGGCGGCCGGCGAGGGCTCGAGGGAGGCGGCAGCGAGGGCTCGGGGGAGGCAGATCGGGATTTAGATATTAGAATAACTGCATAATACACGGAAAACCCTAGACACGGGTATATATAGCGGATTATTATAGACGGTTCTAAACTTAGAACCGTCTGGGATATGAATATCACAGACGGTTCTAAACTTAGAACCGTCTGTAATAAGCATACTATCTCAGATGGTTCTACATTTAGAACCGTCTGAGATAGTAGGCTTATCACAGACGGTTCTAAACTTAGAACCGTCTGTGATATTCATATCCCAGACGGTTCTAAGTTTAGAACCGTCTGTGATAAGACTGTGCCCAACTGTAGTCATTCATGATCAACAGCCAACCATCTGCATTCATGATCAACTACCTACCAGCTGCATTCATTTACACATTTTATCAGTCTGCATTCATTTTTGTCACACATTTTCACATACACATCTGAAAATTGACTACATCACACATTTTCACATATACATCTCAAAATTGACTACATCACACATTTTCACATATACATCTCAAAATTGACTACATCACACATTTTCACATATACATCTCAAAATTGACTACATCACACATTTTCACATATACATATCAAAATTGACTACATCACACATTTTCACATATACATCTCAAAATTGACTACATCACACATTTTCACATATACATCTCAAAATTGACTACATCACACATTTTCACATATACATCTCAAAATTGACTACATCACACATTTTCACATATACATCTCAAAATTGACTACATCACACATTTTCACATATACATCTCAAAATTGACTACATCACACATTTTCACATATACATCTCAAAATTGACTACATCACACATTTTCACATATACATCTCAAAATTGACTACATCACACATTTTCACATATACATCTCAAAATTTTCACATATTTCCTTTACAAATTAGCCCTTCATCATGATCAATGCGTACATAACTAGTTTCGTCACGTTGTTGATCGTCGACCCTTATGCCATTTCCAAAAGGAGGTAACTCGTCAAATTGATTGTATTCCTCCTCGTCCACTACATTCTCCACTCCAACAATTCTCCTTTTTCCATGAAGAACTACATGGCGTTTCTTATTTGCCGGGTCGGTTACATAGAAAACTTGAAAAACTTGATTGGCGAGTACGAATGGTTCGTCTTTGTACCCGACACGTTGGAGGTCCACGGTCGTGACACCGTACTTGTCAACCTTCACCTGTGGGAGATGCACCCAACGGCAGCGAAATAAGGGGATTTTGAAAACCACATAGTCGAGCTCCCAAATCTCTTCTATGAAGCCATAGTACGAGTTTCTCGACCCATCGGTACTGAATGCATCTATGCGGACAACGCTGTTCTGGTTAGTGCTCTTGACATCCTGAGACTGCGTATAGAATGTGTACCCATTTATGTCATATCCTTGCCATGTCACAACTGTAAATGTCGGCCCTTTTGCCAACCATGTCAGCGTCTCACTCGGCGAGCTCCTAGCGATTTGCTCCTTCAACCATTGGTTGAACCAACGGTTGTGTTGCCTCATGATCCAAACATCCGGCCGCTCCGGATTCTGTTGCCGAAGCACATCCTTGTGCTGGTCCACATAAGGGGCCACTTCAGTCATGTGTTGCAACACCGTGAAATGGGCTTGAGTATACGTGTCCATATCTGGAGTGATTGCTTTCCTTCCGATAGTTCCGAGACCCTTCAGCCTCCCCTCATGACAAGATTGAGGGACACCTATCGGTTGAATCTGAGCCATATAATCGACACAAAACTCAATGACCTCTTCGCTTGCATAACCTTCGACGATGCTGCCTTCCGGCCGAGAACGATTCCGTACGTAGGACTTGAGAATTCCCATGAACCTCTCAAATGGGTACATGCTACGTAGGAATACGGGCCCGCACATTTTTATCTCCCACACAACGTGAACAATGAGATGGACCATGATATCGAAAAACGAAGGAGGGAAATACATTTCAAGGTGACATAGAGTCATCACCACCTCGTCCTGCAGAGCATCTAGTCCTTCGGGATCGATGACCTTCTGAGCAATTGTGTTAAAGAAATAACATAGCCTCATGATTGTCTCTCGGACTTTGATCGGCAAAATATTTCTAATTGCAATAGGGAGCATCTGTGTCATCAGCACATGACAATCATGAGACTTCATGCCATTTAACTTCAAATCTTGCATCGAAACAAGTTTCTTCACGTTGCCGGAGTAACCAGACGGAACTTTGACACCATGCAAGCACTGGCACAGTTCTGTTTTCTCAGCCTTGGACAGAGTGTAACACGCAGGGGGAAGGTACGTTCGTCCATTATCAGTGTGTGTCGGTGCTAACTCAGGCCTGATGTCCATGTCAGCCAAGTCAAGCCGTGCGTTGACGCCGTCCTTTGTTTTATCACGGATGTTCAGTAAGAAACCAATCAAGCTGTCACACACATTCTTTTCTACGTGCATGACGTCGATGCAGTGCCGAACATCTAGGTACTCCCAATAAGGTAAGTCCCAAAATGTTGATCTCTTCTTCCAGGTGTTCTTCTCATGAGCCCTCAATTTACGTCCCTTTCCGAGGACAACATCTAAATCCTTAACCATATCATAAACCTCGTGTCCCCTTAAATGCCTTGGAGCTGAACCGTCTTCCTTCTCTCCGTCAAATTGTTGCTTCATCTTGCGGTATGGGTGAGCCCTCCGAAGGAACCGGCGGTGACGCATGTAGACGGTTTTGCGTGAGTGTCTCAGCCACACACTCTCAGTACCATCTAAACAGTGAGTACAAGCTTTGGCACCTTTTGTACTATGGCCTGATAGGTTACCAAGGGCAGGATAATCATTTATGGTGCAGAACAATAAGGAGCGCAGAGTGAAGTTCTCTCGTTTGTATGCATCCCATACCTGTACCCCTTCGTTCCACAGTACTTTTAGATCTTCCACCAACGGTGCTAGGAACACATCGATATCATTCCCAGGTTGTTTTGGCCCTTGAATAAGTATCGACAGCAAAATGTACTTTCGCTTTATACACAACCAAGGAGGAAAGTTATAGATGCAGAGAGTCACGGGCCATGTGCTGTGTCGGCTGCTCATGCTACTGAAAGGATTCATTCCATCTGTACTCAGTCCAAACCTTATATTCCTTGGTTCTGCACCGAACTCTGCAAAACTCCTATCGATGTTTCTCCACTGCGCGGAATCAGCAAGGTGTCTTATCATTCCATCCTTTTTGCGCTCCTCCGAGTGCCAACGCAGCAGTTTTGCCTCCTTTGGATTTGCAAAAAACCTTTTTAAACGGGGAATTATAGGAAAATACCATGCCACCTTAGCAGGAGGTCCTTTCTTCGCCTCTGTTCCCTCGCCATCATCTGATTGATTGTTACGTTTGTATCGGGATGCGTTGCACACCGGACATACATGCATGTTTGCATACTCTTTACGGTAGAGGATACAGTCGTTCGGGCATGCATGTATTCTTTCTACTTCCATTCCCAACGGACAAAGAACCTTCTTGGCTTTATAGGTGGTTTTAGGCAACTCATTTCCCTCTGGAAGCATGTCCGCTAAAAGACCTAGCAGCGCCGTGAAACTCTTGTCGGACCAACCGTTGCTTGCCTTCAATTTCAACAGTTCAAGCACGGCCGACAACCTCGTGTACTTGCAGCTCGTGTACAAAGGTTTCTCTGAGTCCTCCATCAAGCCACGGAATTTAACATACTCTCTCTCATCATAGTTCTCTTCTACATCGCGAAGCATCTGATTCAGATTATCATCGTGCAACCTATCCGAATCCGAGCCACAATCGACATCAACCGGCGGCATGTCATTCACTTCATCGGCGATGTCATCCGGGGGCATATCATTCACTTCGCCGGCGATGTCATCCGGGGGCATATCATTCACTTCACCGACGATGTCATCCGGCGGCATATGATCATTCACTTCGCCATGACTGGTCCAACACGTATAATCTTTTTTGAAACCCCTCCGAATCAAGTGCGCTACAATTTGCCCTCGGTTCTTAAACATTTTCAAATTCTCGCAGTCAGTGCATGGACAGCACATATATTCCACCCCCTTATTCAACATATCCTCCTCGGTGGCTCTTATAAAAGCAGAAACGCCATTAATGTACTCTTCACTCACACGGCTCGCGGCATACATCCAGCTTCGGTCCTACGTTACGTACATATATAACAACTTAGTATTAAAATCTAGATTAACTAATTATAACTACATATATACGGGCCACATTTATTATATTGAGACTTAATTTGCTAGCTCAATTCATATTACAAACACAACAGCTATTATATAACCAACAATTTTGCAAATTAACCATCTTCAATAACCACTAATGGATTACTTAGACCTAAATTGTAATGCAATTAAAGAAAAAATAAATTACATTACTAACCATATCTAGAGCAACCAGGAAAGACTGAATATTCAAAGCTCAATCTCTGCCTCTTCCCACCAAATTAACTGGCCTGAAATCGCCTAGCTTCCTCCCGAGTGAAAAAGTGCGCAGCAGTGGATAGATCTGGATCGAAATGAAGACAGATGCGGTCTGAGCAGCGCAATAAATGCCTTAGCCATTATCACAGACGGTTTTTAACTAAAAACCGTCTGTGAATTATCACAGACGGTTTTTAACTAAAAACCGTCTGTGATAACTAGCTTATCACAGACGGTTTTATATTAAAAACCGTCTGTGATAATCTGGGATTATCACAGACGGTTTTTAATACAGACCGTCTGTGATACTTCGGTAATAACCGCCTGTGATAATCCATTTTCCCGCCACAAATACCACAGACGGCCTCCTAATTACAACCGTCTGTAATAGTGTTCATTAGAGACGGTTTCACAAAACCGTCTGTGATGAGGCGTCTACTATGAGGCTTTCTGTAGTAGTGTTTCCAGTAAGAAGCAATGCATTAGAAAGAGGTAGAATAGATAGTTTGTCAAAAAGTAATACCTGAGTTGGCCTTCTAGACGTAGAAAGTTAGGTAAAATCCATGCATGAAATAGTGAGGCTAACAACCCTAAGTACTGTCAATACCTTGATATGGTTAGCATATAGAAATCAAGTGCGAGTAGATGGAAGATAATTTTTGTCAAACCATCAGCAAGGAAACTGATGATTAGTTCATAACATAAATACCAACCGTCATCCAATCACGCAATCATATACATGCCAAGTTATCATAAAATCAGGAATATTGTTGGGCTATAATTTTACAAGAAAGCGATGATTATTAGCCATAGAATGATTCAAATACTGACTTGGAATATGAGGGTATTACAAGTAAACATATGTAGAATTTAACCATTAAATAGCAGTGATGAAACAAAGGATCCCATGACTTAATAAAATTATCAAATTAATTATTTGACCAATTAACAAGTAAAACCTTAGAAAATACCACATTTCGAATTACTCTAAGATTAATTCAATAAACAAAAAGCATACACATCGCATGTAGAACTCATACCCTAAATTCCTAAGTCTTAAAATTCGATAAGTAAAAACATGTATCCCAGCTAAGCTCATCTATCGTCTACAGGTCTAACCTGACTCATAGAACTTCTTTAATAAATATAAAATTATAAAAGAAATTATTAAATAAACCCTACCCATAATCCCATATTTAATTATAAAGCTAAATTGAATTCATCTGGATTTATTTGGACTTTTTGAGTTATTTGAGTTTATTTGGATTTAGTCGTTTATCACGTAATTAGAATTCGAAGTCTCGAGAAGTAAAGGACAGAGCGAACAAGGTCGAGATGCAGGTAAAGATGAAGACCAAGAAATCAAGACAATGGATTGAGAAGGTTTTGAGTCAGATTGAGATCACGACAAATTGAGCAAGGTAAGTCATCACTTTGATCATATTGCACCTACCTTTTGAATGCAAGTTATTTTGATTGAAAAGTATCAAATTTCATGCCTTACTTTATTACGCAAAGTATATTCACAATTGTTCATAGTTAATTCCTTATGAGTAATTGCTTAATTATGTCACAGCCTTGGCTTTGAACATGAAACCTTGTCACCCTAGGAAAAATATAATGGTAACTTTCAAAATAAGTCTACATTTATACGCTCCGCTTTGTACTACTTAGAGACTCCAAGGCATTAATTTGCCCTAGCATTATTTTAAACACAAAAACTTGGCTTGGGCAGTCGCTTGTGGGAAGTGACTGGTACGTTTGAAGTGGATTATTTTATCTTCCAGAAACCCCAACTTGCTTGAATATTGGGTGCACGGATCGGGAATGTGGTGCGGTGGATGTACGAGAGTGTGGATTGTAGTAGAACCGCCATAACCCTAAGGACTGAATCTTATGATGACCTCCCTGTGTTAAATAGCGCAACTACAAGTCTATAATGGGTATGACCTTGTCAATTACTTTGGCAAACCTTAGCATTTATGCCGCAGGCCACAACAATTGGAGTTGAATCCTCTTGTTGGGGTTGCAAGGGGGATCTTTGTGGTCCACTTGAGGAAGTGTGGAGTTTCAGCTCCACATGGCAGCAGAGTGTCGTTATTTGCCCACGATGGAGGGGGATAATTTCCAACACAACTTAGGGTTCCCCACTTTGGGTGCAAGTGAAAATTCGTGATCCACTTGAGAGAGTGTGGAGTATCACCTCCACATGGTAGAAGTGCGCCATTATTTGCCCACAGCAAGGGGGACTAATTCACTAACACAACGGGGATGCCTCATGTGAAGTAGGAGGAAATCAACTCTATGATGCAGGTAAAAGTTAAGGGGAGACTTTGGAAAGACCGTGTGATGACCTTCTTGGTCGGCATGTCCAAGGAAACATGTGGAATATAATAAGATGGTTGTCTCTTATGGGTAAAGTTGTGTGACCTCTATATAGTGAAAACTGTTTCAATAGCCGTGTCCACGGGCATGTCAACTTACATTGATATAGTTCTGTTTCAAAAACTTGTAAGTGGAATGAAAAGTGGCAGGCTGATAAAGTCCTAATTTGTGTTGCCCTAGGCATCGATCCAGTGATGATAAGTAGATATGACACTGGAAAACTGGCATATGGAAATATTATTGCATTCTTTCGCACTTTGTAGAAAATCTTTTTCATCTAAAATTGCTATGTCTCAGGTATTTCCTATGTCTGTATTTCAAAGAGGTGGCATTTTGTAAATAAAAGAATCATAAGCCACCCTTCTTCAACCTTTCATCTATTATTATTGCATTCTATGTGGTGGCTTGCTAAGTATCTTTGTACTCATTGTTACTCCATTATTATTATTTAGTAAGTTAGAAGAAGACATACAAGCCCTATGGGTATCCAAAGGAGTTGACAGAGCTGCAAGATGATGAGACCAAGAACTAGATCGCAAACTCTAGTTGGCTACATGTTGGCATGTCTTGAGGGTCCCATTGTGTGAAGTTCTCATTTTCACTGCTGCTTCTTTATTGATTTCAGCCTGACCGGCCCATGACTAAGTCAACTATTATATTTACGCTTCCGCATGATATGTACTTTGTTATTCAAAAATGTGTCTATGAGCACTATCTACTGACCTAGGGAATAGTGTGGTGGAATCACACATGATTCTGGATTGTAAAATCTAGGTCCGACAGAGGTGGTATCAGAGCATATCGACTATAAGTCGTGACCTTAGTTAGCTTGGTCGTTAGTTCCATGGTTAGAATTATTTATTAAAATTCTATTTCCAAAAATATAAGTAGTATTGCTCATTCTCATCTCTCTTAGATGATTCCCCCTCATCTATATGATGCCATAGCCATTGTTTTGTTCTAAACCTCTCTTATCCTGAATTCAAATGATAAGAATCCAGGGCTCCTCTTGTAAACTCTCTTTAAAAACTGAGAGACCATGTGGAGGTATCCCCATGTTTGTGATGAGTAATTGACGGTTGGTTTAGTTTGAGTTTGTTTTGGGTATTCTAGGGTTGAGTACCTTTTACTTATGCTATTGTTGATATGCTGTTTCATGCGGTGCTATGTGACGGTTTGCTTGTTTGTGTGATTGCAGGACTTCGGAGCTAGGTCATGGTGAGGTGAGGAGGACCAGGACTAGGCATAGGTGGTGCTGAGGTCCAGATGGTCAGGTACGCTGAGGATGATCGAGGCTGGTGAGGTGGTTGCGAGCCGGGAGACGAGGAACCGAAGCTGGAGCTACCGGTGATGGACACGACGGGCAACGACGAGCGAACTGGGACTAGGCTCTGGGAGGAGTCAGAAGTCCAGACGGTTGAGTGTCGGTTGCGGTCGTGTGCGACGGAATAGACCAGGACTAGACTCAGGTGGAGTCGGAGGTCTCAGTCGAAGTCAGGTGGACACAACGGGCAACGGCGAGGTGGACCGGGATTAGACTCAGGGAGGAGTTGAGGTCTAGACGGTCAGGATGTCGGGTGTGGTCGTGTGCAGTGGAGCGGACCGGGACTAGACTCAGGGAGGAGTTGAGGTCCAGACGGTCAGGATGCCGGGTGCGGTCGTGTGCAGCGGAGCGGACCAGGACTAGACTCAGGGAGGAGTCGAGGTCCATACGGTTAAGGTGCCGGTTGCGGGAAGCTTCCGAGAAGCTGCTTGAGGGGCAATTTGGAGAATTGACTCAAGTGGCTGGTTTTCCCTCCAAAATTGAGTGCTTTGACTTTTGCCTCATTTGTGGGAGAGGTTGGAAGTGAGGTTTGGCCTGCACTTCTTGAATTTCTTCTTTGAGGGAGTGAGCATCTCTATTTAGTGGAGAGGAGTTGGCTGTATGCAGCAAGCAGTCTGTAGGCAGGGTGCTCACCGCGTGTGTGGCTCAGTAGGAGATGTGTGTGTTTCTCCATTCTGAAGCATGTAGTGAGAAATGAGATGAACTCTTTGTAATCATTCCTCTGTAAGCAAGCATTCATGGGGATGAATCCATTTAAGAATTTCACTCTTGCTTGTCATTCTCAGTTGGTTTTCAGTTTCAACTGTCTTACTACTTCTTTTCTTCTTTTGATGATTGAGCTGAATCTTTGAGCAAGGAGTAGCAAAATGGGTTGCTTTGAACTGGAAATAATCTCAAGGCCACTTGCCTAGCAAATTCCCGAAAGCATTCATCTTATCTCTGCATTTTCCCTCCCGAGAAATGGTTTGAGCAATTCCTCTACTTTTCACTGTTCTAGGGTTTCATGGTAGGGCAGTGTGAGATTTTTGTGTTTCCCTTCAATGGATGGCCTAAGACTTATGCATTGCTGTTGTGAGGTCATCTCCAGTTGAGATTCACAAGTTCATGGGCAAATGATTTGGGAATGATGAGCAATTTGAAGATTATCTTCATTCCCTTCTCATTTTCATATTTTTGCTCAAATCTCAGATTCTTGCTTTATTGATTTGGATCCTATTGTTTCTAAGGTCTAGTAGCTGTTCAGAACAGGGTCTTGCTCCTTTGGATTGAGAAGATCAGCTGAAAACCCTAAATTTCCCTGGTTTCAAAAGATCTTAGTATTTTTGGTTTTGGGGTGTGCTGATTCCTGTCCTCCGGCCTTCGCTGAAAATGGGCCGGTTAGACCGGTTAACATACGGCGGCCAGACCAGACTGACCACGGCGGTCTGACCGCCAACCCTAGCGGTTAGACCGGCCAGGCACCAGCGGTCAGACCGGCCAGGGACCGGCGGTCAGACCGACCTGGTACCGGCGGTTAGACCGGCCTGGTACCTGCGGTCAGACCACCCGATATCTTGCGGTCAGACCGCCCCACTGCTGCTTTTTGTTATGATTTGTGTTCCTTTGCTCTTTCAGTTTGCCGATCTCTCTCTAGTTGCCAGTGAACTTGAGCATGCCTTGTTCATAGCTTTGTAGCTATCGAAGAGGAGATTTTTAGTGGATACTTTTGGGGGTGTAATTTTTTTAAAAGGCACCATTCACCCTCTCTGTTGCCATTTCCGATTCTACAAAAACCTACTCTAGGCCAAAATCACAAAGCTTAAATTGGAAACTCATTTAAAAAAATGTTTTATCCTTGTAGGATCGATTATCAAATTGTTGAAAAAATTCATTTTCAAACTCATTTCAACAAACCTGATCTTCCGAGTAAATTTTCATAAGTTTAACTACTTACCAAAATTTATTCTAAAATTCACTTTGGTTTCTCAAAGAGTCAAAACAAAGTTATTTCTTGAAAACTTCCCCCAGAAAGACCTTGTTTCGCAAAAATAAAGCCTAAAGGTTAACTTTTGGAAAAACATAGGAGTGTTACTTTTGAAAAAGTTATGTTGGTAAAAACATATTCCACATGCTTGGTTTTATTACCCCTGGTTAGAAAAATACTCCGTTTCTTACTAAAAAATGAATGGAGAAAAATAAATAGAGTCAGAAGTAAAGAAGATAGATGTTTGTGGTGAATAAACAAGAATGTTGGTGGGGTTCATGTTGATCATCGGAAGGAAGCAATAGTGTGAATTCTAAATGAATAAATGGGTTGAGCCTAAAGGATTAGATTGATTAGATAGTTGAATTAATTGATTTTTGGAGAAATAGGAAGTGTGAAAATAATTATTGGATTACCATATTGATAAATTATATAATTCCTGGTGAGTGTTTACAATGGTGGAATAATAGAATCTAGTTGACTAATGGATGGATTAATGGAATTTTGAGAATTTGGAAGAAGTGATAATAATCATTGAATTATAGGCTTGATTAGTAACATTATGTCTAGTGGATGTTTATAATAATATATTAGTTTAGAGGTAGACAGTGAAAAATAAGGTTGATTATTAGGTGAACAGATTATGAATATGAATCAATGACGAAAAAGATTAGATTATTAGGAAGCCATGATGCCAATGATATCAGTGGATCTAAAATGAAGAATACTAGATTTTATTAGAATGTAAAGTTGAATAGTTTGGCAAATAGCGAATTTGATATTGGATTTTTAAATTTATGGTGGAAATTGAGATTCATATAGGAATTAGGTAACCCTTATTCGATCAATGAAAGTGGGGATGATGCAATGGAAGGTATATGATCAGTGGGTCAGATAAATGATGACCTCACTATTTGGAGTTTTAGACAGCAGTATTGCTAAGACCAAGTAGTAAAGGAAGATGACATAGGTGTAAATAGCAAGAAGAAGAAGCAAAATTAACAAGGTCATGGATTCTAAGCCTATGAATAGAAGTCACATGGGAGTTAAATTTGTCTATGATGGATATTTAAAGATCGAAAGATGTTAGAATACCTGACAAACAAACTACTACCTTTTCAAAATTGGATATTTCAAAATTTAGTATTTCAAAACAACTACTGGAAAACCATTTTTGCCCCTAAGGCCTCATTTCCCAAAAATACTGCTACAAGGGTGAATGTTGTTGTCAATCAAATTCCCCTAAATGCTCTCCTCTTCCTTTTGTGATTTCAAAAGGAAAATAATTCCCTCCTTCCTTACCCCTACTCTAAAAGTTAAGGTTAGGAATATCAAAGATGTTCATGAAGATAAGATGGTCTCATTTTAAACGAACTATGTATGTGAACCCTGCGCCCTCTTATGTGTGCTCCCTTGAATAGACGTTGTGCTATTGCAAGATCTTACTTGGACTCGGTGCACTGCCATCTTGCCCTCGAGTGTCATATTTCGTAGTCATGGGAAAAGCTTGCTTTCAAAAATTCGTTTGATTTGAGTGCCACCCTAGTTTCCTAGGTATTCTCTTTTAAATTTTAGATGGGTTTAGATCACCTCATCCACACGAATCTTTCATATATCCCATGCTATTCCCTCTTGCCCTTTTGCTGAAAACCTCACCAGGTCTACAGAAACAAACTAACAGATAGCTAAACCTAGGCAATCAAGGATAAGTGAAGACCCCTCAACCTTCCAATATTCAGAGAAAAGAACATCAACAAGAAGACAACGATTAGAAGCCTCAAATCGCATGAGGACCAAGACCCAAATTTCCATCTTGCCATTACTATCTGCCCACCTTCACGAAAGACCCGAAGATCAAATCCTCAACAATTAGGCATGATGGTGAAGAACAAGACAACCATCACAAGTAGAAGTACGAAAAGGAAATCAATAGTTCCTACTCGCCATAGCTCTTACCATTTGTACAAGCTATCACCCAACCCTGATGTGCAAGGACTACCAAGAAAAGGTTGTCACATTGGAAGCAACCATAACACTACACCAGACGGACATCAAAAGTATGCCGTTTGCTTTTGTTGTAAAAATATCAGACACTATGCCTGTGGGTGCCCCCAAAAGGTGCCAAACAAGGAGACCAAATGTTTTCACTATGGCAACATAGGACACTATGCAAATTATTGCCCCCAACGGAAACCGAAGAAACAAGAAAAGGGTGCTATCGCCTTCAGCCCCAGCCTCAACAAAGAAGAATGTATAAATCCCAAGTACCCTAGGAAGGAAAACACTGCATCTACCAAAACATTATTACCGAACCCAGAAGCTCAACCAAATGATACATGCTTTGAATGAGGTAAGACAGGACATTCCTACCTCATCTGCTCATGAAGTAGAGGCCACTTCTTCATCTCATCCTGGACCTCCTAGACATATCCAGAAAGCTCATCCTCCTGAGCAGATTATTGGAGACCTCTTTGAGCGTGTCACATGCTCAAAGTCTGCCACGTCACTTTTTTGTCTCCATTCTGTCTTTGTTGCCTCCTTCGAGCCCAAGGATGTGTATCATGCACTTTCTGACGAGTCTTGGGTCAATGCCATGCATGAAGAGTTAGAGAATTTCGAGAGGAACAAGGTCTGGTCGCTTGTTGAGCCCCCTCATGGTCACAATGTCATTGGGACCAAGTGGGTGTTCAAGAACAAGCAGAGTGAGGATGGGGTAGTTGTTCGAAACAAGGCTAGATTGGTTGCTCAGGGGTTCTCCCAGGTTGAGGGTCTCGATTTCGAGGAGACCTTTGCCCCTGTAGCTAGACTTGAAGCCATTAGAATCCTGCTGGCCTTTGCAGCTTCTAAGGGTTTCAAGCTTTACCAGATGGATGTCAAGAGTGCCTTCCTCAATGGCTTTATTGAGGAAGAAGTCTATGTCCGACAACCTTCAGGTTTCGAGAACCCCAAATACCCAAACCATGTCTTCAAGCTTTCCAAAGCTTTGTATGGACTTAAGCAGGCCCCTAGAGCTTGGTATGAGAGGGTTAAGCCCTACTTGTTGAGTCATGGTTTTGAGATGGGTAAAGTAGACAAGACCTTGTTCATCCGCCGGCATGGCACTGATATTCTGCTCGTCCAGATTTATGTGGATGATATCATCTTTGGCGGCTCTTCTCATGCTCTCGTTTCACAGTTCTCGGATGTCATGAGCACCGAGTTTGAGATGAGCATGATGGGTGAGTTGACTTTCTTACTTGGCTTCCAAATCAAGCAGACTCGGGAGGGTACCTTCTTGCATCAAGGCAAGTATACTCGTGACCTCCTGAGACGCTTTGACATGAGTGATGGTAAGCCAGTATCAACTCCCATGGCGTCCACAGCTTCCCTTGACCCAGATGAGGACGGCGAGCCAGTCGATCAGAAGGAGTATCACAGCATGATTGGCTCCCTCTTGTACCTCACCGCCTCAAGACCGGACATACACTTCTCCGTGTGTCTGTGCGCTCGCTTTCAGGTTTCTCCTCGCGTATCTCACCGCCAGGCGGTGAAACGTATTCTTCGGTACCTTCGAGCTACCATTGACTATGGTATCTGGTACTCTTCCTCGTCCTGTCTTTCCCTTAGAGCCTATTCAGACGCAGACTTTGCTGGCTGTAGGATAGATAGAAAGAGCACTTCTGGCACCTGCCAATTCATTGGCACTTCTCTCGTTTCTTGGTCTTCGAGGAACAGTCCGGTGTTGCACAGTCCACCGCAGAGGCCGAGTACGTTGCTGCAGCTAGTTGCTGTAGCCAGGTGCTTTGGATGGTCTCGACCCTGTGGGACTTTGGGTTAGTTATCGACAGTGTTCCACTCTTTTGTGATAACACTTCTGCGATTAACATTGCTAAGAACCCAGTGCAGCACTCTCGGACCAAGCATATTGATATTCGTTATCACTTCCTTAGAGACCATGTAGAGAAGGGTGATATAGTGCTCCAGTTTGTGGAGAGTGACCACCAGTTGGCTGACATCTTTACCAAGCCTTTGGATAGCTCTAGGTTTTCAGCTCTGCGGGGAGAGCTTGGGGTGGTTTGTCCTTACGGGCTGCTGTGAGGGGGAGCTTTATGCTTTACTACTTTATTATATAAATTATGCTCTTGCTCCTTTCTGTTGCATTGCATTTTGGGTGCATTCGGGGTAGTCCTTCTAGCATAGGTTAGAGTGGTCTTCTTGTCTAGCGTTTAGACTTCTTGATCTTATCTTGTGACTCTAGGATGCTGCTTGTTAGCTGTCTCTCTTCTCTCTAGGTTGAGCTTACTCACTTCTTGTGGGTTTTAGCGAGGGTTGGGCCACCCTCGGGTAGACGGGGTACGTGTTTGCTCCCTAGGTTGTTAGTAGACCAGTTGATAGTCCTCGAGTCATATGGGGTAGATGAGAGTCAGTCTGAGCTATAGTTTCCTCTATATCTTATCTATGCTTTAAGGACTGCTTGTTTGGTTCTCTTTGCCAGCTTCTCGATGTTATTGCATTGGTTCAGGGGGAGTTAATTTGGGAGCTTCTGGAGCTTAATATTGACATAACTCAACTTGAACTAAAAGTTGCATCACATGTTGAGGGGGAGCTGGATCTCTTGCATGTCATTCTGCATTGTAAATACCTACATTGAGCCTTGATTATTATTCTTTCATGACATGTTTACATCGCTTTACATCCTGCCATGATTTGTGCTTCATTGCTAGATTGATCATGACTTCATATGTGTAGACTAGCTTTTACCATAATAAGTTAATTAAACTTGCTCAAATTGAATTAAAACTTGTCATGCTAGCTCACGAGATTAGTCTTTCTTGAATTTTCCTTTTATGATTCATGCCATGTCAAATAGGCTGAGTTGAGTCTTGAATCTTTGTTGAGCTTTCGGTTGAGCTATGCTAGTTCTTGATGTTGCATAAATTAGTACAACCATTTATAAATGCTAAACGATCTCTTTTGTGCGAAAAAACGGATCTCACAATCCTCTCCTATGAGACGGCTTGCCATTGCACCTGGCATGAACTCAGGGGGAGTTTTGGATGACCAAGATCATTTCTTTAAGCTTCTTGCTTGGATTGGTCACATAAGGCTTGAGATCTAGCACATGATAAAACAAAAATCTGGTTGGCAACAACATGAGATTTCTAAAGAAAAATTTATTATTTGTGCTCAATTTGCTAAAATTACAAAGATTACAAGTACTTAAACAAATGTTTCACTCTTGAGCTTGTAGCACTCTAATATGACTCAATACTAGCTTCTTGGTTCCGTTTAGCTTATTGACATGGTTTGCATCATCTTTGGATACCTCTAGCTAGACTTTGATCATGGATGACTTGACAGGCTCTCAAATTGCACTAAATTTCAGATTGTCATCTATTTGGTTTAGCTGTCTTATATATATCTTGTCATGATCTAGATAGCATTCTATTGGGTTATGGCTTGATGTAATACTTGTTGGTCATCTTGGATAATTCTCATGTTTCTAAATGCTTAGAATAAACAAACTTCAGCCATTTCATCCAATATCATGTCATATTTTCTCATTTGCATCCTTGATGTGTTTATTGCCAAAAGGGAGAGAATATTTGGAGAAAAAGCCATTTTCAGGAGTTCTTGGAGCTTTGAGAAAAACTTGCTCTTTCTTTTTTTTGGAGCTTTGAGGAAAACTTGCTCTTTCTTTTGCTCCTCTCTGTCGACATGGTCTTTAGTTTCATTTTCTTCTTTTGGACCATGCTGGACTCTTTTCAAACAAACTCTACTTCATGCTTTTTCTGGGTTTGTCAATATACTCATCAAGGGGGAGATTGAGAGACCATGTCGAGGTCATCCCGTGTTTGTGATGAGTAATTGACATCGGTTTAGGAAGTCGAGTTTGGTTTGTGTGGTCGGACCATGTCGTTGCACGGTGCAACGGGCTCGGTCAGACTTGGTCAAACTTGGTCGTATGGGCTTAGGATGCATATTCTAATGTTTTCGACAGGTTTGGACTTCGTCATGCGTAAGTATGATGTTTTGATCCTATTTTTGCTCTCATGTATCGAGCGGTGCTATTTGATGTGTTTTCTTGTCTGTGTTGGCTGCAGGACGTCGAGGCGGAGTCGTGGTGAGACACGAGGTGACCGGACTAGGCGCTGGTGGCATTGAGGTCAGAACGGTCGGATGTGTCGAAGACGACGGAGATTCGATGTGGTTGCGAGTCGTGGACGACAAGGAACACGGAAGCTTCCCGGAAGGTGCAGGAGGGGCGTTTCGGTAAAAATGCAAAGCTGCACAGGCGGGAGCCGGTTCCGTTCGGAGTTAGCAGGTGTAACGGGTTGGAGACCCGTTAGCCAAAGGCTATAAATAGGTGGGAGGGGCTGCATGCACCTCCATGGCTTTTGGAGAGAGTTAGGGTTTGTTAGAGTCAAAAGAGTCTTTGGAGGTTGTTTTGGCTTTAGGCTTTAGTTGGTGAGGCTTTAATGGTTAAGAGCAGGAGGGACAGAAGTTCTGTTGGGCTCTACGTTCATCCCCTCTTGCTCTGTGTGTGTTCTTCCTCCAAGCATGTAGTGAGTTGTGTTCTTGAGTTGGGGAGAGGAGAGGTTTGAGTGGAAACCCTTGTAATCATCCATAGTTCTAATGTCCATGGTATCGTGACTCCTCTGTAATCTTTGCTTCAATGAATGGAAATCTGGAGTTTTCTCCCGTGCTCTCTGTTCTTCCTTCGTTCTTCTTTTTGGGTGATTGTTGATCTTTTGCGTTTCTTGTTGGTTGTTGCTTGGGAGTGCCAAAATGGGTTGCTCTATGTTGGGATAGTGCCTCAAGATCATTTGATCAGTTAAAATCCCAAAAACCCATCTCTAATTTCAGATTTCGTTTTTGAGCCTCCCCTGTTCATGTTTTACCTTTCTAGGGTTTTGGTGCTGTTCTTGTTTCCCTTTGCGAGTTGGCTTGAAATTTGGTATGGAGAGTCCAAAGGCTATTAATTAGCTATCCTCAAAATTTCATGGCCAAAGGATCAAAGGTTGAGGAGTAATTTGGTTTTTGGCTCGGTTCTTGCAAGATTTCATATTTTCTACCCAAATCTGAAATTCTTGTTTCTTGGAGTGGTTTATCGAAATTGGCTCTTGGCTTATTCTTCTGGGAGTGTTTCCTAGCTATCCTCAAAGTTTCCCAAGCCAAGAATCCAAGAATCTTGCGAATTTCTCAGTTTTCATATTTGCTGTCGTTTGATTTCTTCGTGCGGTACTACCGCTCCTCGAGAGGTACTACCGCTCAGCTCCGCGGTACTGCCGCTCAGCGGTACTACCGCTCATCTCAGCGGTACTACCGCTTGCAGTCAGACTTGCTCTGAATTTATTTTTTCTTGACTGTTTCATTCTGGATCTGGTTTAGGCTTGTTGTTGTGACTTCCAGTAGTGCCTATCTTCTTTCTTCATAGCTTCCATAGCTATTGGAGAAGAAGCATAAGTGTGGATTATTGAGGGGCAAATTTAATTTTTGAGAGCGCCATTCACCCCCCCCTCTGTCGCCATTTCAGTCCAACAAGTGTCTAAATGATGGAGCCAGACTTTGTTAGACATGGTTCGATCTATGATGAGTTAGTCTACCATTGCCTTTTGGGGGTATTTTGAAGAAACAGCTGTATTCATATTAAATAGGGTTCCATCAAAAGCCATAGAAAAGGCACCATATGAGATATGGATTGGGAAGCATCCTAGGCTGCCTCTTTTCAAAATATGGAGAAGTAAGGCATATGCAAAATGTTTGACATCTGACAAGCTCATGCCCAAATCAAATTAATGCTTCTTCATGGGGAATCATAAGGAAGCTAAATGATATTACTTTTATAAAAGGGATGAGAATAAAGTGTTTGTTACCCAAAGTGGTATCTATTGGAGATAGAGTTTCTTTTAAAAAGATTTAGTGGGAGAACGGTGTAACTTGAAGAAATTTAGGAACCATCAGAAAATGTTTAACTCCTACTGAACCTCTACAGGATGTATAAGATGTTGTAGAACCTATGGAAGAGGCACCAGTCCTACATAGGTCTAAAAGGCCACATCAATTGCCTATAAGGTATCAGCATGACTTTTTATTATTACACAATAATGAGCCTAAGAATTATGAGGAGCGATGATGAGTCCAAACTCTGAGAAATGGCTTAGAGCCATGAGATCCAAAAAAACAATCTATGTATAATAATCAAGTTTAGAACATGCTTGATTCGTCTGATGGTGTAAAAACTATTGGGTGCAAGTGGGTTTTTAAGAAAAATATAAACATGGATGTAAATGTTCATATCCATAAGGCACAATTGGTGGAGAAGGGTTTTAAACAAATTCAATGTGTTGACTATGATGGAACTTTCCCGCTCGTCACTATGCTTAAGTTTGTCCGGATCATTCTAGCTATTGCTACAAATTTTGATTATGAGTTATGGTAGATGGATATCAAAACTGCTTTCCTAAATGAAAACCTAAGTAATGATGTGTACATCACGACATAGCTTGAGGGTTTTTGTTGATCCACAAAATGCTAGAAAGATATGTAAGCTTCAGAAATCTATCTATAGATTGAAACAAGCATCTCGGAGTTAGAACATTCATTTTGATGAGGTACTTAAAGGGTCTGGCCTCATTAAGAATGAAGAAGAGCATTGTACTTAAAAAGGCTGGTAGGATTGCACTTATTTTTTTGGTCTGATGACATACTATTAGTCAAAAATAATATTTCTATGCTTGAATCTATCAAGTCTCCATTAACAAATAGTTTCTCTATGAAACACTTTGGAGAGGCAGCATATATTTTAGGCATAAAGATCTATAGAGATAGAACTGAAAGACTAATTGGATTAAGCCAAGATACGTTCATTGACAAGATATTGAAGCAATTCAACATGCAAGATTCAAAGAAGGGTTTCTCATCTATATCATATGGCATTAGTCTTAGCAAGACTTAGTGTCCATCGACAACTAATGAGCAAAATTGGGTGAGTAAGATTTCATATACTTCTACTATCGGGTTTATCATGTATGCCATACTTTGTACACACCCAAATATGTTATATGCTCTAATTGTTACGAGCAGATATCAGTCAGATCTAGGTGAAAGTCACTGGATAGCTATAAAGAACATCCTGAAATACTTAAGAAGAACTTGGAATGCGTTCCTTGTTTATGGAGGTATGGAAGAGCTAGTCGTAAATGGTTACCTGATGCTAGCTTCTAAGCCGATAAAGATGATTTTCGATCATAGTATGGGTTCGTGTTTTGTCTTAATGGAGGAGTAGTGAGCTGGAAAAGTTCTAAGCAAGAGACGGCTGTTGATTTTACAATGGCTTCTGAAGCTGGTCATAATCAGATACAAACTGGTCATAAGGAGTTAGAAACTGATCATAAGTGACTAACACCTGGTTGCAGATTATATTGCATAAGTTTCATCTTGATATTTGTATATATTTGGATGTCAGTATGTCTTGCTAGGGATAGCTATTGACCAGTGATTGGAAAAGTGTTTCTGGATTACAACCAAGTAAACATGAACCTACAGGGTCACGCAGTTAATAGGTTAGAACAATAAGGGTCCAGATGATTATTTCCCAATGGGATATGATCTTTAATTGTGTTTGATAAGAATTCGATCAAAGGCTCTATATAAAGAGGTGCATTAGGCTATGGGTTAGAAACAGACGTCACACCACCCATTGAAATTCTAGCTGCCTCCTTCCGAAGGCCCTACTGTGCGCACTAGTGCTAGCATACAGGCATAAGATGTTCCATCCATGGATATGTGGACTTTCTGTAGAAGCACTGCTACGACTATGGCGCTGACCAGGACGATTCGGGGAAGTGATAATCAGCTCGTAGAGATCAACTACTGCTAAAGGATGATCGGCTTTCGAGGATTGCTTTTCAAAGATGTTGGACGGTCGACTAGTTACACTACATCGATGCGTGTTATGTTATACTAGGTTGCTTCAACTCTTCTTCTGCTGAACTGCATGTCTAGTGCAACGATTTATGATCTCGTACTTTCATGGTTTCTTGGTTTACAAGGTAGAAATTTTAATTTATGCTAGTATATCCTACTAGTAATCCCCTTCAGTATTAGATCATGCTTTTGTTTAACACTATTGCGGTTATCAATTTTGCTTGTGTCATGTATATATGGACTTGTTCACGTTTATTAGCTATAGTTAGGCTCGCTCAGACTTCAAAAATTTTCATCCACCATCATTGGTTGTGTCCATCCCTGGAAGGCCTAACCATTCACAGTTTCTGTACATGTTGATACTTTGGAGGTGTTGATGCGAAACTTCAACATAAGACGATCCGCAACCTGTGACGATCACAAGGAGCTGGAAGAGGAGACGTGCGGCTAGTATGACTACTACCGCACTAACACGCTACATCCACTCTACTTCTGCTACGAGCCTGTGCGTCTAGTGGTAATCCTGTGATCTATTATTATCGGAGGTTTCCTGTTTACGCAGTAGATTTTTAAAATTATGCTTATATAGACTGCCCGTGTCACAATATTAAGGCTGGCCCTATTGTATATATTCATATTCAGAGGTTGAAGCGTTGCAATGAACAACTCAAAGGAATTTTACAGCACGTTTGTTTTCCTCCAAAGAGTGTACGATAGCCGCATTGATGATTTATATAATTATATTGTTTTGATTGCTAAATTTTCGATGAATTGGTGATCACTCTGATTAAATAATAATCATTTATTTTTGTTTTTGTTTTTATTATACAGTTTAAGTGGTTTTTTTAATCCGAGTCATATTCGTGACTGTATTCATATTTGATTTGTATTTGCTCCATATCTATATTTGATGCTATTTGCTGGTATTTGTATATGTGCTATTCATACGCAGGAAAAATAATTCATGATTTGATAGAGTCATTATCCGTCGATGTTTGATCCATTCTCACGCACACTAAATTCTACCACTAAAAGATGTCCTTGTGTTCATGAGACAGATCTTGAGTTGAGAAACCTTTGTCGCACTTTGGACGAGGACAATCTATACGACACAACTATTAATAGTTATATACTGTACACTACCTACGCCATTTTTCTTTTTTCTTTTTGACTAAGTTGAGAGCTTTATTGTTGTTGCATCATCAGAGTCCTCACGATGGGAGGTTATAAGAAACCGAGGGCAAAAATGCTCGCCACACGCCCACACCGCCACACGAAGTACTGTCAACACGGTAGGAACAGAAAGATTACAAGTAAATTTCGCACAGCAATATCTGACTTATTAATACCCTCGTATGTATTATTTCAACACTAAGAGCAACTCCAGCAGTAGCCCTCAAAACAGGGCCCCTACTTTTTATTTAAGAGCTCCCCCTACTTTTGAGGGCCCTGTTTTCTGGGCTGCACTCCAGCAGGAGCCCTCAAAACAGAGCCCCTACTTCTCAATTCCCTCTATTTCCTCACACACTATATGTATATGTATGGGACAAAAGCACAATACACAATAAAATATTTATGATTTCACAATAAGGGACAATATTTAAATATATGAATTCAAATACGAATATTCAAATTTAAATTCAAATTTGTTCCGAATTTAAATTGAAAGCACAAAGTTCATCACATAACATTAAAATTTGTTCCGAATTCAAATACGAATTCAAATACGAATATTCAAATTTAAATTCAAATTTATTCCGAATTTAAATTGAAAGCACAAATATGAATTCAAATACGAATATTCAAATTTAAATTCAAATTTGTTTCGAATTTAAATTGAAAGCACAAAGTTCATCACATAACATTCAAATTTAAATTCAAATTTGTTCCGAATTCAAATACGAATATTCAATTTTAAATTCAAATTTGTTCCGAATTTAAATTGAAAGCACAAAGTTCATCACATAACATTTAAATTCAAATTCAAATTTGTTCTGAATTCAAATACGAATATTCAAATACGAATTCAAATTTAAATTCAAATTTGTTCCGAATTTAAATTGAAAGCACAAAGTTCATCACTTAACATTCAAATTTAAATTCAAATTTGTTCCGAATTCAAATATGAATTCAAATACGAATATTCAAATTTAAATTCAAATTTATTCCGAATTTAAATATGAATTCAAATACGAATTCAAATACAAATATTCAAATTTAAATTCAAATTTGTTCCGAATTTAAATTGAAAGCACAAATGTTCCACAAAAAACGAGGAAAGCTGAAAAATGAGAGCCGGAGTAGGGGGCCCCTAGGAATGAGGGGTGGGAGGGTGATTTAAGGGCCTCCTCAAATTTGAGGGCTCTAGTAGGGGCTCTGCTGGAGCTTGTTTTTTGGCTCAAGCCCTCAAATTTGAGTTTTGAGGGCTCAAGTAGGGGCCCTGCTGGAGTTACTCTAAGGACGTACATCCAGGACATAATTCCTCTCCAGCGTGCAGAAACCAAGTAGTAGCATCATCGGATGAACAGATCCCAGATTATGCACTAACCTTGAAGCACCCGACATCGTTCATTTGAGCTTTTGCCTTCTCAAAAAGTCCAAACAAATAAAACGGCTTCTTAAAGTGGATTTTTAAATGATTTTTTATGTCCAAAATCATATACGTCGTCTACGTCAACACCTTTGTCATTCGCTGTCATCTTGAAAAACATAACCAAAAGACAACCACAACCTAAAAATAGGGCCACTAATTCCGAGCTTTGCCCTCGCAAACGAATGAGGGGCATGCTACCGACACGGGGAATGCGTCGCAAACCACGTTGTCCCTACTAATCCTCTGCTAAGGGCATATATAATAGGGTGATATAAACTGTCTATAAGAGATATCACATAGGAATTTTGCTGAGATGGATGAAAGAGAAAGAGGAGAGAGAATGAGGTTGACTGTAATTCTATAGACGGTCG
Source organism: Dendrocalamus latiflorus (assembly GCA_017311315.1). Taxonomy (NCBI): domain Eukaryota; kingdom Viridiplantae; phylum Streptophyta; class Magnoliopsida; order Poales; family Poaceae; genus Dendrocalamus; species Dendrocalamus latiflorus. The sequence goes on along the minus strand of CM029629.1, from coordinate 18,185,347 downwards.
AAACACGAGAAAATAGGCTACTATAGACAGCTTACGTGTCATTATATCAATGTTGTCTATATTTTACAGACAACCCATTATAGATAACTTACAGATAATCCATTATAGAAGGTGCCTTTAATATTATCTACAGATAATATAAAATAACAATGTAGACATCTACTATCTGTAACACTGTATATACCCTAATCAGGATTATCGATGTCCCAATGAATGCAGGGCCCACCAGAGGAGGAGGCCAGCCCCTAGTCCCCGTAGAATTCCACGGGCGTGTGGAGCTGTCACACTGAACCCAAAACCTTAGCATTTATGCCGCAGGTGACAACAATTGGAGTTGCATCCTCTTGTTGGGAGTGCAAGGGGAATCTTCATGGTCCACTTGAAGTAGTGTGGAGTGTTTCCTCCACATGGCGGAAGAGTATCGTTATTTGCCCACGATAGTGGGGAATAATTTTTGATACAACTTAGAGTTCCTCACTTCGGGTGCAGGTGGAACTTCGTGATCCACTTGAGGGAGTGTGGAGTGTCACCTCCACATGGCAAAAGTGCGTCATTATTTGCCCACAACAGTGGGGAATAATTTGCCAGCACAACGGGGATGCCTCGTGTGAAGTAGGGGGAATCAACCCTATGATGCGGGTAAAAGTTAAGGGGAGACTTTGAAAAGACCTTATGATGACCTTCTTGATCGGCATGTCCAAGGAAACATGTCGAGTGTAACAAGATAGTTGTCTTGTGTGACCTCTGCGGAGTAAAAACTATTTGAATAGCCGTGCCTATGGTCGTAGGTGGGCTTGGGAACTTACATTGATATAGTTCTATTTCAAAAACTTTATGGGGTGGAATGAAAAATTGCGGACTGATAAAGTCCTTATTTGTGCTGCCCTGGGCGTCAACCCAATGATGATAAGAAGTGGATATGACACTGGAAAACTAGCATATGGAAATATTATTGCATTCTTTCGCACTTTGTAGAAAATCTGTTTTAGCTAAAATTGCTAACTCTCAGGTATTTCCTATATTTGTATTTCAAAGAGGTGGCGTTTCACAAATAAAAGAACCAAAAGCCTCCCTTGTTCAACCTTTCATCTATTATTACTACATTCTGTGTGGTGGCTTGCTGAGTACCTTTGTACTCACTGTTGCTCAATTACTATTATTCAGTAAGTCAGAAGAAGACATACAAGCCCTGCAGGCATCCAAAGGAGTCGACAGAGCTGCAAGACGATGAGGCCAATGTATGGAGCCAGCGTCGTGTCGGTATGGCTGCTCCTTTGCCACAGTGCTGGAGTGCCCTTGCAAACGAATGAGGGGCATGCTGCCGACACAGGGAATGCGTCGCAAACCACGTTGTCCGTACTAATCATCTACTAAAGGCATGTACAATAGGGTGATATAAACTGTCTATAAGAGATGTCACGTAGGAATTTTGCTGAGATGGATGAAAGAGAAAAGGAGAGAGAATGAGGTCGACTGTAATTCTATAGACGGTCGAAATGTGAGAAAATAGTCTACTATAGACAGCTTATGTGTCATTATATTAATGTTGCCTATATTTTACAGACAATCTATTATAAATAACTTACAATCTATTATAGAAGGTACCTTTAATATTGTATATACCCTAATAAGGATTATCGATGTCCCAATGAATGCAGGCCCCACCAGAGGAGGAGGCCGAACCCTAGTCCCCGCAGAATTCCACGGGCGTGTGGAGCTGTCACACTGACTGAACCCAAAACGCCAATCACGGCTTGCATGCCGTGTGCTGCACCGCTCACAGCTTTATTTTTTTTATTTTTATTTATTTATTTATTTATTTATTGACAAGGTGAACCCTCGGATTGCAAGATCGTCAGTAGTTTGCGACTTCTTGCGAGATGGTAAAATGTGTTACTTTTCTCATACTGCTAGCATGGATACAACCGTCTAAAACCTGCATTAAAGATACTAGCTGCATGAGCGCGGCGCACGTCGCGCTAGCTGCCGTGTGGACCAAAGTAAAAAAGACGACAATTCGCAGGGAGTTTCGTAAAAAAAAAATCGAGGACATGTGCGTAATTTCGAAAAAACCAAAGGTCTTTTTCGTAAAAAGCCGAGGACTTGTAAGGACCTGTACGTGAGTAAATAAGGACCTATACGTAATTTTGGAAACCCGCGGGGCGCCATCCAAAATTTTTTTTTAAAAAAACTGGGCGCAGGGATCTATTCGCGAGGAAAAAGGACCTTTACACAATTTTCGGAAAACAGAAGGGAAGTGGCTCCCCCGGCCGTACGCGAAACCGGGCGCCACGCCCTGCCGAGGGAGCGAAGGGGGCGACGTGGATAGGCTCGCTGCCCCGGAATGCTTCCGGCTTTGTATAGAGGGATGATATGCAAATCAGGGTCGATGGATGGACAGGTACCGCTAAGCAACTAATCGTGATATGGCCGATTAATCAAGATTTAACGGACGGTTATACATTCTTATTAATTAATTAATTAATTAATTAATATTTAAAATTAATTACAGACATTTTATTCACCCAAACTTATCGTAAATTATCACTCCACAAAACATTATTTGCACTGTTTTGCATTTCATTGTTTATACTTCATTCATGTGATACATACTATGAACACTATCACGCAATATTATAAACTAATTTACCGTAATTAGTGAATAAAAATAAGTTATTTTAATTAAACGGGAAAAACAGATGATTAATCGGATTATGCGACTAATTAATGGTTCGACGGCATTAATAGCACTCTGATTATACTATTCGGAGCGGTTTAGTCACTGTCACTAATTAATTGGACAGTTAATCGGCCGTCCGTTTTTCACAACAATGATGCAAATAATGGAAATTGATTAGCGTCGTTTGTGGAATCCATTCAACCATGCAAAGTTAGCAGCGTCAGCATCCCAAGATACAAATTATTTCCAATAGACTTTCACTACTACAGAAAATCACATTACAGACGGTTCAGAAACGTCATCACAGACGGTTTTCTGAACCGTCTGAAATTATGGGTCAGTGATAATCCAAGTTATCACAGACGGTTTTTGAACCGTCTGTGATTATGCGATATCACAGACGGTTAAAAACCGTCTGTGATTATCCGATATCACAGACGGTTTTGTACTAAAATCCGTCTGCGATTTTCTACTATCAGGCGCACTCCCCGTGCCCTTCAGCTTCCTCAAATCACAGTTTTTTTTCTTGCAAATACAAAATTCCGATTAGTGTTTCTCTTTAGTTGAAATCCTGTGAAGTTAGCAACATCAGCGTCACAAAATACGATTTTCCACACTAGAACGAAAACATTGGGCTGTTTTTTTGTTTTGTTTTGTTTTGACTTTTGGTTGCGACTTTTGGATTCTGGGCTGTTTGCTTGCGATAGAAAATATAGAGTGAAAGAAACTCGTGAGTAATTTTGACTGATATAAATGAAGTCGCTATAATGTATACTATAATCAACTTATAGACTCTACATTGAAAAGATACTATGTTTGAAAGGTAATTACTGTAGAAAAAAATTAAAAACTAACTTTTACCAACTGAAAAGAATGGACGCAATTAGTAGAGAAGGATTGTCAGTATTTCTTTTTCTCCCACAACGGTTCTTTTAGGCTGTGCCTTATGGTTAATGGCTCTGGTTTTCGAATTCTGGTTTATTCACGAGAGACAGTACGTAGAGAGAAATAGTCGTATGTAATTTTAGTTGATATAGTTAAAGTTGGTATAATTTAGATCATAATTTTTCTATATATATTATCTTAAAAAATGCATTGTTTAATAATGAATTACTGTAAAATCCTGGGCGTAAGCTAACGCACTTTCGAAACTAGCCAATCACATGGGCTGCCTTTAAGCTTGAGAGTTGCAGGTCTATGAGCCTAGCAATTAGCATCATGCTATGTACACGACCTGATACATGAGCTACAACTGCAACATCTAGCTCTGCGTATAATTTTATAATCGCAATGCAACATAACAAGTACATAAGCTATAGCACAAACGGTTGGTGATAACAGTCACGTGACATAGTACTATTTCCTTTATGGGACGTCCCGCGGGGAGTCTGCCGTATATTAAGGTGGTGATCGGTTCGGCTGAAAGCCTCATGGCTTATGTCTGAAAATACTGTAGCTGGCTGAAAAAAGCACTGTAGCTGACAGAGGCTTATTTACCATAATTAAATTTAAAAAAAATTTAAAAATAGAAAAAACATATTAGCCCATCACGTATAATGTAAACAAATACGAGGAAAAAAAGAACCGATAAAAAAACTCAAAAAAAGCCAAAAGTTCAGAAAAAGACGAAATTTATGAATAGTGCAAAAATAAGCTGAAGCCAGAAGCTGAAGCCATATTGATCAGGGCCTTAAGTTGGGGGACTTCCCGACCGGAGAGATGTGCCACGTCACTTTTTTTTTGCAAGAAAGCTTCTGCGTTTTGTGAAATCACGTAGAGGTCCTCCGTTCTCGCAAATAGGTCCCTGCTAGGTTTTTTCCTGGAAAGCACCCTCCACTTTACCGATAGCAACCCGCGGTTTCCAAAATTATGTATAGGTCCTTGTTTAGTTACGTACAGGTCCTTGATTTTTTACGAAAAACCCTTTGGTTTTTCCGAAATTACGCATGTGTCCTCGATTTTTTTAAAGAAACGCCTCACGAATTATCGTCTCTTTTACTTCGGTCCACACGGTGACTAGCGCAGCGTAGCGCCGCGCTTACGTAGCTAGTTATTTCATCGGAGACAGGGGCTGATCTCCTCTGCAGGGAATGGGGCGGCCCGTCATGTTAGTGGGGTGTGAATAGGATCGGGTAAAATAAAACATATTTTTTATAATAAACTATATTTCTTATATATTTAGTTTAAAATTAGGGTATGCATATCAGAATATATTTTAAAGTTATATTTTAAAATATATATATATATATATAATTATAAATTAATAAATAAAATTATATTACTATATTCTAAAAATAATTTAGTTTATTTTTAATCCCCGTGGAGCTGCCGTAGAGTTGGGTCCTACGGGGACCAAGAACGAGGGATGATTTTCCTTGGGTAGCCTAACGGGGCTAGGAAGGGTCAGGCTAGCGGAATTAGGGTAGGGCTACAAAGCCTTCCGGCACCCTCGTCCTATTGTCACCCCTGTAATTGAGAATTATGTGCAAGGTAGGCTCTTACCACTCATGGCCTCTTAGAGTCATATAATTGCAAAAGCATCCCCAGTAAAAATGCAATTTCAAATATGCCCTTGTAAGACCTACTGACTTGGTCTAATATATATAGTTCGTCATTTGAGGGTCAACTGGCTAGATAGCTAGAGGTTAGCTGCTGAACCCTTCAAGTCAACAAAGTATTTGGGGAAAATCCAAAATATCGCTATCAAGTGGTGATGCTCATATGCCAAGATAACCTTATTATTGATAAAAAAAACTCCATTCTTTTGCAACTGGATCTTTCCCGATGGTTATTTATGCCTGTTGCGCAGTGGTTGCATTTTCTGATACACTACCTTGAATTTTCCGAGATTTCTATGGACACCGTTGCATTTTCACAACCTTGATTGGTCAAATAAATTCTTTGGGCAACACAGCATGAATGCATAGTACCATACCACTAGAGATACAATCAGAGCGGATACGAATGTATTTTTCTTATGCCATATCATATTCCATATTTTTTCCTCGGAATCGGAGTCAGACACGAATAGTGCCAGATACAAATGCGAATGCGGATATTCTCGGACACGAATGCGGAGCGAGTACATGTCACTCCGAATACGGTTAGTCTTGATCATGAATATTTAGCCGGATAATGTGTGAAAATAGAAACCATATATGTCATACATATAAGAATCAATCAATCATACTACATGTCCAAAATGCAACTACATTGCTATATTATTAGCTTAATAAGCAAATTTAACTATATCACATAATGACAACAATAAAAAAAGGCTAATAAAATAGAGAGTTGCAGATTTTACCATTGCCAAATCACAAGCATGCAGGATTTCACTTCTTGTTGGAGGGACATACACCGAAACACAAGCCTCCCCATTTGATGGACAACTTTTTGCTTGCAATTGTGTTTTGTTCAAAAGGGAGGTAACCTACACTTTCAGATACACAGTTGAATTATTTCACTTGCTCAACATGCAAACTTAAATTCAAAGCTTCCAAGTAGAAAATATTCCATTAAGTAAATACCAAAAGCAATGGTTTAAGTTAGTTGTAAATACAGAAAGAATATTGCAATTTGCATTAGAGAAAACAATTAACCACACAAGAAAGATTGAGATATATCAAGTAAATACCACAAGCAATGGTTTAAGTTAGTTCTAAATATAGAAAGAATATTGCAATTTGCATTAGAGAAAACAACTAACCACACAAGAAAGATTGAGATATATCAAATATTCAATAATGAATCTAGATATGAGAAGGCCCTTGCTAATCTTGCAGGCATTAATAACTGTATTTGTTCTATGCAACCCACTTGTTCTTCATTTGTTTGCAGGTTTACTGTCGGCCAGTCCGCTCTTTGAACTTCTAAAGAAGATTGCAGTAGCCCTTACTGGAGAGGCAGTTCTGTGGGCGGTTTCGAGCGTCCATTTCCTCCAGGCAGATGACAATGAAAATTTGGGTCACTTCATCGTCCCAAACTGCTGGGGTTGCACGCTTGGGGCCTATCTCTAAAACCCCAGTGTTATTAGTCGGCATAACAGATTGTGGAGCACAGTGGAGGACACAAAAATCATGTAGGAAGAAATCCTACTATAAAGGAGATAACAAATGCAAACCTTGGATGATGATGTTACTTGCCTTAGCATTTGTCTCAACATCATGCATGTTTGCCACATTGATGTTCTCAGTGGCAGGAACAACAAAGCGAGTTTTGACCTTGCGCCAAATCGCATAGCCCTGAGCCTGAATGTAGGTCTCCATCCAACTCTTCCAGAAGAGATAGTCGATCCCATCGAAGATCGGGGGCTTGGTGGAATACTTGTCCGTTGCCATGGCTCACAGACTGGTTAAGATCTATCGAAAAGAGCTAACCGGCTCCGATACCAATTGTAGGATCGAAAATGGCAACAGAGGGGGTGAATGGTGCCCTTAAAAAATCGCCCCTCAAGTATCCACTAAAAGACACTCCACTCCGATAGCTACAGAGCTATGAATAAGGCATGCTCAAACTCACTGGCAACCAGAGAAGGATGGTTCGGAAGGCGGCTGATCCTCTCCCCGAGACTGGATGGGGGTCGATTTGGATGTAGGGAGATCGGGTGAGGGGGAGGTGTAGGATCAAGGATAACTGAGTAAAGGGGGGGGGTGAATAGGAGGTTCTAAAATTTCTTGCTTTCTAAAAGTAATTTATACAAATTTAGAGCTAAGCAAGATTTATATTGTAATTCAAGACCTACTCAATTCTAGTAAAGCTAAGGCTTAAGACAAGATTCTACAAATATATTTCTAATACAATTAAATATGACAATCTCAATAATCTCAATTTGCTGGAAATATAAACGCAGAAACTAGTGGCAAAGAAATAACCAAAATATGACATGAGATGTTTTGTTGTGGTGTTAAAGATTTGCCTGTCTTCACTAGTCTACATTGAGAAAACCCCAAGCACTTTGAACCGTTTTCACGAATTAAGCCTTGCTCCTCAATTTCACTAGTGGTTGTTCTTTCTCCGCTCTAGAGATAGTGAACACCGAGCCACTCACAATATGGCGCCGACCTCTCACAATCTTCTTGACGAGATCACCGCGCGTACTCCCGCCAAGCCATCTAGGTGCTGGCAAACACCAATAGTAAAAAACCACAATCTTTGTTTGTGTAGTGTCGTAGGGGTGGCCCCCACCTAAGCCCAGCAGGCTTGTTAGAGCTATGTAAGGCCCAGAATGGGACATGTGTAATGACATAAGTGCCCTTGAGGGGGATACTTTGATGTAAGGGTATAATTGTAAAAGTACTCCCCATGTGGATATATATATACACCACAGGCCACGGGGAAAACCCTAAGCCATTGCTCACCTAACTCTTCACTACCATACTCTCTCTCTATTTGGTCTGTAACCACAACAGTTGGTGCCGTCCGTGGGGAGGACAAGAGCAAGCCTCCAGATCCGAAGAAGGATGGCACCAAAGAAAGCTTCATCGTCGGTGGCGAAGAAGAAGAAGGTGGGAGCGGCGGAATCTCGCGTCAATACCAGGGCCTCGGCGTTGACAGTCGCAGGCGTGGGTGGCGATGCGGGTGTGACGGTCGCGAACACCGGCGTTCACGACGCGACGCCCGACCCTGCCACCACCGCTACGACACCCGACCCTGTCATCACCGCCGCGTCGCTCGACCCCGCCACCACCACCGCAGCGCCCGACCCCGTCATCGACCTCAGAGTCCACCACGCCACCATGGCAGGCAGCCCAGGAGTGCAGGCTGTGGCCACCGCCGTCACGGTAGGGCGTCCGGATGCGCCGGCGGCCCCGGTCGCGCCCACGGGGGACACTGCCCTACTGACGGCCCTCGGCATGCTCCACCGAGAATTGGCGGATCTCCGTGGGGCCGTGCAGGATATGCAAGAGGCTCGGAGCCAGCAGGCCCCACCGATGGTCGTATCGGAGCCCACGCCGGAGAGGGCGGATAGCCGCGATGCCCCCGCGCCCAGTCGCGTCCCGCTGCGACGCGTAGACCCGGAGTCTCCGCTTTCTGCAGGTTTGCAGTAGGCGGTGTGGCCGGAGGACTTCAAGTTCCCCAACGCCATCGAGCCGTAAGCCGCTGGTGGAGACGACACCATGAAGGCGAAGGGACTCCCTCTCACGTTGCAGGGAGTAGCGCTTTCTTGGTTTTTCACCATCAAGCCAAACTCCATCTACGCCTGGGACCAGATCCGCGACCACCTCTACAACAACTTCCAAGGAAACCACGTCGAGCGCGTCGATGCGGATCAGCTCTTCACCGTCAAGCAAAGACCCTCAGAGAAGCTCCGTGACTACTTCAAACGCTTCGCAAAGGTACGCTGCCAGGTCAAGGATGTCAACGAAACAACCATCATCAATGCAGCGATACATGGTCTTCGCCCGGGGCCGCTTGCCGAATACAACGCGCGGAAGCCAGTCAAGTCGGTTGCGAAGCTCTTCGATAAAATGGAAGAGTACGCCCGGGCAGAGGAAGATGCGCAAAGGCGCAAGGGCGACGACTCCGACCCCGCTCAAGCGGAGAGTCGTCGCAGCAAGGAAGTGCGAAGGACGACCCAAGAACAAAACGCAAGCAAGCATCCGTGGGAGGCGCTCCTGAACACGATGACGCTGGGGCGCACGAGAACTCGTCAAGAAGCAGGCGCAAGCCGCGGGCGGAGTAGGAAATCTTGGATTACAGTAGAAAATCTTGGATTACAGTAGATGGTACAAGGTGCATGGCTATGGTGACCACATCACGCAGGCATGCACTGCAGTTGTGGTGCTGCGGCAAGCAACTGCCCAAGTTCGGGCCTTGGAAGCGACGGCCTCTGCAGTAACCCACGTGCAGCAGCCGCAAGGGAGCCCCCCGCGAGCTGGGGTCCCAGGAGGGACCCAACACCGCATCGTTGGCGTCATCTCTGGAGGCTCCTCGTCGAGAACCTCCTCGGCACACCCACCCCCGGGGATGCCGCACGGCAACATCACCTTCACACCAGCCGATGCCCAGGGCGTGGAGTTCCCCCATCAACATCCCTTGGTCATCCAGGCTGACATTGCAGGCCGCGATGTCAGACGCATCCTCATCGATTGAGGAAGCTCCGCAAACATCTTGTTCGCGGAGGCCCTTGATCGCATGGAAATACCTCAGAGTCGCTTGGGAGTATCGGAGACCCCTCTCCAAGGTTTCGGAGGCCAGCCACTGAAGGTCTTGGGTCAAGTACGCCTCTGAGTCTCCTTGTGCCAGGCCGACAACGCCAGAAGCGAGGACCTCGTCTTTGATGTCGTGGACAGCCCGCACTCATACAACGCCATACTGGGCTGGCCCGCCATTAACTCCTTCGAGGCGGTCCCGCACCACGCCTTTTTGTGTATGAAGCTCCCGGGCCCGCGGGGTATCATCACCATCTTCGGCGACCAGGACGTCGCTAGGCGTGTTGAAGTCGGCGCCAGGAGTCCGCACCGCAAGGTGCATGTCCTCGCCGACAAACTCAAGGCGGACACGCCATCCGCTCCAAGATGGACACCTAAGCCCCGCTCGGAGGGTGGGGTCAAAAGGGTGCCTCTCCAAGCGGAAGGCCAGTTCGTGTCCATCGGCGAGGGTCTCCCTCCGAAGGTGGAGCACGACTTGCTCCAGGTTCTTTGGAGTAACGCCGATGTCTTCATGTGGTCTCCGGAGGATATCAAGGGTGTGGACCGCGCCCTCATCGAACACAACCTGGTGGTCCACCCCGACGCCAAGCCGGTCAAGAAAAAGCTTCGCCGTATGTCCATGGACCGGCAGCAAGCGGCCAAGGTGGAGGTAGCAAAGCTCCTCCAGGCTGGAGTTATCCGCAAAGTCCAGCACCCGGACTGGCTCGCCAATCCGGTGCTGGTCAAGAAAGCCAGCGGTGCCTGGCGTATGTGCATCGACTTCACCACCCTCAACAAAGCATGCCCGAAGGACGACTACCCTTTACCGCACATAGATCAACTGTTCGACGCCACTGCGAGGTGTGAGCTCATGAGCTTCATGGACGCCTACTCCGGCTACCACCAGATCTACATGGCCAAGGACGACGAGGATAAAACCAGCTTCATTACGCTAGTTGGGACCTTCTGCTTCGTCAGGATGCCCTTCGGCTTGAAGAACGCTAGTGCAACCTTCACCCGCCTCGTCGCACTGGCGTTAGCCGCCCAACTCGGGACGAACGTGGAGGCTTACGTCGACGACGTGGTAGTAAAAACCAAACAGCTCGCCTTTCATGCTCGGGATCTCCAGGAGACCTTCGACAACCTCAAAAAGGCGGGCATCATGCTCAACCCAGACAAGTGTGTTTTCGGTGTGCAGGCGGGCAAGCTCTGGGTTTCCTCGTGTCCGAGCGAGGCATCTAGGAGAACCCCGACAAGGTCGACGCCATCCTTGGCATGGAACCGCCCAAGACGATGAGGGAGGTCCAGAGGCTAGCCGGCCGTATGGTGGCTTTGAGTCGCTTCCTGTCTAGGGCAGCGCAGCAGGGACTACCATTTTTCAAGACTCTTCGGGGTTGCGACGGGTTTCATTGGGATGATGATTGCGCCAAGGCCTTCGATGACCTCAAAAAACACCTGGCAAGCCTTCCCACTCTGGTTGCCCCAGCACCAGAGGCTCCCCTCCTACTCTACCTCGCAACCTCCGCGACAGCGGTCTGCGCCGTCCTTGTCCTCGAGGAGGGTGCTTTCCAACGCCCCATGTACTTCGTCTCCGAAGCCCTTCAAGGTGCCAAGACGCGGTATACAGAGCTCGAGAAGCTCGCCTACGCGCTGTTCATGGCCTCGAGAAAGCTCCGAGATTATTTCCTGGCGCATCCGATCACGGTGCCATCCTCGTTCCCCCTGGCGGAGATGCTGCACAATAAGGAGTCCACAGGGCGAATAGGCAAATGGGCAGCCGAGCTCGCCCCTTTCTCCCTAACATATGCCTCCCGAACGGCGATCAAGTCCCAGGTTCTGGCGGACTTCCTCGCGGAATGGACTCCCCCAGCTCACCCTGTCCAACAGCCAGAAGACCCGGTGTGGATGCTCAACACTGACGGAGCCTATGGCGTTGCGGGCACGGGCGTCGGCGCTGTCGTTACCACACTTGAGGGACACCGCCTGCTGTACTCGGCACGCCTCGCATTTCCCACCACCAACAGCATAGCTGAGTACGATGTGCTACTCTTTGGCCTCGCGAAGCTCAAAGCGCTGGGCACGCGGCGCGTCCTCGTTCGCACCGACTCACGCCATGTGGACAAGTCCTACCAGGCCAAGGACCCGGAGCTCGCCAAGTACCTGGCAGCCGTAAGAGTGAAGGAGCGGCATTTTTTGGGCATCACGATGAAAGCCATCCCTCGGGCGGATAACGAGCAAGCCGATGTCCTTGCAAAGGCCGCCAGCCAGCAGCTCCCAACTCCCGAAGGGGCATTTTACGAAGTCCTGCCAGCGGCAGCCATCGCGCAGGACAACCGCGACGCAGCCCTCGTCCACCAGGTCACCCAGCAGGGTGACTGGCGAGAACCCATTTTGGTTTTTTGCAGGGCATCGCAGAGCCGGACGACCCCGTCGAGATCCGGCGCTTACAGCACCGCGCCAGGTCCTTCCAGGTGCTCGATGGGGTGCTTTACAAGAAAGGAGTCTGCGCACCGCTTCTGCAGTGCCTTTCACGCGAAGTAGGGAAGCAGCTCCTTACAGAAATTCACGTGGGACTCTGCGGCTCGCATCTCGCACCGAGATCGCTAGTCGGCAAGGCGTTTAGGCAAGGGTTTTACTGGCCGACAGCTGTTGCCGATGCCCAAGATCTCGTGCGCCGGTGTCAAGGTTGCCAATGGATGGGATGGGCCATTCGCAGGCCCCCAACGAGCCTCAATCCCATACCTCCGGTATGGCCACTGGCACGATGGGGCATCGATGTCGTGGGGCCGCTTCCCCGGGCTCCAAGCGACCTGCGGTTTGTCGTGGTCGCACCATCGATAACGGCCTGCAGTTCGACGCTGCCCCGTTCAAAGAATTCTACGACAGCATGGGCATCACGCTTCAGTTTGCCTCGGTCGGACACCCGCAGTCCAACGGAGCGGTAGAGCGGGCGAATGGCGCCATCTCCGCCGCGGTTAAGAAGCGCCTTGTCGGGCTGCCAAAGGGCAAGTGGCCGGGCGAGCTCCACAGCGTCCTCTGGTCCCTCCGCACAACGGTGACACGCCCGACGGGGTTCACGCCATTCAAGCTCCTCTTCGGCGACGAGGCAGTAACGCCAATTTTCCAGCTCGAGAAGGGTCCTCGTCCAGGCACCAGAAGAAGAGCGCCAATTGTCCCTGGACCTCCTTGATGGAGATCGGGCAAGCGCAACCCAGCACGTCATAAAGTATGGGCGGTAGATGGTGCACGCTCGTGGTCGTTCCATATACCCGCGAGAATTCCAGCCGGGGGACCTCGTCCTCAAGCTGGCACTCCATGCGGAGACGTTAGGCAAGCTGTCCAAATGGGAAGGCCCGTACATTGTCGCGAAAGCCCTTCAGAAAGGGAGCATACCGCCTCGCCACATTGGAAGGGCAGGTGCTTCGCCATACATGGAATGCAGACAGACTACGGCGGTACTACGCCTAGGCCGAGTGTGCAAGCGTGAGGATCCTTGGCTGCTTCGGGACACACCTTACCAGGCTCCTGCACGGACTGCTCTAGCACTAGAGGCTCCCACCGTGTGCCGCCTCATCACCGGGCAACGACAGTTGCGGCCGTTCCCGCCCTCGAGCACTTAGTGGTCAGTACCTCTTTTGTAATCGCTCACCCGCACAAACAGGAATTTAATAAATTTCACCGTTTGCAAAAAGTTGTCTTTTTTCCCGCAAAAGCGCGCGAAGGATTACCTTCGCGCGCACTCCTCAGAAGTATAAACAAAGACACGCGTTCGCGCGCGCACTCTCCGTGAAAAACATGGGCATGAGTATAAACAAAGACACGCGTTCGCGCGTGCACTCTCCGTGAAAACACATGCATGAGTATAAACAAAGACACGCGTTCGCGCACGCACTCTCCGTGAAAAACACGGGCATGAGTATAAACAAAGACACGCGTTCACGCGTGCACTCTCCGTGAAAAACACGGGCATGAGTATAAATAAAGACGCATGGGGGGACGCCTCCCCGCGCACTCTACGGAGTATAAATAAGACGTTGCTTTGAGGTCCGCCTCCGCACGCACCTTCACCACCCGCAACGCGCGGGAGCTCGCCTTTGCGCGCAGTCTACGGACTCTAAATAAGACGTAGCGCTGAGGTCCGCCTCCGCACGCACTCTATGGAATATAAATAAGACGTGGCGTTGAGGTCCGCCTCCGCACGCACCTTCACCGCCCGCAACGCGCGGAGGCTTGCCTCCGCGCGCAGTCTACAGACTCTAAATAAGACGTAGCGCCGAGGTCCGCCTCCGCACGCACTCTACGGAGTATAAATAAGACGTAGCACCGAGGTCTGCCTCCGCACACACTCTATGGAGTATAAATAAGACGTAGCGTTGAGGTCCGCCTCCGCACGCACATTCACCGCCCGCAATGCGCGGAGGCTCGCCTCCGCGCGCAGTCTACGGACTTTAAATACGACGTAGCGCCGAGGTCCGCCTCCGCACGCGCTCCACGGAGTATAAATAAGATGAGGCGTTGAGGTCTGCCTCCGCACGCACCTTCACTGCCCGCAACACGCCGTGGCTCGCCTCCGCGCACAGTCTACGGATTCTAAATAAGACGCAGCGGGGGGACGCCTCCGCGCGCACTATACGGTGTATAAAGAAGATGCAACGTCAGGCGTACCTCCGTGCGCACTCTAAGGAGTATAAATACGACATGGATATTATCCCTGTGCACTCTACTGAGTATAAACAAGACGCGGATATCCCTGCGCACGTGCAGGCACTGTCCTTGCGCATACTCCCCGGAGTATAAATAAGACGTGGTCAAAGTTCCCACGTGCCTAAGCTCTAATAAGCGTCTAATTCGACTACGCGCTAGCTCCACTGCCACCCCTTCGAAAGGTAGGGGACGGAGTGCTCGCGCGTCTACTCCGACTAGGCGCCAGCTCCGCTACCACCCCTTCGAAAGGTAGGGGATGGAGCGCTCGCGCGTCTACTTTGACTAGGCGCCAGCTCCGCTACCGCTCCTTCGAAAGGTAGGGGACGGAGCGCTCGCGCGTCTACTTCGACTAGGCACCAGCTCCACTGCCGCCCCTTCGAAAGGTAGGGAACGGAGCGTTCGCGCGTCTACTTCGACTAGGCGCCAGCTCCACTGCCACCCCTTCGAAAGGTAGGGAACGGAGCGTTCGCGCGTCTACTTCGACTAGGCGCCAGCTCCACTACCACCCCTTCAAAAGGTAGGGGACGGAGTGCTCACGCGTCTACTTCGACTAGGCGTCAGCTCCGCTGTCACCCCTTCGAAGGGTAGGGGATGGAGCGCTCGCGCGTCTACTTTGACTAGGCGCCAGCTCCGCTGCCATCCCTTCAAAAGGTAGGGGACAGAGCGCTCGCGCGTCTACTTCCACTCGGCGTCAGCTCCGCTGCCACCCTTTCGAAAGATAGGGGACAGAGCGCTCGCGCATCTATTTCGACTACGCGCCAGCTCTGCTGCCACCCCTTCGAAGGGTAGGGGACGGAGGCGCCAGCTCCGCTGCCATCCCTTCGAAAGGTAGGGAACGGAGTGCTCGCGCCCCAACCTCGACTGGAGCCGACAGATACCTAGCGCGGAAATCTGAACCCTACGTGACAACCGCCTAGAATAGGGGCATGCAGCGATGAGAAGATATTGGGCAGGCACTGCTTCATTCATATAAAAGAACAGGTTGCGATGCAACCATACAAAAAGGTGTACATGACGCAACACACCCAACCCCGGCATCACTCTTGATCTACGTCATTTCCGTTGTGCCGAGGAACTTCCTCGAGCCACCGGAGGAGGTCCCCCTCTTCACGCAGAGTTCGCCGCAGCGCGATCTTGGCTGCGTCTTCCCCGACATAGCCCCAGATTCGATTATAGAAATTCTGTACGGCTGGCTGGGTGAAGCGGATGGCGTCAGACATCACCCTGGGCTCGCCCGGCAGATCCAGCTGAGAGTCCGCCAACTCGCCCACGTGTCCACATCCCCGGGCGCGAAGCAAGGCAAGGGCGAAGGAGGCACCCATGAAGCCACAGTGATCGCTGAAGGACTTGGCACCGCAGAGAGCGATGCCCGAGCCCTCTTTGATCCGCCCAAGCGTCTCCATCAAATTTTCAGGGCCATGCGTAACTTCTAGTACGTCGATGACAAGGTCCCAGAGGGCCCCTTCCAACGACTCCATCGCCCTCCATGCCGCCATGGATGCATTGTCCAGGGCCTCGGTCCTCTCTGCAAGGGATACAACGAGTTGGGTCTTCTCCTCCTCCAGCGCGGAGATCTGCTGAAGAAAGACGGCGCGCTCCTCCATCGCGGCGTGCTGGACCTTCTCCGCGTGGGAAGCCATCATCGCCTTTTCTGCCTCTAGCCTGTGGATTTGCTCGTCCTAGGCGCGTGAGCATCGTCCGCAGCACGGAGTTCGCTCTACAGTGCTCTCCGCTTGCGAATGCGAGTCACCTCCAAGCCTTGGCTGAGGGCAAGAGTCTGGGAAAGGCCGCACGAGTTAGAAGGACCTCAGACAGCAGCACAGGCCGTAAACCACTTACCCTTATCTCCGAGGCACCCAACGCGAGTGCAAGAAGATCTCCCCCGCACGACGCCAGTGCCGGCACATCCAAGCTGCTGCCGACACGCTCCGCAGCCCCGTTAAGAATGCGAAGCATCACTGATCGCGGGATGAAGTCGGAGATGACGGGCCTCGGCCCAGTGGCTTCCGCAGCACCGGGCATCCACGCCGTGTCCTGCATAAGTTCGGTGACTTCGCGCGTACCTCCGTTGCTCGATCCTTGACCGCATCCGGGAGACCTCGTCTCGCCTGATGTCAAGGCGGAATGAGCGAGCAAATCGGAGAGAGTTTCATGAAGTCACGAGAGGAAAAGGAATCGCGCCTACCTTCGACACCCTCTACCAAGGTACGGGGGGTGCCCGTGCAGCTTCCATAAATGGCATGGAGGCCGCATCGGCCCGAGGAGCGGCGCCTCCTCCCCCAGCCTCGCCGACCTCCTCACAGGGCGCCAAGATCCCAGTGACCGCGCCAGCAACCCCGAATCGCCCCCCTTGTAGGCGGAGGCGACTGTACCCAGGGGCGCTTTGCCCTCGGGGACGCGGGCGATCTTTCCTCAGCCGCTCCGGTCGTAGGCGGCAGACCCTTGGTGGTCGTCGTAGGCAGCAGGCCCCCGGTGGCCATCGTAGGCGGCAAATTCCCGATGGCCGTTGCAGGCGACACACCCTCGGTGGCCGTCGCAGGCGGCGCCACCTCGCCTCTAGGGTCAACAGCACCGAGGCACGGCGCCTTGTCGCCATCTAAACCCTCATTAGGGGCAATGCCCCCCCGAACCGGCGGGTTCGGACCCGACGCCGGCCGCGCCCCTTGTTTCGGTGGTACCTCCCAACGGCGCGACCGACAGGCAGGATGTGGTGGCCTCAGATCGGGCCTTACGCCGAGGGGGTTGCGCCTCCACTTCGCTATCGCCATCATGGCGACTCGGGGCCTCCACCGGCACCGTGCGCTCAGGTATGCTAATCTCCAGGACCTCGCACACCCAGTTTATCTGCCCTTGTTTCGCCAAGGCGGTCGCGGCCTCGCGTAGCTTATGCTCCTTTGACGTGTATGGTCCGAGAAGCGCAACGACTGCACGCTCTGCATCTTCTAGGCGGGGCACTACGCATAAAAATGGAGCATCATTCATAAGAAATCGCATGATCATGCAAACGTGCGCACATCCAACGGTCGAAGGACTTACAAGGAGCGGAGGGTCTCAGAAGGCAGGACACTGTCGGATGAACGCCATCCTTCCGGATTGTTGGATAAAAATTGACGACAGGGGGGGTGAATGTCGACTTGAGACCAAACAGAAATATGAAGGTAAGAAACGATTGCTCACTTGAGACCAAACAGACAGACCAACAAGATTCTTCTCCAAAAATATTCAAACAGCTACCAAGAAGAAGTTGAGATAAAAACTGATGAATCGAAGCTCTGCAAATTCATATACAGTCAGTCCTCCCATCTGCTGCCAGTCATACTGTCGAAATAACATCAGTCAGACCGGATGAAGGAAAACATGAGTAGAAATGTCTAGCCGAAAGCTGTAACCACACTTAAAAACAATGAGACAATCTGCCAGCAGTGAACAACTCAACCTGACCAAAAGCAATAAAGTCAGCAAATCTACATGTTCTCTGCAAGAACTGATTGACCACAAACTGAAAACGATGCTAGCTGCCAAACACCTTGAAAACAATAGACTTGCTGCAGCTTGTAAACTTGACTAGAAATACTGAAAATAGCAGCCAATAGAAGTGAGTGCTGCTGTCCAAATGCAGCAAGCAGTAGCTGGTTGATTTCACTCTCGGTGGACAGCAAACTGCTGTTTTTAGCATCCGAGAGACAAAGATCAATGCATTGGCCGAACTGCATACATACACTGCAAGCATAACTGAAAGGGTAAACTGAAAAGAATCTAAAAGATACAAAGGAGGCTGCCAAAAAACTGAAAAGAGCTGCAACTAAAAACAGAAAAAAGGCAAAAAGACAGAGAAGAAAGAAAGTAGCTCTGGACCATACCGAAACTGAGAAAGAGAGAAATTGGCAAACGAAAGTAATTAGAGCCAGAAATCTGCAGCAGCGAGAAGAGTTGAGATTGAAGTCCTTCACAAAGCTATTCACTAGCAAGAGAGCCAACCGATTGTAGCTAGAACAAATACTTGCAGAAAACAATCGAGACTAGGAATAGACCAATTGATATTCTCGGAAAGGTCGGCAAGAAGACTTCAACCAAAAAGAAATATGGCAGCGACGAAAACTAAAAGATTAAGCAAGAATTAAACAGGGGGCAGCAAAGGACTCAAGCACAAACAGAGTTCATTCTCTCAAGAACTGAAAAACAAAACACAGGAAAGGCCAGAATAGCTCAAACATAAGATTCTTGAAATCGATACAGAGACATGACACGATTAATGAGAGTTGTTCTCAGCTCATCTCTCTCTCAATCTCACACTAACTAAGTCCCCATACATGCTTGAAAATCAAGAACTCATAGCACACATGCACAGGAGACAAACTCACACTCGCTCTCTCAAGCCATCTCTCAAAATCATGCTCATTTTTCATATGGGCTACTAGAGAACACCCTCTCTATTTATAGCCTCCACTAATGGGTTTACAACACACTCTACCCATTAGCTCTCAACAACTCATGGTGCTTTATCCACAATCCACTTCCTTTAGTGCAGCTTTGCGTATTCACCAAAACGTCCCTCGTGCACCTTCCAGGAAGATTCCTCATTCCTTGCCTTCCAAGCCACACAGCTACCTCGAGTCCTCGCCGTCTTCGGCACACCTCGACCGCTTTGACCTCGGCACCGCCCGCGCCTAGTCCGGTCATCCCGTGCCTCGCCACGACTTCACCTCGACGTCCTGCAGTGTAACATCCTGAAGTTTTTAAATTTGAAAATATGGAGTTTGAGTTGTTTTGTCTATTATAATATTTGAATTTGGAGTTTGTGGTATTTTTCTGAATAACTTAATGAAGGTTCCAAAAAGTCAAAAGGACCAAAGGGAAAAACAAGCATGTCTAAATATTAGAAAATTAAAATCTAGAGTAAGAATCTGAAAAGATGATCCATAAAATACCAAAAGGGAATTGGGTGTAAACATGAAATCTCATCTCTAAACATAAGGGCATGAATGACAAGGAGGTGAACAAAAAGGGAGAAATGTAAATAAGCGTGAAATATCATCCCTAAAAATTATGGCAAGCAAATTAAAGGAGGCTAGCGTTTACATATATATGCAAACACATATGAATATCAATACATATATAAATAAGCATGTATGTACATACACAAAAATCAGAGAGAAATGAAAATATGTATACATGTATATGCCCCTAGGATATATGTGTAAATGTATATATATATACATATTCAAATGTAAAAGCAAAATAAAAATAAAAATAATAAACATCTACAAGAATCTATATACATATGTATATATGTATGCATGCAATTAAATATAGCAAGGAAATAATCTTTATGTAATAAATATCCACAAAATGGTAAATATAGAATTATAGGGAGCAAGAAAGAGAGTAAATATAATTGAAATTATATGAAGATATACATAATTATAGATAGATAATACACACACAAATGTCTAAACTAAAAAGAAAAGAAAAGAAAAATAAAAATAACACAGCCGGGCCGGCCATCACCCCGGCCCAGCATTCTCTCCTCGTGCGGTCGGCGCGCTCGCACGGCCCAGCCCGCCACCAGCAGCGCGCGTCCGTTTCTTTCCCCCCACTGCCGAGCGGGCCCGCTCTCCCGCGACTCTCCTCGCTGACAGCGGCCCCGCCTCCACTCGCTCTTTCTCTCTCTGCCGCTGGGCCCGATCCCGCACGAGCCCACGCGCCAGGCCTCCCTCTCCCTCTGGCCGGTGGCCCTCCCGCCCGCGCTCTCTTCTTCCTCCCTCTTCCTTCTCCACGCGCCCGCAGCGCCATTCGCTTCCTTGCGCTCGCTCTCTCTCGCGCCTGCCGCAGCCAATCCCCTTCCTCTCTCTCTCTCACACCTTGCGGGCAGATTCAAAGCACCCCGCTACCTCTCTCTTCCACAAAATCTCGGGGAGATTCGGTTCATTCCCCCCCCCCCCCCCCCCGCGGGCGTGAGCAGGGCGGAGCCAGGTGCCGCTCTCGCCGCGCGCCCCCTTCCGGCTATAAAAGCCTCACCTGGAGATCACAATCGCGCCGCGCTACCCTCTTCTCCCCTCCCCTGTAAGAAATTAGTCCGAGAGCCCCCCAATCGCCGCCGACCCCTCCTTCTTCCCCAGCTCCGGCGGTCGCCAATCAGCCAAGCCACCAGAGCCCAATTCCTCGCTCGTGAACCATCTCCGGAGCATCGCGAAGCCATCTCCGGTCTCCCCCGCACCTCCCGAAGCCCGTGCCTCGCCGTCACCGGAGCTTCCGCCCGAGCCACCGCCACCGTACGCCGCCAGCCTTCTCCGGTGAACCTCACCCTCCGCCGACCTCACCAGCATCTTCACCGGCACCCAGAGATTGTATTTCACGAAGCTCCCGAGCCTCCCCGACCACCGCTCGCCGCTGTCGCCGCCGCCTTCTTCTTCCTCTGCTCGGCCCCCTCAGCGAGCTAACTCAAAAGGTATAGCTGCCCTATATGGGTAAGCATCGCTCGGGCATCCGAGTGGCTTCCAGCGCTATCTCTTCTCCCTCTCTGCTCCCGCGTCGCGCGTTCGAGTCTGGCTCCGCGCGTGCGGTCGAGCAATTCTTTTGATTTGTCTCTCGGGCTGACAGGTGGGCCCCACCTGTCGGCCAGTGTAACCAGAGCCACCCGCTGACCCCTGGGCCCCACGGGTCAGTGACACCTCTGCACCGGACCCTGCTGACAGATGGACCCATTGAACAGTACCTGGCCCCACTTGTCAGCGGCACAGCAAGGAAAAGAATTAAAATAAAAAGAAACTAACATGTGGGACCCACTGTCAGAAATTTAATAAATTTTGGAATTTACTGAACTGAGAACTTCAAATAATCATAACTTTTTCATTTTAACTCCAAATTGGATGAGACAAATTTCTAAATTCATCTAAATTCAAGATCTGTCCAGTGGAACTGAAATCATAATTTTTAGAGTTCATTTGAAATTCTGGTAATATTTTGTTTTGACATTTTCTTTTTATCCAAATTTTCGCATACGATTAAAATAGCTTGCGAAGCTCAGGAAAATAAGATAACTGATTTAAGTTCAAATAAAATTTACTTGTACATCAAATATAGAATTATGAGCATATGGACAATTAAGTGATTAAGGGAAATAGTTTGGTAAAAGTTAAATAATTAATTGGAATGCAAATAAGAATACAAATAAAACATGATGTAGGGGCAGATTAAGTTAAAACACTAGAATTAAGATTTATGCAAAATAGAGATGCAGCCTGGGATTACTGTACGTCAAATCTAGATTTACTAATTTAATTCTAGTGGTACCTCTGATTCATATAAATGTAGCCAACTAAGATATGGTTGTCGTTCCTATATCTTTAAAGATACATAAATTGGTAGTAACCTTTAATCAAAGGGTGTCTTTTAAGTAGAAATGTCTATATATGCGTGGCAAGTATAATAAAGTAACCCTTAGGACATCAGGTGTTAAAAGCAATCTACCTAATGTAGCGGTGTGACTAGTAATCATCACAAGCGTGCCATCGACAAATAAATCCCAACCGTAGACTCGGTAGAATATTGATAGTAAGGTATGACCTAAGTATAGCATGCTTGGTTTTAGATAAATAAATTTACATAACAATAATAATAACGTCAACACTGTAATAATAATTAAAATATACGCAGAATATCTACGATACCTAATCTGAAGAGCCTCTTTAATTAAAAAGGTCATGTTGGAGTACCTACAAAAATCCCTATGTAATCGGTAATTAAAATAATTTTACCACCTCGTATTTTAATGAACAGGGTAATATTAGCGTGACCTAAAAATAAATAAATATATCTCAAACCGCTAAAAATATAAGCTATAAGATTAATTCGACCAACCAGAAATCATATACATTGTGTATATAACTCATGCCCTAACTCTTAGAAAGTTAATATTGGACAAGGCACTGCCCTACACTCCACTACAGTCTTACGTCTGCCCATAGATCTAATATGGCTCTTGGAACCTCCTTGATAAATATAAAAGTAATAAAAAGAAGTTATTAAATAAGATGGGTTAACCCGTGGTATTCGGTGCCATCCTCAAATCCAGAGTAAGAATAACATCGTCAATATCCCTGTATCCCGAACCCTCCTTAGCCTCTGCTTAACCCAACCATCACTTTGCCCCCAACCTCGTGTAACCCCGTCAGTCCTCTGCACCCAATCAGCATCGCCTCAAATCACCCATTAAATCGTAATAAAACTAAATTGAGTTTATTCCGAGTTATTTGGATCTTTTGAGTTATTTTCTTTCTTTTTGGATTCAGTCGTTTGTCGCGTAATTAGAAACTGAAGTTCGAAGATTCCACGGATCAAGCGAGATCAAGAGCGAGGCAAAGAAAAGATCCGAAGCTCAAGAGAAAGCATTGCGTGAGCTCAAGACCGCGGTAAACCGCGCCAGGCGAGTCAATACTTTGATCATGTTGAACCTATATTTCTGCAAATTACTTTGTTTTAAATTAACAAATTGCATTGATGGTAGTTTTATGCAAATGCATGCTAAATTTGATATTCTAGTTATATGCCATTGTTTACCTTGAATAATATTACCCCCTCCTTTGAGTATTTGAATGTGTGAACCTTGTCGCCCTAGCAAAAATATAATAGTAACATTTCGAAAATAAGTCCGTAACTGTATGCCATGCTTAGCATTGATTAGGAACTCGGGGCAAGAAATTGTCCCAAGCATCACTTTTATTCATGAGAAACTGGTTTGGGTAGTCATGGTGGTAATGACTGATAAATGTTGGATATGATTATTTTATGTTTCCAAAAACCCCAATATGCTTTAATATCTGGGCGGATTGGTTCGAAGGTGTGTACGTGTGGTGCAGTGGAAGCACAAAATTGAGTAGTAATGGATCAAAAGTGGGTTAGTGGTAGACTGCCCAGATACCACTAAGGACTGAATCTTGTCATGTCAACCCGTGTAAAACAGTACAACCACAAGCTGGCAAAGTGTAGGCAGGGTTTACTAATTTGTGTGGCTCTAAGGTGGTTACGTGAAGGTATGACCACGAGCAAAGGGATGGATGGTCGCATCCCCGCCTTTGCCCCGATGGCTCACGAGGGACCCTTCCCGAGGGATGGTTGTATCCTACGGAAGATAGACCTTAGCGGGCGTAACCACAGTAGGACTATGCATTGTAACAATCCTGTGATAGTCTACTCAACCGCATGGCTAAGGAATCATGTGGGGCAACGGGTGGATTTATCTCTTGTGGGTAAAGTGTGCAAAACTCTGCAGAGTCAAAACTATTCGAATAGCCGTGCCCACGGTCAAGGGCAGACATGGGAACTTAACTAGATATAGTTCTGTTTACAAAAATATTGAAAAATGGGAATGGAAAAGTGGAAGGGCAGAGGAAAGCCCTGATTTGAGTTGTCCTGGGTGTCGTCCCAGTGGTAAGTTAAGCGGCTATAACGCTGAAAAATGTCATACGGTGTGATGCCGTATGTATGGAGAAATTATGGTGATATTAGGCATATGGTGTGATGCCATATGTATGGAAATTCATATTAATATTCCTTGAACATTATGCTTTTGTTCAAAATGCTAGGTCTTAAGGAATTTTTATATAATTGTATTCAAAAGCACTCTTCGCAAAAATAAAATAAACCTAAGCCATCATTTGGTTAGCCATGCATATTATCTACTTGCATTCTGTGTATTGGCTCGCGGAGCACGGGGTCGGAGTGCTCACGCTCGCTTTTGCGGCTGTCGGGACCCCGGATTTCCGAACCCGGACCCTCTGTGTATTACCGCACTAGTCCCAGATCAAAGCTAGTGCACACAGTCAAACAGTGATGATTCGTAACCAACAACGCTTTATTACAATAATTGAGAGTACAGACCGAAAGGTCTCTTATTACAACTGAGGTTTCAAGACCTCACACACACACACACAAAACACAGCGGAAGCAGAAATAAATCCAGTGAAGACCCATCAATACGCCACAGGCAATTGACTGGGGAAGCGCGACCTAGAACTCCGGGAAGCCTTCATCGAATCCACACGCGAAGTAGTCGTAGTCTGCCTCCTGAGCTTCGTATTCTTCTGAGATTTATTTTTGAGAGCAACGCGTGAGTACATAAAGTACTCCGCAAGTCTTGGGAAAAATGCATAGATGCAAGGCTTAACAAAGGAAGGCCATATGGTTCTTTTGCACAAAGCAACATTTTAAAATTCAATTACTACTAATTATTTTCGAAGGCATTATTTTAATGAAGTAATGTTTTAACAGAATTAACTTTCTAGCGAAGGTTCCAACTACCGACACTAGCTAACCAATTACCATTGGTCAAGTTTTAAACTGCGGGTTCCATCCACCCTCTCTGGCTCCATCCGCCAGGATTCCCTTCCGAGAGTTCCCTCCACCCTCGGAATACAAAACTTTTGATTTTAAATCCAAAACCAGAAATCTACCATGTGAATGCATTCCTTGCCCGCCCTTGACCGTGGGCACGGCTATTCGAATAGTTTTACACTCTGCAGAGGTTGTACAACTTTACCCACAAGAGATAAATTATCTTAATAGTCAACATGCTTCCTTCGGCATGAGACCCAGATAAAATATCACAAAGCCTTTCACCTACTCCAGTATAGCTAGAGACCACCCGCTGAGGTTTCACCGCAGAAGGGTTAAATCCGCCCAATCTGAAGCCCCCTCTTGCGCCATATGAGTACAGTAAACCCTGTCCCTCACTATGAGTAACCAGTACACCCTGGCACTCAATACACCACTGGTGATATCTAAACTACACCTTTATAGGTTAGTTAGCTAGGTCGTACCCATATAGACTTGTGGTTGTACGGTTAATGCTCAGTTTGGACAAACACAAGCGTCGGTCCTTAATTGACTAGGGTGGAACATACACTTAACAAGTTCTCGTGCTTACTGCACCAACCCAAACAACCATCCACCCTAATCTAAACCAACTTTCACATTTTTATTTTATTTTAAAATCACCGTGACAACTCCAATTGCCACTTCACTTTCAAACACAAGGGTTCAATAATAAATCATAATTTCCCATTTTCAAGATTTTCCAAAGTTATTAGATAGCAAGACTAAGCATTAAGCTACCCATCTACTATTCACAAAGGTTAATAGTAATCTCATTATTAAGACAAAGGAAGTTCTAGGGTGACAAGGTACATGGCAATCAATGTCAAATGAAGGCATAACAAAGTTGGAATAACTAATTCCTAAAGACTTGAATTAGTGACTTTATGTAAATAGCAATGCACATAATTTAAAATATTTTAAAAACATTTCAAAAGCATAGGCTCAAAATGATCAAAGGAGACTTGCCTTCTTGTGCACTGGTTGGTCCCTCTTGCTGCGGTTCGACAAACTCTTCGGCGACGTCGGGTTCTACGCGCGAAACGACAAAACAAACAAAATAAATTCAAATAAAATTCAAATGAACTCCAAAAACTGCAAACCCAGAACCAAAAGATAGATCTCAATTTTAGATGAATTTAGGAAAAAGATTCGGGTCAATTGGAGTTCGGACGAAGGAGAACGAATGATCTAAAGTTTGCCGGGGCGAGAAAATGCTGGAAATTCACAGATGTTACTGTTCATCCGAGAACAGTACTTTTGGCGAGAAGGCTAGCGCTGGCGAGAGGAGCATGGAAGATGAATCTAACTAGCAAAATGGGTTGCTAGGGACCTAAGGCACACATAGGAAGCGACGGCACGCCAAACGGAGTACGGTGACGGCACGGGCGGTTACAACGACATGGGTAGAAGAGAGGAATAAAACCCGGGCATAGGACATGGAGAAGTAGGGTGAGCACGGGCTAGAACGCGGCTTGGCGAAGCTAGAAAAATTGTTGGCTCGGCCAAAGACCCACCGGAGATGTCGCAAACGGCGTTTGAACGACATCGGGAAGGAAAAGGAAAAACTTAATATCTTCATGCTCGGTGAACGAAATCTAAAACTATTTAGAGGGTAGCTACCTGGGATGGTTTGGCACAAAGTGACGCGAACGGATTGGTGAAAACATCACCGGGTAGATGGGGGACACGAGATGCCATTGACGGCCATGGCGAGGTTCGGAGGCGAAAATTTGTGGAGGCTTTCTGGGGAAAAGGGAGTGAGCACGGCGTAGAACGCGATGAGACAAGTCTAAAAAAAAATTACGGCAAGGGATAAAGCTTACCGGAGGCGACGAATCGACGTCGGGAAGCGCTCTTGACCTAGATTGGGGAAAACTCGATTCCGAGAGATTGGCTGCACCAAAACCAAATTAACTTGGCAAGAAGGTAGATGGCATATGATGGCACAATGTGACGCGAAAGGATCACAGAAAAACTCACCGAATAGCTCGAGACGCGACGAGCAAACTCGGGACCGAAGGGCCTCGATGCCGACGGCGTCCTGAGCTTTGAGGGACTTGCCACGGCTTGGGATGAGTTTAGAGGGGTCAAGGGGTCCTATTTATAGGCTTGGAAGGGGTAGAAACCGGCTCCAATTCGCGGATTTCGGTTTAGAGTCCGTTTTAGAAAATTGGAGATAAAAGGCAAACGGATGAACGAAACGGAAAGAGGCCGGTTGGGATGGATTCCTTGCGTGATTTGGCACAACTTTCCTTTTGGGAAGACATTGAGATAAGGTCCGATTTGAAAGTTATGAAGAGAGAGAAAATCGGAAGGAACTGTACAGAGAGAGCAGATCGATCGAGCCTCTGCCGCGCGGAGACGATGGATGAACAGTACCCCGCGGGTACTGTTCATTCTCTCTCCTGTTTTTTTTTTTTTTTTTTTGGAAATTTCAAATTGAGCTCAAACAAACTCCGAAAAATCCCAGAAAATACAGAAAAATTCCTTGTGACACAAGGAACACAAATAAAATACTTTTGGCAAATGTTAATATTTAATTTAATCATATTAAATATTTTTATTTAATAAAAATTCCAATTAAGCTTTAATTAATTCCGAAAAAATTCAAATGGTGAATTTTATTTTTAAAAGCTTCAAAAAGGCTCTGAAAATCAGGATGTTACAAATCTACCCCCCTTAGAAAGAATCTCGTCCCCGAGATTCGGACGGACTAGGAAAAAGAAAGGAGAAGGAAACTCGGCCCTTAGGTCCTCTTCATGCTCCCAAGTTGCTTGACTTCGAATGGTTGCTCTTCTGCACTTTGTGGAACTTTATGGTCATGCTTCTTGCGTGACGTTCAGGTTCCTTCATTATTCTATCTTGTTGTTTGATGCTCTGAAGTATTCCTTTAATTGAGAAATATGGAAGAGAACAAATTGGATTGGTACATCTTTAGTCGCCTGTAAGCTCTAGGTTAACTTCAATTGCCCTTATCATATCGATTAATTCAGGATTCCACCAAAAAAAAAAGCTTAACTTCCGCAAGTGTTCATCCGAGAAGGACATAATTATTTCAACTCTTCAAAAATTCTTGATTCCAAAATCATATACCACAAATGCATCTTATTGATTTCGACAAGTAATCTCATTAACTTTTACTCTCTGCTCTAATTTGAATCGACGTCAAACCATAGAATATTTCCAACAAGAATCCAATAACATTGTAGTTTGTGATTTCCACCAATTATTTTATGATCATTATCTAATCCAACAGATCCATGACTCTGATAAAATAATATAAAATTAATCCAACCTTTTAGTAATCATCAATCAATTTTAAGATCATCTAAGCCATAATTTAATATTCATTAATCCACCAACATCATTCTCTTCATAATCATCATTTTGGTTCCACCAAATTTGAATGAACTCAATTAATTCTTATCGGACAATCTCTCAATTAATTCTCATTGGACTATCTATCTCCCATAATTAATTTAAATCCTCCAGGTTATCCATTTGAACATCCTTAAATGATCTAGTTAATCCCATTAGTTAAAATCCAATTATCTAGCAATGATCTATTAAATCCACTAAATTCAAATTGTCATATCAAAGTCCACTTTGCAATGATAAAATTAATCCACCAAGATATCTAAGGGTATTATCTTCTGGAATTCCACTAGTATCCACTCATCATCAATAGGTCCACCAAACTCTGATAATCAAGTAACTCCACAAAATTCATCTACTCTTCATGATTCAACCAAATCACCCAAAATGGAGTTTATGATAATTCAACATCTTAATCTTTTAATCGCTCCCTTTACTTGATCAATCTCTTAATACCAATTCTCCAACAATCACAAACAATCCCTTCAACAAAAATCTTGTTTTGCATCCAATTGCTCCTTTCAATCCTAGATAATAAATCCAAGGTATCAAATTTAGACACTTCCTATGATCTAATTAGTTCCACCAAGTTTACTACTGTACTCATTCTCCATGATCTATTTAATCCACAAGTATTACTTTCTTCACATTTATTCATAATCAATTGATATCTACAAATATGCCTTTTATCTCAATCCTCTCAAATATTATTCAATCTTGTCAATTATAAATCCAAAATATATCACCCTAGCAACAATTCTCCAAATTACCTAACTTGACATGCACTGATTATGACAGCTTTCCTGACAAGAGTACTTCCCATAAATTTGTTATCTTCCATATACTCTAGGTCTCCAAGGATTCTCCAAACTTGGATTGCGGTGAAAGAATTGGAGCTTGCACTATTTCGGTCACTAGGGTTAGCAAAAGATAAGAGGGAAATAGCACAGATAAGAGATCAGGGGAACGACTAAACACCATCCCAAACAAACACACAAGAGAGAAACAAACAACAACTAGGAGAAGCTAAGCTTGAAATCAAAATAGTTTTTTTTAAGGATAACTGTACTACAAGTATACAAAGACTTGGTACAGTCCACCTAACACACAAGCAAGTAATATATAAGCGTTCTAAAATCGTAGGACTTTACTTGGGTACTACAACTGAAGAACTAGTCCTCGCTCTTCATGATGACGAGCTTCTCCAAGTGCTTCTTAGACGCAGCCTTACTGGGCCATCTATAGAAATTACCAAGGGAAGGGGGTACAATTACCATTCCAAAAAGGAAATAAGCAGATAGATAAGGAAGAATACCATGACGAAGGTAAGGATAGAAAGACAAGAAAAGACAAGAATAGCACAAACTTAAATTTTTATTTTATAAAATAAATTTTGAAGTTTTTCTAATAACGACCATTCTAACTAGGTCACGTCCTACAGTCAAATTGGCTCTGATACCACCTCTGTCGGGACCCCGGATTTCCGAACCCGGACCCTCTGTGTATTACCGCACTAGTCCCAGATCAAAGCTAGTGCACACAGTCAAACAGTGATGATTCGTAACCAACAACGCTTTATTACAATAATTGAGAGTACAGACCGAAAGGTCTCTTATTACAACTGAGGTTTCAAGACCTCACACACACACACACAAAACACAGCGGAAGCAGAAATAAATCCAGTGAAGACCCATCAATACGCCACAGGCAATTGACTGGGGAAGCGCGACCTAGAACTCCGGGAAGCCTTCATCGAATCCACACGCGAAGTAGTCGTAGTCTGCCTCCTGAGCTTCGTATTCTTCTGAGATTTATTTTTGAGAGCAACGCGTGAGTACATAAAGTACTCCGCAAGTCTTGGGAAAAATGCATAGATGCAAGGCTTAACAAAGGAAGGCCATATGGTTCTTTTGCACAAAGCAACATTTTAAAATTCAATTACTACTAATTATTTTCGAAGGCATTATTTTAATGAAGTAATGTTTTAACAGAATTAACTTTCTAGCGAAGGTTCCAACTACCGACACTAGCTAACCAATTACCATTGGTCAAGTTTTAAACTGCGGGTTCCATCCACCCTCTCTGGCTCCATCCGCCAGGATTCCCTTCCGAGAGTTCCCTCCACCCTCGGAATACAAAACTTTTGATTTTAAATCCAAAACCAGAAATCTACCATGTGAATGCATTCCTTGCCCGCCCTTGACCGTGGGCACGGCTATTCGAATAGTTTTACACTCTGCAGAGGTTGTACAACTTTACCCACAAGAGATAAATTATCTTAATAGTCAACATGCTTCCTTCGGCATGAGACCCAGATAAAATATCACAAAGCCTTTCACCTACTCCAGTATAGCTAGAGACCACCCGCTGAGGTTTCACCGCAGAAGGGTTAAATCCGCCCAATCTGAAGCCCCCTCTTGCGCCATATGAGTACAGTAAACCCTGTCCCTCACTATGAGTAACCAGTACACCCTGGCACTCAATACACCACTGGTGATATCTAAACTACACCTTTATAGGTTAGTTAGCTAGGTCGTACCCATATAGACTTGTGGTTGTACGGTTAATGCTCAGTTTGGACAAACACAAGCGTCGGTCCTTAATTGACTAGGGTGGAACATACACTTAACAAGTTCTCGTGCTTACTGCACCAACCCAAACAACCATCCACCCTAATCTAAACCAACTTTCACATTTTTATTTTATTTTAAAATCACCGTGACAACTCCAATTGCCACTTCACTTTCAAACACAAGGGTTCAATAATAAATCATAATTTCCCATTTTCAAGATTTTCCAAAGTTATTAGATAGCAAGACTAAGCATTAAGCTACCCATCTACTATTCACAAAGGTTAATAGTAATCTCATTATTAAGACAAAGGAAGTTCTAGGGTGACAAGGTACATGGCAATCAATGTCAAATGAAGGCATAACAAAGTTGGAATAACTAATTCCTAAAGACTTGAATTAGTGACTTTATGTAAATAGCAATGCACATAATTTAAAATATTTTAAAAACATTTCAAAAGCATAGGCTCAAAATGATCAAAGGAGACTTGCCTTCTTGTGCACTGGTTGGTCCCTCTTGCTGCGGTTCGACAAACTCTTCGGCGACGTCGGGTTCTACGCGCGAAACGACAAAACAAACAAAATAAATTCAAATAAAATTCAAATGAACTCCAAAAACTGCAAACCCAGAACCAAAAGATAGATCTCAATTTTAGATGAATTTAGGAAAAAGATTCGGGTCAATTGGAGTTCGGACGAAGGAGAACGAATGATCTAAAGTTTGCCGGGGCGAGAAAATGCTGGAAATTCACAGATGTTACTGTTCATCCGAGAACAGTACTTTTGGCGAGAAGGCTAGCGCTGGCGAGAGGAGCATGGAAGATGAATCTAACTAGCAAAATGGGTTGCTAGGGACCTAAGGCACACATAGGAAGCGACGGCACGCCAAACGGAGTACGGTGACGGCACGGGCGGTTACAACGACATGGGTAGAAGAGAGGAATAAAACCCGGGCATAGGACATGGAGAAGTAGGGTGAGCACGGGCTAGAACGCGGCTTGGCGAAGCTAGAAAAATTGTTGGCTCGGCCAAAGACCCACCGGAGATGTCGCAAACGGCGTTTGAACGACATCGGGAAGGAAAAGGAAAAACTTAATATCTTCATGCTCGGTGAACGAAATCTAAAACTATTTAGAGGGTAGCTACCTGGGATGGTTTGGCACAAAGTGACGCGAACGGATTGGTGAAAACATCACCGGGTAGATGGGGGACACGAGATGCCATTGACGGCCATGGCGAGGTTCGGAGGCGAAAATTTGTGGAGGCTTTCTGGGGAAAAGGGAGTGAGCACGGCGTAGAACGCGATGAGACAAGTCTAAAAAAAAATTACGGCAAGGGATAAAGCTTACCGGAGGCGACGAATCGACGTCGGGAAGCGCTCTTGACCTAGATTGGGGAAAACTCGATTCCGAGAGATTGGCTGCACCAAAACCAAATTAACTTGGCAAGAAGGTAGATGGCATATGATGGCACAATGTGACGCGAAAGGATCACAGAAAAACTCACCGAATAGCTCGAGACGCGACGAGCAAACTCGGGACCGAAGGGCCTCGATGCCGACGGCGTCCTGAGCTTTGAGGGACTTGCCACGGCTTGGGATGAGTTTAGAGGGGTCAAGGGGTCCTATTTATAGGCTTGGAAGGGGTAGAAACCGGCTCCAATTCGCGGATTTCGGTTTAGAGTCCGTTTTAGAAAATTGGAGATAAAAGGCAAACGGATGAACGAAACGGAAAGAGGCCGGTTGGGATGGATTCCTTGCGTGATTTGGCACAACTTTCCTTTTGGGAAGACATTGAGATAAGGTCCGATTTGAAAGTTATGAAGAGAGAGAAAATCGGAAGGAACTGTACAGAGAGAGCAGATCGATCGAGCCTCTGCCGCGCGGAGACGATGGATGAACAGTACCCCGCGGGTACTGTTCATTCTCTCTCCTGTTTTTTTTTTTTTTTTTTTGGAAATTTCAAATTGAGCTCAAACAAACTCCGAAAAATCCCAGAAAATACAGAAAAATTCCTTGTGACACAAGGAACACAAATAAAATACTTTTGGCAAATGTTAATATTTAATTTAATCATATTAAATATTTTTATTTAATAAAAATTCCAATTAAGCTTTAATTAATTCCGAAAAAATTCAAATGGTGAATTTTATTTTTAAAAGCTTCAAAAAGGCTCTGAAAATCAGGATGTTACAGCGGCAAAATTCAGAATCAGGAGTCAAATCGCCTCGCCTCAACAACAAGAGTGGACAAGCTGGCAGATAAGATGAAGATGAAGATGTCAAGGGCTAGGTCGCGAACCTCCAGTTGGCTGCCTGTGGGCATGTCCTGAAGGTCCCACCTGTGTGCTTCGTTCTTCCGCTGTTGCAATTTAATGATTTCGGCCTCATCGGCCCATGTGTAAGTTTATTATTTTATTTACATTTCCGTATGATATGTACTTTGATATTCAGAACTGTAACTGTGTGTACTATCTACTGATCCAGGGAATAGTACAGTTAAACACAGTAGATTCCGGATTGCAAAATCTGGGTCTGACAGGCATGGTATCAGAGCATATCGACTGCAGGTCGTGACCTAGTTAGCCTGGCCGTTAGTTCATGATTAGAAATATTTCTTTAAAATACTATTTCCAAAAATATAAATCATACTGCTCATTCTTATCTCCCTTAAAAGATTCTCTCTCATCCAAATGCTGCCTTAGCCATTTTAACTTCTAGAGCTCTCTTACCCCGAATTCAAAACATTAACCCAAGGGTGAGTGCTAATATCAACCAAATTACCCCCAAATACTTCCCTCTTCGTTCTATTGATTTCAAAAGAAAGATTGTGCTCCTCCTCTCGTACCTTCACTCCAAATATTTAAGATTAGGATAGTCGAAGATGGTCTTGAAGATAAGGTGGTCTCGTTTTAAACGGACTATGCAGATAAACCCTATGCCCCTTATGTGTGTTCTCCCGAGTAGACGTTGTACTGCCGCAAGGTTTTCATTTGGCCCTGTGCACTGCCTTCTTGCCCTCGGGCGCTATATTTCGCAGTCACAGGAAAAGATTGTTTTAAAGATCTTGCAAGATTTGTGTGCCACCCTAGTTTCCCGGGGTATACTCCTTTAAAGTTAGAATGGGTAGGGATTACCTTATCCCCCACGATTCTACTCGTATCCCATGCTGTTCCCTCTCACCTTTCTATTGAAAAGCCCCTCAGTACCACTGAAGCAAAGTGATGGATCACCAAAGACCAAGACCCGAGACTGTCTTGCTAACACTCTCTCCTCACCCGCTCAGGGGTCCCATAGGTCAAATCGCCGCCGACTACACGGATTGACAAGGAATGTGTCGACGATATGAAGAGAAAAGACCTTGCACCTACCAATGCTCCGTAGACTATTCCCAACTACGAAGACTACCATCACCCTGGCAAATATCCTGTGAGCAAGGCCATATGTTTTCTTTGTGGAAGACAAGACCGCTAACCCGAAGAATGCTCCCAAAACCTACTGCTGATCAAGAAGCCAAAGAACCACAGATGGGTCCCCAACTCGCCACAGGACCCATCATACATTGAGCTAGGAGAGACAAATAATGATTAGTGGCATTTATTTTAAGGGGGGTAGCACTATGAGATAGAAATGTCGAAGAACTGCTAAGACGTATAGTTGGAGTTGCAACAACCTAGACTTAGAGCTGATCGGACTAGTACAAAGAGATTCGCAAGGCTAGAAATCTTCTGGTGATGAGGACTACAAGACGTACCTTTAGCGAAAATCGTCGTGCTTGGCAAAGCCAAAGACTAAGAACGGGATCTCGGTAGAAGTGAAAGACCACCACTTAGATAGGCCCCTTTGTCACCTCTGCATTCCTAAGGCCGTCTATTTCCTAGGGCACAGACCATTGTTACTCACCTACCAATATGAAATTCTACAACCGTATGTCCAATAGACGATGCAACTACTCCATTCTACGATGGCGTGAAGACAACAATGTTAAAGGGGCAAGAACTTGGAAGACTACGACCTATCCAGGAAAACCAGGTTTTTCTCTTTCCTTTTGACCTCTCCAAGTTCTAACCCCTATTGTGCAGATTTTCATCTCTTTGTGGAGCTAAGTCGAGCAACACCCGAAACCCATTGCTAGCCAATATAACCCACCTCCAACCTTTCTGCTCTATCGGAATCTCGGGGTCGAGATTCATTTAAGGGGGGTAGATTTGTAACATCCTGAAGTTTTTAAATTTGAAAATATGGAGTTTGAGTTATTTTGTCTATTATAATATTTGAATTTGGAGTTTGTGGTATTTTTCTGAATAACTTAATGAAGGTTCCAAAAAGTCAAAAGGACCAAAGGGAAAAACAAGCATGTCTAAATATTAGAAAATTAAAATCTAGAGTAAGAATCTGAAAAGATGATCCATAAAATACCAAAAGGGAATTGGGTGTAAACATGAAATCTCATCTCTAAACATAAGGGCATGAATGACAAGGAGGTGAACAAAAAGGGAGAAATGTAAATAAGCGTGAAATATCATCCCTAAAAATTATGGCAAGCAAATTAAAGGAGGCTAGCGTTTACATATATATGCAAACACATATGAATATCAATACATATATAAATAAGCATGTATGTACATACACAAAAATCAGAGAGAAATGAAAATATGTATACATCTATATGCCCCTAGGATATATGTGTAAATGTATATATATATATATATATTCAAATGTAAAAGCAAAATAAAAATAAAAATAATAAACATCTACAAGAATCTATATACATATGTATATATGTATGCATGCAATTAAATATAGCAAGGAAATAACCTTTATGTAATAAATATCCACAAAATGGTAAATATAGAATTATAGGGAGCAAGAAAGAGAGTAAATATAATTGAAATTATATGAAGATATACAAAATTATAGATAGATAATACACACACAAATGTCTAAACTAAAAAGAAAAGAAAAGAAAAATAAAAATAACACAGCCGGGCCGGCCATCACCCCGGCCCAGCCTTCTCTCCTCGTGCGGTCGGCGCGCTCGCACGGCCCAGCCCGCCACCAGCAGCGCGCGTCCGTTTCTTTCCCCCCACTGCCGAGCGGGCCCGCTCTCCCGCGCCTCTCCTCGCTGACAGCGGCCCCGCCTCCACTCGCTCTTTCTCTCTCTGTCGCTGGGCCCGATCCCGCACGAGGCCACGCGCCAGGCCTCCCTCTCCCTCTGGCCGGTGGCCCTCCCGCCCGCGCTCTCTTCTTCCTCCCTCTTCCTTCTCCACGCGCCCGCAGCGCCGTTCGCTTCCTTGCGCTCGCTCTCTCTCGCGCCTGCCGCAGCCAATCCCCTTCCTTGACCTCACTGGGGGTCAGCTGCGCCAGCTCTAGCTCGTAAGCCCGCAAGACCTCACCGACGAAGAGTGTCGAGGGCATCCGCAGCCCGGCATCAAAGAATGCGACAAAGACAATAGACTCTGTCTCCGCCGGCTGCGGCTCCGTCTCGGTGGGGCCGGGTAGGCGAGCCCCGTCATGTTCCACGATCTTCCCCTCCCGGATGAGTCTCCGGAGCATCTCTTCAGTAACGCGGCTTTGCCCCAACACACGGGAGTAGCGGCCTCCCGAGTGCTCCATGGTGTCCCACCGCTTGTTGACGTGCGCTCTTCCTTGCACCACCAGCGGGTACTCCCCCGGGGGAGGCGACAGGTCGTACCGATCGGACGAGGCGCTGCCACTAAGCCGGTGAGCGGGATCGTCGTGACAAGCCATTCCTCTCTGAGATAGGGCGCTAAAACAACAGGAGCAGGGGTGGGTTGCGCGGGCAGCAGAAGAAAGAAGACAGGTTGGGAACGACCAATGCGAAAGAGTGTACCCAAGCCGATGGCGACGCCTTATAAAGCAGGCTCAAACCCCCCCCCCCTCCAGCGCAGCGCAACCAGCGGGAGCCCAGCGATTCGGCTACCCACGATCGGGAAGCGTAACCGCTGGCAACTGGGGGCGTGTGCTGGTAGGTGGGCAGACGGCGCACGACGCGCCCATAGCACCCCGCCACGTGTCCCACCCTTCTAGGGAAGGAGTGAACGGCCACGGTCGTGCGACCGCTGACAGCCCACGACGCGCCGATCATGGCCCACCGCGTGTACGGCTGCAGCAGCCTACTCCTACCAGCCTAGGGGTCGGCGTGATTCCAGGAGTCATTAAAGCGCATTACCAAAGCGCGGAGCCGCAACCACCCCGCGCCTAGGGGAATCTGTGGCGTGAGGTCTGCCTCCACTCCAACTTCGACTTCGCAGCCCAAAGAACCTGCGGTGGAGGGTGGCCAGGGCAACTAGTGGCCCCGCCAAGGCGGATGCGTCTTCGACACCGACTTCGACTACGACATCGACTTCGACTTCGGCCCGGAGGGCAACCTCGACTCTGCCGCTGTAGGACCCTGCAGGCAAGGAGGACTTCGCCAACCCGCCCAGCGCTATTCCCTTGCGGCAGTGTGAACACTGCACTAAGAAATAAGGCTTCGCCAAACGCTGAAGAAGCTCACAGGCCGCAGGGACGGAGGGGGCCAAAGGGCTCGGCAACATGGCTTCGGCCCGTGAAGCCCTTCACCATGAGAGGCTCCTGTCGTAGGGGTGGCCCCCACCTAAGCCCAGCAGGCCTGTTAGAGCTATGTAAGGCCCAGAATGGGACATGTGTAATGACATAAGTGCCCCTGAGGGGGATACTTGGATGTAAGGGTATAATTGTAAAAGTGCTCCCCATGTGGATATATATATACAACACAGGCCACGAGGAAACCCTAAGCCATTGCTCACCTAACTCTCCGCTACCATACTCTCTCTCTCTCTCTGTTTAGTCTGTAACCACAACATGTAGGATCGGAAATGGCAACAAAGCGGGGGTGAATAGTGCCTTCAAAAATCGCCCCAAAGTATCCACACACTTCTTCTCCGATAGCTACGAAAGCTATGAAGCAAGAAGTGAAAATACTCACTAGAAAACCAAGATCAAACTGAAAGTGACTTCACTGAAGAAACGGACTGAAAACAAAACTGGGAATTTGTTTGAACTTGAGAACTTAATTTCCACCAAGAAATGATTGAAAATCTTGCTCGAAGGCAAGCTGCAAAGTGACTGAAAATTGCTCACTGAAGGCTACTAATTTGCCCAAAAACTGAGAAGTTCAGATGCTACCAACACAAGCCAGAAAGCAGCGGGACTGAAGGCAAGTTTTTACTGCAGTGGCACTGCTGAACTGCTGCATACAGAGGATACAATTTGCTGCCTGAAACTACTGCTGAAAACTGCACAAACTAACTTTCAATTTGATTCCAAACTGAACCGCAGATAGAGGACAGCATCAAGAAAATGCAGTTTTGTGTAGGATCGGAAACGGCAACAGAGGGGGGGTGAATGGTGCCCTTAAAAAAATCGCCCCTCAAGTATCCACTAAAAGACACTCCTCTCCGATAGCTACAGAGCTATGAATAAGGCATGCTCAAACTCACTGGCAACCAGAGAAGGATCAGCAACCAAAGAAACAAAATGAGACTGGCAGCAGAAAATAGCTCACAGGAAAACCAGCCAGGCCGGTCAGACCGCAGGTTACGGGCCGGTCAGACCGCCGTGTCTAGGCCGGTCAGACCACCGGTTCTAGACCGGTCTGACCGCCATCTGACCACCGGTCGGACCGCCTCATTGCCTCCGGTCAGACCGCCGGTGGCCGAGCGGTTGGACCGCCAACCCTAGCGGTCTGACTGCCACAGGCCGAGCGTCTGACCGCCATGACCTTTCCGGTCAGACCGGCCCCCTGAAGGTTGAGCTTACAGCGAGCGGCCGACTGAACCTTTCTTCATAGTAAATACTGAGAGTGTAGATTTTAGAGAAATTTGTTGAATTGTTGCTGTTCTTCTCAGGGTAAATGATCAGGACTTTGATCTAAAGTACCACTAGACCTCAGGAACAAGAGAATGCGTATCAAAAGAGCAAGAATCCACAATCTGAGAAAAAGTCTGAAAATGACAGAGAATGGAACTGTTTTTCAAATTGCTTGCCATTCTTGAGTCTTTTGCTTATGAGACTTTGATTTCAGCTAAGCAATGATCTCATAACACTAACACACACACACTTAGAATAAATATCTCACTGAGAATCCAAGAACCCAAGCATCCCTTGCCTCCAAACCCTAGAAATGGGTAAACAGAGGAAATGCATTTAGCTCATTTCTTAGGAGAGACCAGTAGATAAGGTGATTGCTTTCAGGAATGTGATAGCCAAATGGCCTTGAGACTATTCCTAGTTCAAAGCATCACATTATGCAGCTACTGGAACAAAATTTAAACCAAAGAGCTCAGGAACATAGAAGAACGTCAGATAAACACAGAAGAGAATAACTCAGTCCATCTCAAATACAAGGCATCTCATATTGATACAAAGAGATGAATGATTACAAGCAAGAGTTCTACATCCCCATACGCAATTGAGGAGAGAAGTCACTACATGCTTCACTCCTGTGAAGAACTCACACGAGAACACTCTCCACTGCTCAACTCACTCCTACAGACTAATGCACCCACTCTTTCCTTGCTACCTACAGCCTGCCCCTCACATCTTTATATGGAGGAAGCTCACACCCAAAAGAGCAAATCAAGAAGTGGCGTACACTCTCCACTCCATGCCTCTCATCCAAGCAAGGAAAAGAGTCAACATGCCAACTCAACAACCAGATGGAGGGAAAATAGCCTCTCCACTCCAAACATGAGTCAATTCTCCAAATTGCCCTCAAGCATCTTCCCGGAAGCTTCCCGCAATCGGCACCTTGACCGTCTGGACCTCGACTCCTCCGTGAGTCTAGTCCCGGTCCGCTATGCTACACACGACCGCACCCGGCATTCTGACCGTCTGGACCTCAGCTCTTTCCTGAGCCTAGTCCCGATCCACCTCGCCGCTGCCCGTCGTGTCCACCTGACTCTGACTGAGACCTCCGACTCCACTTAAGTCTAGTCCTGGTCTGTTCCGTCGCACACGACCGCAACTGATATCCAACCATCTGGACCTCCGAATCCTCACTGAGCCTAGTCCCGGTCCACTCGTCGTTGCCCGTCGTGTCCACCACCGGTAGCTCCAGCTCCAGCTCCGGTTCCTCGTCTCCCGGCTCGCAACCACCTCATCAGCCTCGATCATCTTCGGCATCTCTGACCGTCTGGACCTCAGCACCTCTTGTGCCTAGTCCCGGTACTCCTCGCCTCACCATGACCTAGCTCCGAAGTCCTGCAGCCACACAGACGAGCAAACCGTCACATAGCACCGCACGAAACAACGTAATCATCAATAGCATTAATGAAAGGTACTCAACCCTAGAATACCCAAAACAAACTCAAACTCTCTAACACAAGCGTCAATAACTCATCACAAACATGGGGACACCTCCACATGGTCTCTCAATCTCCCCTTGATGAGTATATTGACAAACATGGAAAAAGCGCATAAAGTTGAGTTTGTTTCAAAGTCATACATGGTCTAAAGAAAAAGCAAAGAGATGCGAACCATGTCGACAAAGGAGCAAAAGAAAGAGCAAGTTTTCCTCAAAAGCTCCCAAAGCTCCTAAAAATTGGCTTTTCTCCAATATTCTCCCCCTTTTGGCAATAAAATCATCAAGGTGCTTGGAGGAAAATAAATCATAGTATGGATGAAATGGCTGAATTTTATTCAAGCTAAGCAATTAGAGCCATGAAGATTATCCATAATGACCATTTGAGTATTACACCAAGCCATAATACATAAAAATGCTATCTAGATCATGACAAGATATGCATAACCAAGCCAAGCCACATAAGTAACAATCTGAATATTGGATGAATTTCTTAGCATGACAAGCCATTCAAGAGTATAGTCTAGCTAATGGTATCCAAAGATGATGCAAGCTATGCCAATAATCTAAGTGGAACCAAGAAGCTAATATTGAGTCAATTTAGAGTGCTACAAGTTCATGAATGAGAGCTATGGAGTGCCTTGATCTGAGTGATGGTGATTTTGAGAGCTGCGACAACGATGACCATGATGAAGATGATGTCAAAGGCAAGAAAAAGAACACTAGTGACTTCATGGGAATGTGCTTCATGGCAAGAAACAACGACATGACTACAGTGATCTCGATGAGGTAAGGATATCGTATGATGAGCTTGAAGATGGTCTAGTCACTACTATACAAAGGGTCATCACAAATGGTTCAAAACTATTATCACAGACGGTTTCTAAACCATCTGAATTTATATGTCAGTGATAATAAGTGGTTATCACAGACAGTTCATAAATCATCTATAATAATTACAACACGAACGGTTTTTCAAAACAACCATTGATGATCTGTGATCTGTGAGTGTTTTGTGCCTAGAAAGCCTTATGCGTTATACTTTGCTATTAAAATTTGGTCATCATCTTCATCTACACAAAGGCCTCACATGTTTCTGGTGGCACAAAATGATACCTCATGAAGGGCGTGCAATCCTTGGTCATGTACTGCGTGACAAGCATGCTCTTGAAGTTCTTCTATGCGTTTCCCATCGCGAGGAGTACCTGTCATTGCACAAGTCCCTGGACTTCTGTTGGGATCTCGAATGATTTTGTTATTTCCACCCACAGCTCATGTTTCTGATCCTTTGTCAAATCTTTGCATTTTGACGTGGTGATGGGGACCCATTGCCTTCTAATTATCCCACAAGTAGTCCGGAATGCTGCTGTTGCTTTCTTCAGATGCAGAGGGACCTCATCCAGAGAGACCACCATGATGGTTGTTCAGCCGTTTGGCCTTTTCGATACTCCTTTGCCACGCTTAGTTACCCTGGTCTTTAGAGCGTTGGACCCATTTGGCGGCGTCGATGGTGACGACGATGACTATGCAGACATCATCTTTCTTACAAGAAAAAACTAATTACAGTGAGCTATGAGCATAAACAAAGTTTTATGAAGCAAATTACACAGTCTAGTGTCTCAAGTCCAATGAAATTAGTTATGGCCACAGTCTCTTTCTCCACAACATGCTGTGCGCTGGGCTTAGGTTGCTGTCTTATGCGTGGACACTCAAGGAATCAATTTACTGTGAATTAACAGGACAACACCAAAAGGCTGATTCTCAAATTAACAGTAATTGCACCAACCATGGAAACTTGATCAACATATGATAAACAAGATCACAGGACCTTAAAGACAGCACGATCTTCTACAAATATGCTGAGAACAAGCTAGATAGTACTAAATCTATTACAAACCGTAGGACTGAAAGGAGCCAGTATAGCTGACAACATTGCTAGCAAATGACAGCAATAAGCACCACTTCAAAGAGCCAAATCTAAACTAGTTTAACATCTCAATTTTAGTAATAGACAACTATCATCATTGAGCATTAAACCATGCCCACAAACATTTACAATAAAGTCTAATACATATCATTTGATGTAGTAGCAGCAAGTAGGTATGAGAGAATGTCCAAACTCACCATGATCTACCTCCTAAAAGAAGTGGGATTTGGGATCCATACCTTCGGGAGGAGAGGCGATAGTGAGGAGAGGCAGCGTCGGGAGGGAGAGGCGGCGTCCGGAGGGAGAGGCAGCGGCATTCGGAGAGGTGGCGTCCAGAGGGAGAGGCGGTGTTGGGAGGATAGGCGGCGTCGAGTGTGCGAGTAAGGAGTGAGAGCAAAA
Source organism: Dendrocalamus latiflorus (assembly GCA_017311315.1). NCBI lineage: Eukaryota > Viridiplantae > Streptophyta > Magnoliopsida > Poales > Poaceae > Dendrocalamus > Dendrocalamus latiflorus. The sequence continues at coordinate 18,142,842 of CM029629.1, read as the reverse complement.
CCTAGCAGGGGCATGCGAAGATGGGGGAGTCCGCGAGTGAGGAGTCAGAAAGCAAAACCTAGTAGGGCCTATTTATAGAGAAATTATCACAGGCAGTTCCATAATAGAACCGTCTGAGATATTACCATCACAAACAATTAGATAATGGAATGTCTGTGATCTGCCACATCACAAATGATTCCATTATGTAACCATCTGTGATATGCAACATATCATAGATGTTTCTATTATGTAACCGTCTATGATAGTAATAGAATCGTTTGTGATATGTATCCCGTAATAGTTCCTTCGCTATCTACAACAAATTCTGTTTTTCAACTAGCCTCAGGAAATGCTAGCCATGCCCTATGAAAAAGCAAGCACAATCACAGATGTAATTATTTCTTAATTACCAAATCAATTATAGTGGAATAGTTCCACAATTACATGCCGAGTTTCTTATGATTACATTGTAATAATTCCCAAATAGGTATTCGTCGTGTGGGATCATTGATTACACTTGGCTATTTCCTTTTAAATAAAGCCCTTCATGATAATCAACATGCATATAGATTGCTTTATTGCCTTGTTCTTCCTCGAGCCTGATACCATCTCTGAATGGTGGTAACTCATCAAATTAATTGTACTCTTCCTCATTCACGACATTCTTAACTTTGACAATCCTTCTTTTTCTGTGAAGAACTATGTGGCACATCTTATTTGTCGAGTCGGTTACATAAAAAACTTGAACAACTTGCCTCGTAAATACGATTGGTTGATCTTTGTATTTTACACGTTCGAGGTCTATAGTAGTGACGCCATACTTATCGACCTCTACATCCTGTGAGTTGGACCCAACGGTACTGAAATAGAGGGATCTTGAAAATTACGTAGTTGATCTCCCAAATCTCCTCTACAAGCCCGTAATACAAGCTTGGGCCAGTGGTACTGAAGTGTACATGAAATGCATCTATACAGATACCTGAGTTATGCACTATGCTTTTTCTATTATGATCTGTTGTATAAAATGTGTACCCATTAATATCATATCCTAGCCATATCACCATTGTAAATTTTGGTTCTTTTGCCAACCATTGCAGTGTTTCACTTGACAACCTCCTAGTGAATCACACCTTCAACCATTCGTTGAACTGATAGTTGTGTTGTCTCATGATCCAAACCTCTGACTGGCTTGGATTCCCTTGGCGTAGCATGTCCTTGTGCTCTCCGATTTACAGGGGCACTTCAGTCATGCATTGCAAGACTGTGAAATAGGCTTGAGCATACGTATCTAGATCCAGAGTTAGAGGTACACCTATCAGTTCGACCTGAGCCCTATAGTCGATGCAGAGCTCAATGACCTCTTTGGTTGCATAACTACGATGATGCTACCCTCCGGCCAAGATCGATTGTGTACGTAGGACTTGAGAATTCCCATGTACCTCTCGAATAGGTACATATGACATAGAAATACGAGACCATATATCTTTAACTCTTTTATAAGGTGGACAATGAGATGGACTAAGATATCGAAAAATGATGGAGGGAAATACATTTCAAGATAACATAGAGTTGTCACCACCCCGGTCTACAGAGCATCTAGTCCATCGAGATCGATGACCTTCTGAGCAATTGCGTTAAAGAAATAACACAGCCTCATGATTGTGACTCAAAACTTGTTCGGCAAAATACTTCTAATTGCAACAAAAAGCAATTGTGTCATTAGCACATAACAGTCATGAGACTTCATGCCAATTAATTTTAAATTTTCCATGGAAATAAGTTTCGTCATGCTAGCGGAGTGACCGGATGGAACTTTCACACCATGCAAGCATTGGCACAGTTTAGTTCTCTCGAACTTAGACAGAGTGCAGTAAGCTGGGGGTAGGTAAGTTCATCCTTTATTAGTCTCTATTGGTGCTAGCTCGGTCCTGATGTTCATAGTGAGCAAGTCACGCCGTGTGTTGACACCATCCTTTGGTTTGTCACAAATATTCAGTAAGAGACCAATCAAGCTATCATATACATTCTTCCCAACATGCATAACATTGATGCAATTATGAACTTCTAAGTACTCCCAATAAGGCAAGTGCCAAAATATTGACCTCTTCTTCCACAGATTTTCTAACGGGTCCTCAACTTACGTCCCTTTTCAAGCACAGCATCGATATCCTTGACCATATCGTAGACCTCTTTCCCACTAAAAGGCTTGGTGCTGAGTGATCCTCTATTTTCATCAAATTGTTTCTTCATTTTGCGGAATGGGTGATACCTTGGAAGGAATCTACGGTGATGCATGTACACAGTTTTGCGCGAGTTATTCAACCACACACTCTCTGTATAATCTAAGTAGTGTAGATAGGCTTTGGCTCATTTTGTACTCAACCCTAATAGGTTACCAAGGCTAGAAAAATCATTGATGGTGTAGAACAACATGGCGCGCAAAGTGAAATTCTCTCATTTGCCTGCATCCCATACCTGTACCCCTTCGTTCCACAGTATCACAAGATCTTCCACCAATGGTGTTAGGTACACATCAATATCGTTCCTAGGTTGCTTTGGCCTATGGATAAGTAGTGACATTAAAATATACTTTCGCTTCATACACAGCCAAGGAGCAAGGTTGTACAGCATACACTCACGGACCACGTGCTATGTTGGCTGCTCATGTTACCGAAAATATTCATTCCATCTATACTCAACCCAAACCTTATATTCCTTAGTTTCGCACCAAAGTCTACAAATATCCTATTGATGTTTCTCCACTGAGCAAAAGCAGCAGCGTGTCTTATCATTCCATCATTCTTACACTGCTCCAAGTGCCGACGCAGCAATCTTGCATCCTTTCAGTTTGCAAATAAACGTTTCAAGAGGGGAATTACAGGCAGACACCACAACATCTTAGCAGGAGATCCTTATTTCATCTCGATGCCCTCCCCATCATCGAGTCATTTTTACGCTTGTATCTGGATGCTTTGCACACCGGGAAAACATGTAAGTTTGCATACTCTTTACGGTAGAGAATACAATCATTCGGATATGGTTGTATTCTTTTTAGTTCCATTCCTAATGGAAAAAAGAACCTTTTTGGCTTGGTAGGTGGTTCTCGGCAACATATTTTCCTCTAGAAGGATGTTAGCTAGGAGACCTAACAATGCTGTAAAACTCTTGTCGGACCAATCATTGCTTGCCTTCAGTTTTAGCAGTTCAAAACCAAATGACAACCTTGCGTTTTGCGACTTGCGGCCCAGAAACAAAGGTTTCTCTAAGTCTTCTATCAAGCTCTCGAAATTACCAAATTCTCTCTCACTATAGTTCACTTAGTGCAGCATTTGATCTAGATTGTCATCGTACGACCTATCATCATCGCAAGCATAGTCCAAAACTAGCATATCGTTGTCTTCCTCAACGATGTTATAACTACCTTTCTATGTAATCATCTCTTCACCGTGACTGGTCCAACATGTATACCTGTTTTTGAAACCCCTTTGAATCAAGGAAGCTTAGATCTGCGTTGAGTTGGTAAACATCTCTAGATTATCACAATCAATGTATGGATAATACATATATTCCATACCCTTCTTCAACATATCATGCTCAACCGCACTTCTAAAAGCAGACAAGCCATTAATGCACTCTTCACTCACACAGTTCTCAACGTACATCTAGCTTCGATCTATCTATGTTACACATATAATAAATTAGTATCAAATTGGATTATTAATGCTACTATAACTAACTAGCCTAATACATATACATAATTGCCATTCACCTTATAATAAATTGTCCCTATCTAAATTAAGTAGCTCACCACGTATACATGAAGCAATATATATCAAGCAAGAAAATATTGTAGTAAACTCGGAGTACTGACATATTCTTAAATTGGAGCAAACTACCATCTCTTTCTAAACCTAGCTAGATCTAAAAACATAGCTATCATCTCTCTCTATTGTAAGGCATATAATTAGAAACAAATACTAACATCTAATCAACAAGAACAAGTCGATCTACAATCTAGATCTACAAGTGATATGTTTTCACCAAACTCTCCAAAGTTGGCCGCCTCCTTCAATGCAGCACAATGAAGATAGATCTATCAAGACCTCGCTAGCTAGGCATTTAATAATGCAGCGTATCCCAGACACGTTCAATCGCAAACCGTCTATGATATATGACTATCACAGACGGTTTGTATCAATACCCATATGTGATATCTAACTTTTGTTAAGGTTAGTTATTTGCTCCTTTAGCTCATTATTTTCAGCAATAAGTTTTGCATGACAAGACTTAACATTTTCATAATTAGAGTCAATAGTAGAGCAACATAGTATAATAAGCAAATCATCATATAAAATAGATATACTAGTACTAGTACTACTTTATGTTATGCTTTGCACTGATCAGTCTGACCAGCAAATTTCTTGAGCCTGCAGTTTTGTTTCTTGGTAGCCAACTCTAGTACGTTGATCAGAATTCTTTCACAAGGCACGCCTGGGATTGATTCCTGAGAGTCCAGTGGAGTGGGTAATATTATGCGCCAGGTAGGGAAGACAGTTTCCAACTGTTGTAGATTGGCCTTAAATGTGACAAACCATAAAATAAAATAAGGAAAATCAATAAGGGCCGTTGGACACTGTAGCGTTGGAAAGCTACAGTACGTATTCATAATCCACAGTTTATTGATGTCACGCGTGGAACAATAATAGATCTCTAGTCAGAGCGGTTCTGCTCGTTAAGTTAACGAGCTAAAAGGGAGATCGGCTCGGGTTGTCCAGAAGCTCAAGCTGCATTGCGAGCCGAGCAACACTGTGTTGCACTTCCAAGACATGGAAGTAAATATTTGAACAACTAACGGCTGAGGCATGAAACCAAACAACCATGGTTCGAGTCATACGGTGGTGCTATCATGCAACCGCTGACCAACCTGGAAACAAGTTAAAGATATAAGTGAGTTCTTTTGAGCTATGATTTATAACTTTTGGATTTTAAATTTTAACTATTCGTGAGAGAGAGTACGAAGAACAAGACAGTCACATGCAATTTTTTCTAATATAACTGAAGTCGGTATAATATAGTTACTATGATAAAATTTAAAAACTATAAACATGAAGTACAGAAGAAACCAACCGAGTACTATTAAGCACGGCAGCCATTTACTATGGTGCGTTTATTGTCGTTGGTACGCTGTAGCAATCACCCTGTGCCGTTCATTTTCTGATGGGACGGATGAGATTGAGCTCATGACAAAGCCCCGTGGCTCTCAATACCCTTCCCGCGGAAGGGGACACTGGTGCAGGCGACGGACGGGATGTGGCAGCCGCGCGCCACCGGCGGCAGACGTGCCGATGCGGAAGAAGCTGCCTGGCAGGAAGCGCCCGAGGACACGCCCCGGGCAGGGCGCCCTTGCGCTCCGTGCCGTATGCAGGCCACCAGCATCTCCCTTTTCAGCTCCATTTAGCGATCCAAGGTACAACATCTCTGCATCCATAAACAAGACAAACGAATTAGTGACTTGGTTCCTAGGAAAAAGGCAGAATTGGCTCTGGTCATATTTTAGAAAACATACCATAGCACAATGCAAAATCGTGTTTCGGCTGATGAACGACGTAAAATGTGATGTGTCCGGTTCGAGCCAAGAACACAAGCCAATTGAACCAAACAGGGCCGGGGCATTTGAGTCATTGCACCTGTAATTTTCATTTAAAAAAAGAGAAATGAGAGAACGTCCCAGCTATTTATGTCTTTGAAGTGGCAAATCCCCAATTACAGAGAGTGGCAAATTGTCCTCGGATTCATTAAGTTTGAGGCCGCCCACACAGGCTCATCGCGCGGACACTGCACATTTGGCAATATCGATCTCCTCTCTCTCTTCTCGGTCGTCTTCTCCCGAAAATCCCCATTTCATCCCAGTGGCGGACCCAGGATTTTATCAAAGGGTATGCCACACAAAAATTTTCATATGCAATTCGATAAAAACCATTTGCCAATTCGGTAAATAATTGTAAAATTTGCACCGTAATTCGGTATACAGGCACTAAATAATATGATAAGTCTTAAATTCAAAGATTAAGTTAGAAACTTACACAAATTACAATATAAATAGTTCGTCTACTTCAAAGAAAATATCCCGCTCAATGAATGATCCATTATTCAACTGGTTTATTGAGAGAATTATAATTCATTTAACATAATAGAAGTACCACAGACGAAGCATTAAAATTGAAGTGACAATTCCCAGAAGCAAATAGAGGGTAAAATGAGCACAGGAAGAAGAGTAAGAGAGAAATTGATGCTAAACCGTCAGTATTAGAGATCCACAGCAATAGACTGCAAATCTTGGAACATAGATTAACGAAAACTTACTGGCTGATAAAGTTTGCAAACAATTCAGGTAAAACCAGCAACAATCTTCCAGGCTCAGTTGGAGCTGTAAATCCTGCAAATGAGGAAGCAGCACGCAAAGAAGGATTAAATGGTGCATTGTTAGTTCGAAGTTAGATTATTTGTCAGCCAACAAACATGCAAAAACCACATGCCTATCTAAGATGACTGCTCCTACCTTATTATGACAACCAGATGACAATAGAACCATAAACCTACAAGCATAGAAGCCAAGAAATCAAGTAGGTCATCACATAGTTCATCCAAAACAAAATAACTACAAGAAATGTCCAATCATTCACCAATACGCTGAACCGATATAATTCTCTACAGGACACAGAGAACACAACTATATAAAAGCGCAAGAATTGAGCAAAGAAAACAACAGCCCTCTTATACAAGAAATGTCCTATCTTTTACCGTTTAAAACAGTATGCCCGCTGCTATGTAATTTTGATATGCTACAAATAATAGCAACATAAAACTACCGAATTGTGTCGAGAAACAAAACTAAGTACTCTTTTTAGTCTTTTAAAACTAATTAACCACAACAATTACCGAATCATTCACTGTTGAATACAATAAGTTGGCTACTGTGTAATCTTGGCAAGCTACAGAGCATTGAACCATAAAACTACCAGAATTGAGCCAAGAAACTAATTAGATCCTCATACAAGTTATCCAGAAGCAAACCACCACAAGAAATATCCAATCTTCCACCTCTCATCGGCCTCTTCTCCTCTTCCGCCCTCCCCCGCCGCAACCACCACCTCACCCCCTCCTTTTACTGGCCATGGCGACCACACCTCCCGCTCCGTCTTCGTCTCCTCCCTCGCTGCTGCGGCTGACGCCAGCCCCTCATCGGCTGGCGGCGCGGCCTCCTCCTCCACGGGCGGCGTTTTGAGAGGGAGCTTGTCCGGGAAGAGCAAGCGGTCGAAGAAGGGGAGGTTGCCGGCGACGGCGGCACGGGGGGTCGGCGGGGATGGGGTTGGGGTTGGTGATCGGGCCGGACTGTGAAGTCTGCGACGCCGCCGAGGCGAGGAAGGGGAGGCGGCGGCCGCGGGGGTGGCGGTGCGGGTGGGGGCATCTCGGGAAGAGCGGGGTCGCGGTGGCCGTCATCGCGGCCGCCGCGGCGGAGGCTGAGGACAGGAGGCGGCGGTGGCACGGCCTCACGGCAGCGGCTGCGGCGGCGCCGAGCCCGGGCGTGTGGAGTACTTGGCTGGGCCTCAGGGTATGCCGTGGCCCACCCGGTATACCCTGTAGATCCGCCCCTGTTTCATCCCCTTTTTTCCCCATCCACACCGCAGTTGCCACCACTGGGAGCTTACCCGTGCTGCTTCGCCGCTGGTGAGGATTGCCGCTCCCCCCCTCCGTGAGGTTGCCGTGCGTGAAACGGTCTCTGCCTTCCTCCCTCCCTGCACCGCGACGCAGACCTTTCCCATCGTTGCTTCACACATGCCGCATGCTCCTCCCTCATCGGATTTACATGACACATTTTTTCACACAATCGGGCATGCTGAGGCACGCACACACAGCCATGCAGCACAATGCGCCCGACGAGTACGTATTACAGACACTTGCAAGCAAGGAGACTATTCGTCCATTCACACGAACAAATCAATCACGTGGAGGTTGTTATAAATATGGGTAATATTTTAATTCTAAGTTGTACTAGAAGACTAAAATAATAAACTAGTGATACAATACTCGCAACTAACAGCAGGCTACTCATCATACTTCAGAACATACACAAGCAAATTATATTAACAAGGTCGAACGAATGCGCGAATGACTTACAATTGGGCTTGTCGAAGAACAGGAAGCAGTGCAAGATTGATGCAGTACAGTGAGCGGTCGCGCAAATGTGCGTTGCCCAGAAACCTTATTGCCGCCTCATGCAGGTTCTCTCTGCAGTAATAGTTCGGAGATACCCGCTCTCCCTTCTTCTAGATGCACGCTGGGAAGAAAGGTTGACGAATTCAGACGGCGCAGCACAATATCACACAAATTCGCAGGAGGAAGACAATGGAGGCAGTCAGATTCTTCACATATACTCTGGACGTCTGCAGCATATATATAGACAGACTGATACCGACATGATTAAAATAGTCATTTACCCTTTGATAACTGACATATTTAACCAGCCATTTACCCACTGGTAACTGCCTAACATCAAACCCAATAAAGCTACATTCAGATGTTTGAATGTCATTCAAACAGAGAGAAAGAATAATGCATGGTTCAGCAAAAATAAAGGTGGACTTGGTCTGCCAAGTGGCGTACCACATCACAGCACGGTCGCGCGTTGCAAGTCACAAGTCACACGATTTTCACACGATAGGCCAATATGGTACTAAACTGTGCATGCTTTGGAATTAAGAAAATAGGCCTTGCTCATATAGGCCAATTTCTAACAATCCCGCACCAATACTAAAGCAAGAAGTAAAAAAGATGTCAAAGATATTGTGCTGAAGTACTGTTAATATACCAGTCTTTTAGTGTAAGTCCTGTACGGGTTGAACTTGCACCTAGAATGACAAGATTCATCTTCTCACAGCTAATGAATGGACTATGCCTTAAATTCACAATTTTTCGTAATCAGATTTCACTTGAAATCTCAACTAATACTAGGCTGCCAATGAACCACGTCTAAACGGAGCGTTATATGGTCATGCTCCCTTATCTGCCATGAGCTTTCTAGAGAATGCCCCCTTCTCATGAACTGCAACCATACAGTTAAGCTCAAGTAGGTGTATTCTTTCTAGGTATCCTACAGGCTAATACATTTTCCTTATTTGGACAATAGAATACATTAAGGCTTTATGCTAACCTTCCAAATAGTCGAGAGTACTTTGTTTATTAGGACATGGGTATACTAAATATATACTCTCTTGTTACAACATCAATTTGTTTTTCCCATTGTCTAAGTCACGGGATCTCCGATCAAGAAGGTATGGGTTACCATTGTGATGTAACTTAAATCGGCGTCACTCCCATGTCCATAGATGCAACGGAAATCGCTTTCCATGCTAACCCCTTTGTAAAAAGTTCTGCTAGATTTTTCTTAGTGTAAATATTGTTCATAACAATCACTCTGGAGTTTCTCAGTTTTCTAACAGATTTAAGCCTACACTTTACATGTCTAGAGGACTTCAAATTATCCTTTGTACTTATGACTTGGGCCAACACTGTTTGATTATTACGATACATCAGGATTGCAGGTATTGGTTTCTCAACCAATGGCAAGTTCAATAGAAACTCTCTCATCCATTCAGCCTCAACTGTGGCTGTGTCAAGTGCTACAATGTAACATCCTAATTTTCATAGCCTTTTTGAAGCTTTTAAAATAAAATTCATCATTTGGATTTTTCTGGAATTAATTAAAGCTTAAATATAATTTTTATTAAATAAAAGAATTTAACATGAATAAATTAAACTTTAACATTTGCTAGAAATATTTTATTTGAGTTCCTTGAGTCTCAAGGAATTTTTTTGGAATTTTTCTAGATTTTTCCAGGTTTATTTGCTATTTTCTAGAGCTCAAAAGGATTTATTTGAATTTCTAAAAAAGAAAATCCCTAAAAATCCCTAAAAGGCTAAGTGGGCCGAAGCCCACCAGACTAGGCTGACCCGCAACCCGCTTCTGCATCGCCATGCGGCGCGCATCCGCGTCCGCGCCCGCCCACCGAATGGCCGACACGTGTCGCGCATCCGTGTAGTCACTTCACCCACGTTGCATCTCGGTCGCCCATTCCTTTATGCCATGGAGAGGAGGACCCACCTGTCAGACCCGTCATCTTCGGTCAGGACTCCGTCCCCGAGTCCATTTCGACGCCGCCTCTGCTCGCCCGTCTCCACTTCGGACTCTCTGCCGTGCCCGACCCTGCCTCCTCGGCGTCTGAGTATAAAGCCGAGCCGCCCCCTCTGTTCCTCGCATCCCAAGCCGCCGCCTCACCTTTCGAGCCTCATCGCCGTGGGCCGTCGCCAGTCTCGCCGAGTTCGCCAGAGTCACTGTCTTCGTTTCGGTAGCGTCGACCTTCGCCTCGCTTCGTTGTCTTCGCCGCTGCCGGTGAGTGCAACCGGTCAGCCGCCGATGACCCGTGCCGCTGTCCGTCTTCGCCGATCGAATTCCCAGCACGCACGCACCGCCGTTGCCTCAGTCGCTGCACTCTCTTCACCTTCCCGTGCACCTGGTCTACGTGAGCCGAGCCACTAACATGAGGGGCCCACATATCAGCCGTGGACCCGTGAGCCATTGAGCTGAGTTAGCACGCCCAATCAGCTGCCACCTGAGCCCTAGATCTGACGTGTCATGCCGCGTCGACCAATCGAGCCGTTCCAACGCCACGTCAGCCCAACCCTGCCACCTGTCGGCCACGTGTCCGCCATGTCAGCCATACCCGCCGCGTCAACAAGCCCAATCATCGTGCACTATTCCATGAGTCGGGTTCACCGTAGACTAACTTTTCATGAGCCGATTCTACAGCACAGTACCTTTTCCGATTTTCAGCCTTTTTCTCTATATTAGATTTTTCGAGAGCCCATTCTCCCTCGTCCGAACTCTGATTGACCCGATTCTTTTTCCTAAATTCATATAAAATTGAGCTCTATCTTTTGGTTCTAGTTTTGGAGTTTTTGGAGTTAATTTGTATTTTATTTGAATTTATTTTTGTGTTTTGTCTCGTTTTCTCTCTTGTTATATTACACGTTCGAAGGAGCTGAAGCAGGATTCGAAGATCAAGAATTCCTAACTGAGCAAGGCCAAGGCAAGTCATGTTCTTTGATCATGTTAAACCTAGTTTTCAAATCTATTATGTATTACTTTGTTTTAAATTATCATGCATCACTATTTTATTATAAACCCTTGTATTTGTAGTTATTGTCCAAATTGATTAATTCATCCTTGATAATTTGAATACTATAATTCCATTGTCACCATAGGATGGGTAATTATTTAATGATGCAATATTAGTTGTCACATGGGTTGTACGTTTAATTTGCTTAGCCATGCTTACTACTAGTACGTTGGGTTATCATCACTTGTGATCAGTTAATTAATTTTGACTTAATGATATATTGGAATGTGGTTGTAACCACAGTGATAAAATTTGTGTGCCATGACATAGGTAGTGCCATTGGTGTTGGTTATACAAAATTGGTTTTCACCTGGGCGAATGATCATGCAGTAAAGGGGGTGCTGTTGGCACATTGGAATATGGATGTTTCGCTTGGATAATACTTAAGGACTTAACTTTGTGTGCCATTGATCTGAGCCATACCGTACAACCACATGTACAGTATGGGATAGACCTGGCTGATTAATTTATGATGTTTCAATTTTGGCTCCGCCATTGGGATGTTAGTGGGTGTCTTATACATTCCACGGGGCGCAAGAGGGGGCAATTACCGGTTAGGGGGCGAAACCTCAGCGAGGCAGAACTAGGTTGAGATTGAACATTGTAAAGGCTTTGTTGTGATCTTCTTGGTCGGTATGCCAAAGGAAGCATGTTATACCAGTGACATTACAACATTATCACATCATGTGGGTAAAGTTGTACAATCTCTGCAGAGTGTAAAACTATTCGAATAGTTGTGTCCTCGGTTATGAACAACGCTCGGTGATTTCACACAAGGGGTAGAGTTTCCATAAAAATCTGGCTGGGTTAAGTTGGCAAGTGAATGGTTAGTTCACTGGTGGTTCATTTCATGAATCTTGGTTCATGGGTGATTCATTAGAGTGAATGGTCAGTTCACTTGTGGTTAGTCTCAATTCCTTTGATTACTTATTTAGTATCATTTTCAAAGTTCATTTTTCAATCTATTTTTTATATTTACTTTAAATTGTTGCTTTCTGCAAAATTAACCTTTCAGCCATCCTTTGGTAAGCCTTGCATACTATATTGCATTTTGTTACAAATGACTTGCTGAGTACTCTATGTACTCACGGCTTCATCCATATTTGCTCAGTTGAGGAAGAAGGACCAGATCAACAAGAGGTACCAGAAGGAGGATACTTCGAGGACTGCGCGGATCAGGACTTCACTCCCCAGTCGATTGCCTGTGGGCATGTCGAATAGCTACTACGCTTATTTTTGTTTTTCACTGCTAGTTTCTTTAAGCCTTTCAAGCTATTAATTGTAAGCTTGGCCATAAGGTCGCAACTCTGATAATTATTGATAATATTTGAGTCTTTTCTTAGTAAATCGTGATATGTTCGATATTTCATCTAGCGTGATTCTGGATTAGTGCAGAATACACAGGAGAGTCCGGATTTGTATATTTGGGTCTCTACATACAAGTTCTGCTTCCATGGTTAACCTTGTCAATATAGTCTGTTTGCAAGACCTCCATGAAACTACAACACCAACTAAAGTAAACAATAACCACTTGTAGCTTTGATCTCATCTGCATCAGAGATCCAATTAGAGTCACTGTATCCTTCTAATAAAGAAGGGTGGCCAATATAATGTATTCCAAAAGATGTGCCTCTCAAGTAGTGCAACACTCTTTCAAGTGCCTCCTAGTGATCATTTCCTGGGTTAGAAGTAAATCGACTTAATTTGCTCACAGCAAATGAAATGTCAGGTCTTGTGGCACCAGCTAAATACATAAGTGACCTAATAATTTGTAAATATCTTAATTGATCTTTTCCTAACCCTTGGTTCTTTCGAAGCTTAATGCTTGCATCATAGGGTGTTGGAGAAACTTTACAGTTTTCAAAACCGAAATGGCTCAATATTTTCTCAGCATAATGGGATTGATAAAATGTGATCCTATCGTTGCTTCTGATCAATTTAATATTTAGAATGATATTTGCCTCTCCCAAGTCTTTCATATCAAAGCACCGTGATAAGAAAGATTTGACCTCGTCAATTACGGCAGTGTTTATTCCAAATATAAGTATGTCATCTACATACAGACATAAGATCACTCCTTGACCCTCACCATAATGATAATACACACATTTATCAACTTCATTCACAACAAAGCCAGCGGATGTCAAAGTTTTATCAAACTTCTCGTATCATTGTTTAGGTGCTTGTTTTAGGCCATACAAAGGTCTCAATAATCTACATACCTTATTTTCCTATCTAGAAATCACAAAATCATCCAGTTGATCCATATAGATTTCTTCCTCCAGCTCTCCATTAAGGAAAGATGTCTTCACGTCCATTTAATGAACATATAGACCATAAGAAGATGCTAGCTCAAGGAGCACTCTGATGGTGGTTAGTCTGGCGACAGGAGAATAGGTATTAAAGAAATTTTCTCCCTCTCTCTGGGTGTAACCCTTGGCCACAAGTTTTGCCTTGTACTTCTCAATAGTAACATCAGACCTTAGTTTCTTTTTAAAGACCCACTTACATCGTACAGGTTTGCACCCAATAGGACGACCAGTAATTTCCCAAGTCCCATTAGCCATGATAGAGTCCATCTCGTTATGGACTGCCTCTTTCCAATACTCAGTATCAGAAGATGCATAAGTCTCCGAAAGAGTCTTTGGTACATCATCCATAAGGTATACAATAATGTCGTCACCAAAGGTTTTCTCAACCCTTTGTCTCTTACTCCTGTGAGGAGCTTCTGCGACTAGATTGTTATCCTCCTTAGGGATATCACATATTGGTTCAGAAATGGTGGGAAGTCCAGAAGTTTGATTATTCTCACTTTCAATATTATCAGTTTGAACATTTTCTGTTTGTGAAGTACTACCTGTTGTTCTCATAGGAAAGATATTCTCAAAAAAAATAAAGCTTCTCTAGACTCCATTATTGTAGTAGTAATAATCTTAGGAGTTTGTAATTTAACTACTAAAAATCTATAGACCGTGCTATTTTGAACATATCCTAGAAAATTCCATCGACTATTTTTGGTCCAAGCTTTCTCTTTTTCTGCAATGGTATATTAACTTTTTGCCAAACACCCCCAAGTTCGCAGGAAATTAACATTAGGTTTTCTCCCGTTCCATCCCTCATACGGAGTAATCTTACTCTTTTTAGTGATTACTTTATTTAGGATGAAAGTTGCTGTCAGTATAGCTTCCCCCCACCATGCTTTAAGCATACTAGCACCCTCTAACATGGCATTAACCAAGTCTGTTAGTGTCCAATTTTTTCTCTCAGCTATCCCATTTGATTGGGGCGAATATGGTGGTCTAAATTCATGGACTATTCCATGCTCAGAACAGAACATACTCTCCTCCATGATTAGACCTCAATCTTTTTATTTTCTTCTCTAGTTGGTTCTCAACCTCGGCCTTATAAGTCTTAAAATAGTTTAAACTTCATCCTTAGTTTTTAGCAAATACACATAGCAATAGCGTGTTGCATCATCAATAAAAGTTAAAAAATATATTTTGCCTCCTTTTGTTAGTAATCCATTCATTTCACACAAATCTGAATGAAGAAGATCTAATGCTGCCATGTTCTTTTCGTCCTCTAATCCCTTAAAGGGTTTTCAAGGTTGCTTTGCTTGCACAGATGACTGGCACTTTGATCCTTTGATAATTTCACATTTTGGAATTAAATCTAATCTGGACATTCTAGCAATACTATCAAAACCAATATGATAAAAACGAGAATGTCAAATATTTGCCTCACATTTATTTAAACTAGTTGCAACATTCAGATTATAACAAGACTCTAAAATACTTAGGCGGAACAAGCCTCTGCTCTCATAGCCTTTACCAACAAATTTTCTGAACTTAGACATTACAATTTTATTTGACTCAAAAACTAGGTTATAACCATCCCTGCATAGGAGAGAACGACTAGCGAGGTTCTTGTTTATTGTAGGAGCATGCTGCACGTTCTTCAAGTGGATAGTCTTCCCTGAAGTAAGCTTCAGATCCACCGTGCCAACACCAAGAACAAAAGCATGCGACCCATTTCCCATTAGGATGGAGGAATCCCCTGCTGCCTTGTAAGAATAAAACAAGGAAATATCAGAACATACGCGAACATTAGCACCAATATCAACCCACCAATCAGTAGATTGATATGCTGAAAAGACAATAGGTTGCTTACCATACCCTCCTGAAGTTGAGGCCTCACCTATGATCACATTGATAGCCTTCTTCTTTGGCTGTTCACCATCTCTGATCTTGCGAAAGCGATAGTCCTTCACCATATGACCGTCTTTTCTGCACACAGTTTTCTTCTTCTTAAAGTTAGTTGTTTTGTTTGATTTGTACTTCTTTGCAATAGTCTTTTTCTCTATGACATTTGCATTGTTCTGGCTAGAGATGTTGCGGGCATCTTTTTTCTTGCTTTTTCTTTTACATCGAGGGCTGCAATGAGATCCTCAACAGAAATCTCTTCCCTCTTATGTTTCAAGCTAGTAGCAAAATCTCACCAAGAGGCAGAGAGTTTAGTAACAATGCCTGCAGCCACAAACTTTGGAGACAACACATAGCCCAGGTGCGCGATCTCACCGATCAGTAGCTGGAGATCATGAGCTTGTCCAACTATGGACTTAGCCTCATCTATGCTAAAGTCAAAAAAATTGCTCACAACCCCAAAGACATGAGCCAAAAGTTAGCTCTAGTCTACCATCTACGAAAATTCTGACTAGAAAACCTCTCAGGTTTCATCGCATCAGAAGCACTACCTATTGTTGTATTGCAACAAAATTCACAATAAGGTTTCTGGAATGTTACAAATACGTGCAATATTTTAATTCCAAGTTTTACTAGGAGACAAAAACAATAAACTAGTGATGCAATACTCGCAACTAACAGCAGGCTACTCATCATACTTCAGAATATACACAAGTAAATTATATTAACAAGGTCAAACGAATGCGCGAATGACTTACAATTGGGTTTGTTAAAGAACAGGAAGCAGTGCAGGATGGATGCAGTGCAGTGAGCGGTCCCGCAGATGTGCACTGCCCAAAAACCTTATTGTCGCCCCGTGCAGGTTCTCTCTACGGCAATGGTTCGGAGATACCCACTCTCGCTCCTTCTATGTGCACACCGGGAAGAAAGGTTGACGAAGTTCATATGTCGCAGCACAACTGCACACATATTCACAGGAGGAAGAGAATGGAGGCAGTTAGATTCTTCACACATACTCTGGACGTCTGCAGCATATATATAGACAGACTGATAACTGACATGATTAAAACAGTCATTTACCCTTTGATAACTGACATATTTAACCAACCATTTACCTACTGGTAACTGCCTGCCATCAAACCCAATAAAGCCTCATTTAAATATTTGAATCCCATTCAAACAGAGAGAAAGAATGATGCATGGTTTAGCAAAAATAAATGTGGACTTGGTCTACCAAGTGTCGCGCCACGTCACGGCACGGTCGCACGTCGCAAGTCAAAAGTCATGCGATTTTCACGTGAAAATGCACGAATACAGGCGCGCTGTAACATCCCAAAATTTGCCTTTTGGAAACATTTAATTTCAAATTAATTATTTTAAAGTATTTGGACTTTATTTGGCTTTTATTTGATTTTCTGGATTTTCTGGAGTTTAAAACCTATTTTTAAAATTTTAAAAGTATTTTCAAGTATGAAAATTAAATACCAACAGTAGTTGGAAATAATTTTATTTAGTCCAAAATATCTCCAGGAGCTTCTGTGAATTTTTCTGGAATTTTTGGAGGTATTTTCATATTTTTCTAAGGCCTAAATAATTTCCTAGGCTTTTCTGAAAATAAAAATCAAATTCTAAAAATCAAAAATCCAAAACCCTCCCTCCAGCCGACGCGTGGACGGTCTAGAACCGCCCACGTTGCCGCTCGGCCCAATCCGGCCGCTCTCCTCCTCTCCCTTCGCCAAGCGGGCCCGGCCCGTCGTTCACCCCGCGCCTCCCTCTCTCTTCCTCTCTCTGCCCCTGGGCCCCGGCTGTCAGCCGCTCGCGCCCGCACCCACCGCCCAATCCTCCCTCCGAGCCGCGTGGCTTCATCCGCGCCGCCCGCTCACTTTCCTCTCTCTCTCTCTCTCTCTCTCAATGCGCGCGGGCCCCGCCTGTCAGGGTCTTCCCCTTCCTCGCGCCACCGCTTTCCTTCTTCTCCCCTTTCTTTCCTTTCTTGCACCGGCGACCGATTCCCCGCGGATCCCCTCCTTTCCTTCCCCGCCTCCCGCCGGTTTTGGAAGCCCCGAGCGCCAGCGCGATCAAATCCCCAAAACCCCGCGCCTCTCCTTCCTTCTGCGGCCCCCTCTTTCCTTCCTCCCCTCTCCCTTCCTTTTTCCGGCTGCCAACACCGGCGAGCAATTGCCGCGCCTGTGCTCCCCCTCCGCCCTTATAAATACCCCCTAGGCTCCGCCTCCCTCCGCACCACCGCCCACCACCCTCCGCTCTCTCTCCCGAGCTCCGCAGCACTCCGCCATCGTGCTCCCTCTCTCCCCGAGCTCCGCCGCACTCCGGCAAGCAATCCCCGCACTCCAGCGAGCAATCCCCGCCGCCTCGGACCTCCCCGGAGCCCGCCACCGCCACCCCGAGCACCTCCGTGCCCGTGCGAAGTTCCTCGACACCTCGGCCGCCCCTCCCCGCCGCCGGAGCACCGTCGCACCGGAGGACCCGTGCTGCACCACCGCTCCTCCTCGTCGCCGGACCCCGCTGACCCCACCGCTAGAACCGCCTTCGCACCAGGACCTCTCTGGCCTTCCCTCGCCGCCGGCAACCCCGCCTCCGGCCATCTCTGCCCGGCCCCTCATGCAGGTACCCCTCAAAGGGATTACCTACCCTGTATGGGTAGGCAACGCCTCCCCGACCGACTGGCTAGCAGCGCTATTCCTTCCTCCCCCCGGTTCCCTCGGCGCGCGTTCGAGCCCCCGGCTCCGCACGCTGAGGTTGAGCCATTCTTTTATTTCCGCGCTGACAGATGGGCCCCACCCATCAGCGGCCGCCAGTCTGCGCTGGTCACTACCGCCTGGGCCCCACCCGTCTGCACTGGTCACTGACATATGGGTCCAGAGCCCAGAGGGGTCCCGCATGTCAGAGGCCGGCACAGTGGGCTCACTGCCAGTGGGTCCCACCTGTCATAGGCTCAGAATAAAATAATAAAATAAAAGATTAAAATTTAAATGCTGTCAGTGGGTCCCACTTGTCAGAAATTTCATAATTTCTGGATTTATTCAAACTGAGAATTTCAAATGAGCATAACTTTCTTATTTTAATTCCAAATTCAGCCATTCAAATTTCTAAATTCTTCTAAAATCATAATCTATCCATTTATGGTCTCTATTTGAATTTTTGAATTTTATTTGAATTTTGTTTGTATTTATTTGTTTTGTTGCTCTGTCTTTTCGCGCGTAGAGTCCAACGTTGTCGAAGATCTCTCCACTCCGCAGCAGGAAGACCCAGAGAGCGTGCAAGAAGGAAATTCTCCTTTGATCATCTTGAGCCTATGATTTTGAAATGTTTTAATTATTTTAAATTATGTGCATTGCTATTTACATAAAACATTAGTTCAAATCTTAAGGTATTAGTTAATCCAACTTTGTTATGCCCTTAATTGAAGTTGAATGCCATGTACCTTTGTAACCCTAGAATTTTCTTTGTCTCAATAATGAGAGTATTATAATTATTTGTGAATAGTAGAATGGTAGTATAATGCTTAGTCACACTATTTAATACCTTTGAAATCTTGAAAAGGGGAAATTATGATTTGCTGTAATAACCTTGTGTTTATAAGTCTAGTGGTGATTGGAGTGGCCACTGATCTTTTAAAATAAAATAAAATATGGAAATTGGTTTAGATTAGGGTGGATGGTTGGCTTGGGTTGGTGCAGCAAGCACGAGATCTTGTAAAGTGTATGTTCCACCCTAGTCAACTAAGGACCGACGCTTGTGTTGTCCAGACTGAGTACTACCGTACAACCCTAAGTCTATATGGGTACGACCTAGCTGATTAACTCATGATAGTCTAGTTTAGGTGCCACCAGTGGAAAGTGGGTGCCAGAGATTTACTGGTTATTCACAGTGAGGGACAGGGATTTACTGTACTCATATGGCGCAAGAGGGGGCTTCGGATTGGGCAGATTTAACCCTTCTGCGGTGAAACCTCAGCGGGTGGTGTCTAGCTAGTCTAGAGTGAGGTAAAGGCTTTGTGATAATTTATCTGTGTCTCATGCCAAAGGAAGCGTGGTCGTTAAGATAATTTATCTCTTGGGGGTAAAGTTGTACAACTGTAACACCCCGGCCAAACAAGGACCCAGAATGCTACTAAACTAGAAGTAAAGCAATGTTAACTATTTAAGTTATACAAAATTTTGGCAGAGTCTACCTTGTTTATCTTTCCAATTCAGTGATTTCATGAACAGAAAATAATTATAGAAGACAAAGCTCGAGTAACTAGTTCAAATTCAACAGTTATACTAAAAGGATTCTAAAACATGTAAGAATATGAAAGAGTAAAGGCATTAAGGATAATCTAACTCTTAATACAATTATAATCCAATGATAATCAAATGGTTCTTAAAAGGTTCTTGCATCCTATAACTAATTATCTTCCTTTATTTTCATGAGTGTGCAAGTGCTACTAAGTTATTCCTTCCCTTTTCCCAAGCATGCCGACCTCAAGGTGGTACCTAAATAAAAAAAACAACAACAATAACAACAAGAGTGAGTCCAACGACTCAGCAAGTACATATGACAAAGAATAACAAGCCAACATTGTTAATCAACATGAAGCGAACACAGAACGAACACAATTGAATGAATTTGAATGAATGAAGATGAATGAAGTGAATGGAATGGAGGGACTACACAATGCATATACCGGTATAGCCAGTGACACACCCGTCAGTGTTCACTTAAACCCACATTTAACAAAATGTGGGGATTCAATCCCGTATGAAGAACGTTTCATACGGGTGTCCCGAACTACCCACTTTGGAATGGTGGGGCCCACTTTGGAATGGTGGGTCTTACTTGCCCATGTTGGAATTAATGGGTCTTTTGATCCACTCCTGTGGATGAAACAATGAGTGGTATGCATGAAATGAAGCTTGCATAATAAAACGATACATTCTCTACACATATAGACAACTCACCTAAGGAATACATCATGAACATAAGTGTTATCAAGGGTCTTAGATGAACATAGGTAAATAAAACAGCAAGCATACAATGTTTTCTTTGAATCAAATCAACATGGTACTTGCCTTCCGAAGGACGACGTGTTAGGATGAAATGGCGGGGCCTCTAAGCCTGAAACCTTTTCGCCTACAATATATATAATCTAAATAAGAACAACATAACAGGACGCTTCCCAAAACCTTCTACATCGCCATCCCGAACGCCCGCCCAACTAGATAAGTCTACACCGAAAACAGATTGCACTAAACAGAAAGATAATTCTGGACAGCAGGATTAAAACTTGTATAACTTTTGATTCACATAACGGAATTAAGCGTTCTTGGCGGTCAGTGAAAGATAAGATCATAAGCTACAATTTTCATAATATGGAGGTTTCCTGATTCAGACTTTAACCATTTTTAATCTGCTGCGCAAAGTTACTGCTAAGAATCAAAACAGAGTTCTGGACAGCAGGATTAAAACTATCATAACTTTTGACTCACAACTCGGATTTGGGTGAACTCAAAGGCTACAGAATCATGCCGAAATAATCTACAAAACTCTAGGAGACCAGAAATCCTGATTCTGCCTTTACCTACACGAAAACTAAGGTCCAACAGACGACAGCAAATCTGCCTCTAAAAACAGCACTAACCACAAAGTGATAAACAACAAAACTAATTACCCAATCAAACGAACAGTAGGGATTACCCTTGAAGAACCGACGAAGAACACGAAGAACACCCTACGAACTCCTCCTCTTCTCCTCCTTCCCCTTTCTTTTTTTCTTCTTCCTTCCTTTTCTCCAAATCTTCTCACCACGCCGGGGAGGAAGGGAGGGACGGGAAGGGAGCTGCGCAAGGGGAGGGGAGGGGCTGCGCAAGGGAAGGGGAGGCAGGGGAGGCGCTGCTCAGGGGAGGCAGGGGAGGGGCTGCGCAAGGGGCAAGGGCAGGGGGCGCAACAGGGAGGAGGGGGAGGCGGCTAGGGTTGGAGGGGGAGGCGCCTCTCCCCCCCCCCCCCCTTTAGCTGGATTCCCTCCTAGGCCTTGGCCCAGGCCCAGGTTGCCGGAGATTATTCAGAAAAACCCACAAAAACAAGTTATCTCAGTCTTTTCTTTAATGTCCTTCTCTACCAACAAGCAAATAAATAATCGCTAAACTTTTGGGATATCACATTCTACCCCCCTTAAACAGAATTCGACCCCGAATTCTTTCCGCACTTAAACCAAGGATTAACCAACTAAACTAAAGCATAAAACACACACCTGCTGCGAATAATTCTGGATATTACTCGCGCATGCGAGACTCCAATTCCCAAGTGGCCTCCCTTTCAGTCTGCTACGACCAGAGTACCTTAACGTACTTTAAAATTTTGTTTCTCAATACTTTCTCTGATATTTCCAGAACTCGAACTGGCTTGGACTCAAAGGACAAATCTTGTTCAAGTATTAGTGGTTCTAGTGAAATATGATGCTCCGGATCTCGCAGGTACTTCCTCAACATAGACACATGGAACACGTTATGCACTCCGCGCATAGATTCTGGAAGATCCAAGCGGTATGCCAACTTCCCGATTCGAGCTAGGATCGTGAAAGGCCCAACGTACCTCGGGCTAAGCTTCCCTTTTGTATCGAACCTCACCACACCCTTGGTGGGAGATACTCTCAAGAGCACCTAATTTCCCCACCTCAAATTCCAGATCCCTTCTTCTCACATCCGCATAGTTTTTCTGCCTACTCTAGGCGACCAACAGATTCTGCCTCACCAAGGCCACCTGTTCAGTTGTCTTTTGGTCCTGAGGCGGTCAACCTCCAAATCCTCGCAACTAATAGAAGAGATTAAATATACCTCGGGTTATGATTCCCTTTAGTACCAATCCACACAACCGCACGTCACAAGTATCTCGTGTTTCAACTCTCAATCGATATCTTTACCTTAACAAGGAGCATCTCCTTCAACCACTGACGCACAATAGTGCTCATTGCAAACAAACTCTTTACTAATAGAATCCAACTGAAAATAAACGATTCTAATTGCAACCAGAAATCATCCACTCCCCACCAAGGAGTCAAATCATACAAGAAGAGGAAATGAAGATTCAACACGAGAACCTCTCCACATTCCAAGTAGGTAGTTTGCAATTAAACAACACATAAGTCCAAGGAGAATTACTCAAATATCAAACCCTTACATTGATTTTTTTTCTCCTGAACCGGAAAACACCACGCATACCAACATAAAATCAACTCAAACCACAAAAGACTTATGTTATCATCAAATAGCTCAAACAAGAATCAAAGAGCATTTTACTGCCCGAGAAAATATTGTTGTTGTTTTTTTTTTCTTCTAGGAATAAACTTTCTCTTGATTCACAAGATGTCAAATCATCGCACACCACACTAACTCATTTCTCTTAAATTGGCAATATCAAATCTATGCTCAAACCGAGTGCATCTACCACACCTTGGTAGAGAGACTATACTACTCTCACAATAACACAATCTAGCCAACTCTTCTACCAATACGATTACTTTGATGAATAATTCCCAATGCACCACATCATTGATTTCACCCACAATCTTTTTTTTTTTACAATCCTTTAAGGATAATCAACTTGAAATTCTTAGCACACACGCTCATTCACTACACCCAAAGGATACTATCAGGGTCCCTCTCACTATATAGAATCCATTTGTTCCACTATTCCCACACAACATTATTAGCCTCCACGGTTCTAGCATAGAACACCAAACCAAAGTTTTCCATCTCCAGGGCTCCTATATATGTACTTCGATATAATTGATATAGAGACCCTCAAATTCGGTGACTAAGATTCCCACAATCAGACTTGCCCCATCATTAACAACAACCTGAAAACATATTCTCAACCTAATTATATTTAGGAAGATTCTAACTCTTGGAGGGTTACTCACTGAAGCCAAGTCATACATAGCAATAATTCACCAATCCCTACTATCCCAATAATTCCCATAACGGTTAGACTTCTGCACAATTATAATCTCATTAACTACACCACTATAATTCTCCTACTAAACCTTGTAAGGTACCCAATCCTGAGACTCTAATAAAATTTGAACAAGATTCTCATACATTCGATACTTCTAATGTTCCATCAAAATGAACACAACATTCCTCAACCACAATTTGTTATAGGTTCCTCTAGTTGCAACCATGTAACCAGTTAACTCCAAGGATAACATCTATTAAATCAAATCCTCACCGAGAATTATTCCAAGCAATCAATTTATCACTCAATGAATCTCAAACAACTTGGCACCTACAATCTCACCAAAATCATTTACTGGACCACCACTATCAAGATGACATTATACATTCTAAAAGGCTTTGCAACATGGATTGGTTAATCCTTCCTCAGAAGAAGATATAGATAGAATTAATTTTCAGCACATAGAAAAATATTTACCACTCGCCGTA